>CAJQZJ010010085.1:9443193-9479746 GCA_907164525.1 Lophiomys imhausi
AACCCCCCCCCCCAAAAAAAAAAAAAAAAAACAAATATCTCGCAGTTTGCCCAGTGTTGGTTCCTGTAGTGGGTAAGTCTGCAGTTCAGCTGCAGTAGCCTTGCTGCTCCCACGGCTTGGAAACTGGCCAGTGACATCACAGACTGCGATCTGTGGTCTGAAGGCACTTTGCAGCAGATCTCCCGCTCACTTCCAAGGGTTGCAACCTTTCGCTAGATAATTGGATCGTCTGTGTGAGACCTGGGAGTGCCCAGCAGGGTGGGGATTATCTCTGTGTGTTTTCTGAATCTGCCGGCTGGGTATTAGGTTGGAACTTACCAGGGGTCTCTCCTTTTGGGGGGATGGGTTATCCCGATTCCTGGGTCCAGAGGCTTCCTAGCGTGTCCGAGATTTGGAAGGGGCGTGCTGCCCAGGCATCTTCCGTGGTCCCTGTGTAGCTGGGTGAGATTTAGAAGGGGTCGTGCCCTTTGTACAGCATCCTGGAACACTTTCCACCTTGTGATTGTTGACCCCGAAATCAAAATACGTCCGTGCCGGCTGCCGTCATCTTGGATCCCCCCGGGGGTTATTTTATATTCAAACCAAAGCATTTGCAAAATGTCCCCTGATACTTTCTTATAGAAGTTTTAGAAGGAAGGAGGCAGAGCACCAACTCTTGCTGTCTCTTTGTACCACTCGCAACAATGGGCACCAAAGGATTACCTGGCAGGGCCAAGTCTATATTTACTTACTATATTTCAAGAACGGCACAAAGGCAAGTGACAAGGCCTCTTTGTCTAAAGCATCATCCAGAGTACAGAACAGAAAATGACCCGCTGTTCCCAGACCGCTATGGGCATCCATAGAAGGCAGGGGCTCAGGGAGAAGCCTCCAAGGAGACCACAGAGTCTTGAGGTCACCTCCCTGAGCTTCAAATGTAAATTGACTCCATTTTACCACCTTCGTTTCCCTTTCCACACAGAGGAAAAGAGTTCCAAAGTACTACCGAAACTGCCCCCCTACACACACACACACGAGAACAAAAAACACCACAGAGTTCCCTCTAGGTAGGACAGAGCAGCCTTGCTGACAGGACAAGTGGCCTTTGTGTCTGGTTTTGGCCAGCTGAACTTGGTAGCCATGAGTTTGTAGCTGCTTGACTCCAAGTTCCATGTCCACACACTTTGGTTGGTCCACACACTAAAGGGACTGAGATAACAGCCAGTACTATGGCAACCTAAGCAACCTAGTCTGAACCAGCCCTCTGAGGTGGATAGTTCAAACCTCTTCCTCATGTTTTTCAAGGGAAAAAGTGAAGAAGCCAAGCCAAGGCGCTCTGGAGGTCAAAGGGAGCCGGTAATAGCAATACAAGTTGGCAAGTGCAGGTGGGACGTGGCCTGGGGATCATAGAGGATATGGTCACTAATGGCTGATATCTTCAGGTCATAGATGAGGTCCCCCTGGGCATGGAGATCAGAAGACACTCAAGCTCTAAGCACATTTCACTGGACCCCACATTGCCTGTCTGTGTGATGCAACCCGATTTGGGAGCCAGTTTTGTGTTCATTTTCCTGGGTAGTGGTTTTCATGGCTTTGCTAGATATTTGGCAAACCTCAAATGAAATGTTGATATAGAAACAAATTAAAATATAGTTGGTGTGGCTGCAATGAGAGAAGGGGTTTGCATTCTGTGTGGTACCCCTCCGAGCCCCCTCTCATCTTTTGGGGGTGGTCGCCAAAACTCCACATCAGCATCATTACCACAGGAAATAGCCAGGGCCTGATCTCTGCCCAGATGTGGAGACAAACCACATGAGGACATCTGAGGGAGGCAGGAAGTGCAGTGACAAGTGCTGGGTGAGAGCAGGGCCATGTTTGGAAGATGCCCTTTAGTTCTCCGTTGCTTTACTGTCCTCTCCAACTTGCAGAATGCCTGTCAGATCCTCATGAAGCACCTGGAACCCATCATCAGCCAGAATCCTAATGGTACCTGGGAAGAGTGGGTGAGTACCTCGTATGGCTGAATCCTACAGAGCCCTCTGAGGCCACTTTGTAGAGACACCTGTCCCATGGTACACCAACAGGGTCCCTTCTCTCCTGGGAAGCACAGAACAGGTAATAACCCCAACTACCCAGGAACACATATTACCTGGTCCACTTGTTAAAATGTAGCCTCTTATTCAGTAAGCTTTGGGTGGAGCTCAGGATCTGCCCTTCTGCTGCACTACACTGCTGAGCCTCCCTTTAAGCAAGAGAGTAAAAGGTAAAAAAAAAAAAAAAAAAAAAAATATCTGAAATACACCAGATCTTACTGAATGGTCATCTCACTTCCCTTAGAGAAGTAACTCAAAGGTGTTAGATGCTGTTCTTAGGGCAGCTTTGTAGACAGGTGATTGTTCTCCAAAGAAACAAGAAACTACACTATCTGGTCGACTTTGGAAACTTTGCATTTAAGGGGAGTCCCTGCAGGAGAAGTTGTTGCATGGGGTCCCATCCAAGAGGTCCCTTCAGTGAACGTGACAACTACGTGTTACTTAGCACATATGTATTTCAAATATGCATGAAGAACATGGGGTAGGTGCTCTCTGAGTGGTAAGTCTGGCTCTTCTTTCAGAATAAACATTTCGAGTGAGAACATGGCCCAGCTAAGAAAACTACCAGCCCCCTCCCCATAGTGTTTAATCAGTGCCATTGACTAAAGGAAACCCTTAGGGAACAGTGACAAATACATTGAGTGACAGGCTCATGTAACTTATAATCTATCAAAGTTACCACATTTTCCCCTGTGTTCCTTTGAAACTTGAATGTATGGTGTGGTGTGTGCGTGTGCGTGGGTGCGTGCGTGTGCGTGGGTGCGTGCGTGTGCATACATATTTTTCTGACCATAGTTTTAGCTTTACTCTCAGACCAGTTTCAATTCTCCAGGGGTGAGGACAGAAAGGAGAAGAGCCTTCCTCAGAGTTTGCCTGGGAACCTTATATTTTAGGATCCCACCAAAATGTGTGTCTCATCCCTTTTCTATTGGTCTGTAAGTAGATCAGGCAGCATTGTCTATTCTGAGGAAATCACACATGCCAGTCAGACTCCCTGAGCAGGCAGTGAGTCCTCACCTGGCAGTATACTCCATGTTAATCCTGCAAAGACATGTTCCCAAGAGTAAGGAAGAGTGGGACAGCTGGTGGGTATTTGCTTTATCCTTGTGCCCAGCTGTGTGTCTGTCCTTTGAAAACAGCATTCCTCTTTTTCAGGTTAATGATGCTTTTATTCAAAGCATTAGCCTCTCTGCCACTGGATATTTTAGGTAAGAGGTGACTGATGTCATCCTAAAGCTATTCCCTTTATAATACAAAGAGCTTAGGAAATGTGTATCTTTAATGTGAACTCTATTGTCTATCTTATTTTCACTGACAGGTTTTCATTACAGTGGGGTGCTATGTTACCATAAAGGTAGATAATTTTGCCGGGTGTGGAGGCACACGCCTTTAATCCTAGCACTTAGGAGGCAGAGGGAGGTGGATCTCTGTGAGTTCAAGGCTAGCCTGGTTTACAGAGTGAGTCCAGGACTGCCAGGGCTGTTACACAGAGAAACGCTGTCTCAAAAAAAAAAAGGGGGTAGATATGTTTGAGATGAGTCCCACAGTTTCCTAAATGCAATTTCTTATTCACATTATACATGCTAACATATAACATATATACATGTGTATGTGTGTGCTATATACATTATACCCACAATATTATTTAGCTTCCAAGGTTTCCTATTAATTGTCTTGTGTGTAGAGTGGACAAGTCAAGATAGAGGGACTTTTGTAAGCTTTCAGCACTGTCCAGCATATACTTAATGCTTTTGGTCCTGGAATTTAATATGACCTGGAATTTGGTACTTCTAAATACTTTTGTAATCCTTCTAAAAATTTTTGTAATATCTAAACACTCCCTTCAGAAATTTTGTCCTGAAGGCTGTCTCTTGTGACCGGCCCTCTTCTCTTGTCATATGGGATTTTGGTTATAGAAGCTCTGAGTCAAGCCATCAGCTAGAATAGTTCCATACAAACAGGATGGGAAGTTGCTCAAAGTAAGTTAACAGTTTTCTCAGACAAGGATGCTTGCCCAAAACAGAAATAGATATTTCACTAGAAGCAACAGAAAACTAACCCAGCTCTTACCATGTGAGCACATATGGATACATCTTTTATGATTTGGGGGAGAATATGATATGTTCTGGTGATGTCTGGCTCTGGTGTGTCTGTCCAGTGAGACACAGCTGATCTCAAGAATATCTCCAAGAGTGTGTCACTCAGGGGAAGGGTGAGCTTTAGAAAGCAGAGTGAGAATGTTCAGTTTTGTTTGGTCTCATAGATAAGACCATGGAAGGCAGAGGCCCTCCTGAGACATGGGTTTAAAGGGTGGTATTCAGGATGGCAGAGGCACTCGTGAGTGATGGTTTTAAATGTTGGTAGCCATCCTGAAGAGGTACACCAGGACCTAGAGAGGCATGGATTATAATTGTGGTTATAGTTATGGTTAGCTATGCATATGCCCAACAATTAAATAGAGGTAAGCTGAGTTCTGAACAGGGCTAATGAAATAATCTCCTTTTGTAGATTTTCTTACCATGTTTCATTATCCAGGTCTGACCTAGACATTTTAACTTTGTATAATTGGGTTGCGAAACCTAAGAATCCTGATGGTGTTCTACTGTAAGCATATGCCCACAGCAGGATGGTATACTAACAAGAGTGTGTTTGGTCAACAGCAGCATCAAATAACACCTTTCTCATATATCAGTGGATGTACCAAACAATTCTTCGGAAGAACAGCTTGAAACAGCAGTTCGCCAGATCACTTAGCTGCACTAATTAAGGCACACTTGAATGGTCTGGCCTCTCCCTTTCATGTGGTGCAATGGCTGTCAAGATGTGTTCATCAACCAAGTACTTTATAGTGGGCTGATGATTCATGAGCTGTTTAGTGAGTAGTGCCAGCACATGAAAAGGTGACTTTTGTATTCATGGCAGGAGCCAAGGCCAAGTACAGGACTCCTTAGGGCAATGGCCTGTGTTAAGACCTGCAACCTGACAAAGACGATTAGCCCTAAAATGTTTACAATAGCAGAGGCCACAGAACTGTTCTAAGTTCACAGACCCGGCGGCCTACATCTGTAACCCTCACACTTGCAAGCATGATCAAGAGCTTTAAGATAGTCTAGGCTACACAGCAAAATTTCAGCCAGCTTGTGCTACTTAGCAAAACCCTCTATCAAAAAAGACAGAACACAATTAATCTGACCTGTAAAGACAGTGATTCAGTTATGTCATAATTTTACAGTAATTTGCAATGTAATGGGGGGGGGCACCACTGCCAAGAGATGCTTCAGACTGGAGATTGAATTGTGAGGTTTCTTCGTGGAGTAAGGGTAGAGAAAGGGATAAGAAGGAATTCATGTGTGTAAATAGGAACCAATGCACAAAGACACAAAACATGGTGAATGATTACAGATTTCGGAGTGGCTTTAAAACATGTTCATATTGGGGCTTGGAATATAGTTCAGTAGTAGAGTATTTGTCTAATGTGCACAAAGCTCTGGATCCAATCCCTGATCCAGACACACACACACACACACACACACACACACACACATCTTATTTAAGGCACTCACAAAGCAAATATCAAATGATTAAACTTACATGAGACTCCTAGAAGATTCAAATTCTGAGGCTGAAAACAGCGGTAGCTGTTACAGAGAGAGGGAGGTTGAGGAAGTCAGTGTTTTATGGATGTACAGTGTCACTGGGAAGAGAAGAAAGTTCTGGAAGGGATGGAAGCTTTGGTAGTTTATGAGGCCTTAGCTAATATCTTGGAAGCACACAATGGCTGAAACAGTGATAAATGTCAGAAATAAGGCATATGTGGGTTTTTTTTAAGTCAGCTTTTGTAACTTGGCTTGTTTAACAGACTGCAAGATAATGACTCCAAATGCTTTGTTCTCAGAAGAAAACTTGGCTACAAAGTAAATACTTCAAGGTTGGAGAGAGAGGGGCTTGATCATAGGACCTCTGTGTCCATCTTTGTGACATTAATAGTGTCCTTCACTGAAGAGAGCTGATCAGGGCCATATGAAAACAGCCTTATTGACATTTTTGCCCCAACTCTTCCTGCTATCACAGTTCTTTGGTGGGGTTGTGAACCTTTCAACCCACGACTGATCAACACAATTTGCAAAGCAATGCTAAATCAAAAATGTGTTTGGATTTGGTCTCCAGTCACATCACAGCAATAACTCAAAACAGAGAGATCGCCACCCGCCTCTGGATCTGAGAGCTGCTGTCATTTGAATTCATTTTAGCTTCACTTCCAGCAAAAGGCACACACTGTGCCACAACTCCCCAGCAACCAATGAATAGTTTTCCAAAAACAAAACCGTGTACATTTTCTTTCTTTTCACAATTGTGATCACTTAGAATGATGTAGGGCATTTAAAAAAAAAAAGCAAATATAGCATGTGTAGATCTTAGTGGTTAAAAGTTAAAGTTAAAAGTCTCTTCTTATTGAAACTTCACATGAAGTACATGAGCCTCCTCATGGCAGGCAATGTCCCTTTTCTTCACCTTTAAGTACTTGGCAGGGTTTCCAGAAGTTCTACATTCTGGAATAATTTACCCCTAAAGCTAACTCAATTTCTCACATCTCCATATTCTTAGAGAAAGTCTCTCTGACAAGCACCTGTCCTGACCACAGGCTGTGTCTTGTCTTCTCAGTGGCTACAAAGCTGACATGGACTGGGAGAAGGGAGAAGGTGACATTTATCCCTATTTTGTTTTTGGAGCTGCCTGTTCCGAGGTTGAAATTGACTGTCTGACGGGCGCTCACAAGGTAAGTGGCATGCCTCCGGTATGGTAAATGTGTTGTGAACGTGCTGTGGCCTACCTTCATTTGCATTTCACATGCAAATATTTAATGAACAGTAATTTAGGCGCAAGCAAATATTCATAGGGAACAGGAGGGAAGGGGCAAATTCAGGCATGTTTCAGATGGAGACACTTGGTGGTGGGAGAGTAAGGAGGTGAGAAAGGAGAGCAGTGGGCATTCCCGATTCTGATGACTGGAGCTTTGAGGAGGTGAGAAAGGAGAGCAGTGGGCATTCCCGATTCCAATGATTGGAGCTTTGAGGAGGTGAGAAAGGAGAGCAGTGGGCATTCCCGATTCCGATGACTGGAGCTTTGAGGAGGTGAGAAAGGAGAGCAGTGGGCATTCCCGATTCCGATGACTGGAGCTTTGAGGAGGTGAGAAAGGAGAGCAGTGGGCATTCCTGATTCCGATGACTGGAGCTTTGTCACTTTCAGGTTTTCCTTTTCCAGAGCTGGGCCCAGTGTCAGCCACATAATTTGAGTTACGAATTCTTGAAGTCTCACTTGTAATCTGTCAATAATTGTAACACAATTGTGTAACAGAAATTTGCTTTTGTATGCCACTAGCATGTGTACACCTCTTTGAAATCAATGAAGAACCTTCCAGTAAATTACTTCATTGAGCTCCATAAGAACTCCACAAACTAGACATTATTGATTTTCTCATTTACACAAATGAAAATATGGGAGCTTTAAAGAGTTAACTGGCCAGATCTAAGTGAGCATTAGTAAATGGTGTAGCAAAAACACAAAATCAGAAATTCTCACTCAATACTGTTTTTAACATATCACAGTAGTTTTAGGTTTTTGAACAAAAGGAATTTAAAAATGAACACCCCCAAACAGCAAGCCACTGTTCCATTCATCCATAGAGTACCAACGTGCATTAAGGACAATTCGTCAGAGTGGATGCTTGAGTCTCTGTATGATAGATGAGGACCACTGCTGGCAAGCAGGTGTCTTCGTGGAAGTTTGGAACTTGACCTAATAGTTTAGATCCCTGCAGCATCTGCACACTGAGCAGGGGTGACACTCTCTTCCAGGGTATGAAGTCTAGAGTGACTTGGCCTGCTCTGTGATGCCATACACTAGCCTAGTGGCATTAGGATAGTGACATACACTTTGTGAGCCTTCCTTCTCTCAGCTTTGAAGAGTCCTCTCATAGGCATGATGGGCGAAAGCCTTAGATGGCCAGACTGTAAGAGGAAAAACAGGCCAAGGCAGTCAGATAGCTCTGCAATGCAAAGTGGCTGAAATCCACTCTCACCACAATGATCCAAGGCTTCCAGATCATTCTGGGCTCTCAGGAGGTGCAGTGGCCACCTGGAAACCAGGAAGTGTTCAACTAGGAGTACTGTTCTCTTGACCCAGAGCCCAAAGCTGCTAATGGAAGACCTGGTGTAACCGAGGCACCAGATGACAACCGTAAAACCATCAGAGAGGAATGGCTGGAGAGGAAACAAGAGACTCAGCTAGGGATGGGCTTGCTATTCAAAAGCTAAAAGCACACAAGAAAAAAATCGACTGCCATAAAATCCACCAAATGGGGCATCTTATCTCTATGAGATGGATTCAGCAATCTGAAATGATTTAGATGAGTGTTTTTAAGATCCTCAAAGAAATGTATCTAGTTGGGGTTTTTTTTTCCCCCAAATCAGGAGAACAGAAAAAAAGTTAGTGACCAGGAGCCAAGAAGAAGTAATTGAAAAACAAAAGGGATATTGTTGTAGAAATATTTTGGAATATAGATGTCAATAAATTTTTCTGGCAAAAACTATAAGAGGTTCTCAATTACGAATGTTCCTGGAAAGAAACTAGAAAGAAAGAATGAGGCAGAATAGGCACAGTCGTGGAGGAAAAATGTGCCTTAAATCACACCTGTGAGGCCATTGGTGCTGGTTCAATATGACACATAACATTAACTGCGGGTCTCCTGCACAGTCAGTAAAAAGCACTCAGGCATATAACTGCTTCTCTTTCACCCGCTTGGTGACAGAACAGGGCGATTGTGGATTTGAGGCCAGTTTGCACTACACAGAGAGTTCTATACAAGCCTGGGCTACATAGCGAGAACCTGTCTCAAAACAAACAAACAAACAGATCCAAATAATACGTGGGATGACTTACTAATCCTAAAAACAACCCCTGTCACAAATTTTCAACACATGCAAGAAAATATGCTTGTAAAAATCTCTTCAATATAAATTACTATTTTAAAATAGCATGCTATGTATTTTTAAAGTATTTAATTTTAGTATTTTTCTTTGTAATTTTATGTGGATGTTCTCATCTGTGAATGTAATTTTATGGCCTGGTTTTCTTCACTTTGTTGTCATAATCACTTTACACATTACTACTTCATCTCCATAACCATTATTTCAAGTGGCTGTACAATAATTACGATTGATTAAGGCAAAATATCACAACCTCAGTTTTGTAGGAGGAGGGGCTAATATCAGGGACTTGTGAATCTTTAAAAATCTAGTAGATTCATGCTGACAACTCTTTGCTCCTCACTTAATCAAAATCCCAGATTTGTATTTATCCCAAGGAACACATCTTAATTATTAACGTTTGATATTTTTCTGACCTTTCCCAACAGTAGAATTTTCTTGTGGCATTTTATAATCACCTTGTGTCCCCTAATCAAAGAAAGCATCTATTATTTACAAAATGGAGTATGTACTGCAACCATGCTTTTTGTCCTTCACAGAACATTAGAACTGACATTGTTATGGATGGATCTTTCAGTATAAACCCCGCGGTGGACATAGGCCAGGTAGGCAATTCCTTTTTGGTGAGATAATATCCAAATACTTCCAGCACTAACCACATTTTCACATGTTGGTAGAGACTGAAAGAAGCAACTCTGTTTTCTGGTTATCACTTAATAGTTTGTCTGTTCTGTAAAACTGCTTCACTGTCTTCTCTTTTCACTGTATTACACATACTATGCTCCAAGGGATGGAAATGCAAACAAGAGTAGACACTTCAAAGAGAGAAGTGTGGGTTCCACTTGGGTGTGTTCACTTCCAGTTACCTGTAAGAGACCCAAGAGAAACTGCCAAGAGCACTGGTCTAAACGTCAGAGCCTGGGCAGAAGTTGTATATTTGGAAGTGGTCAGTGGGGGAGCAGTAATTGAAACCACATAAGCATGGGGATTGTGATAGGAAGAGAGAAGAGAGAGCAAGAGAGGAAGAAGGTTGGGGGCTTCAACTCCACAGGGAAGAACCACAAAAGTGTATGGTTCATTATGGTTCTAATATAACCCCAATATACGGTGCGTTAAAATATGAACAAATACAATGTTTGAAAGTCTCTTTTAGCATAACACTTGTAGACATTTATAGTTCCTAACATTTATTTTTTTCCTTTTTAACGTTTGTTTATTACTTCAAGTTATATCTCCATCACAGCCCCCCCTCTCTCCACCCCTCCCGGTCCCACTCTCCCACCCTCTATCCCCTCTCCCACCTATCCTACTCCTCTGGTGTGGGGTACCCTACATATCAGCCCCCTTCAGTTCAGCAGCCACATGAGGGTTAAGAGCTTCCTCTTGCACGGGCACATACATGGTAGTTCCACTAGGGCAAGTGTCCCACTAACAGGTAACAAAGTCCATGTTCCTGTTCCTTTGGGTCTATTGATTGTAGGATGGTTATCCTGTACTATAAGGCTAAAATCCAATTATAAGTAAATAGATGCCATGTGTATCTTTCTGGGTCTGGATTAGCTCACTCAGGATGAGCTTCTCTAGTTCCATCCATTTGGCAGCAAATTGCATGATTTCCTTGTTTCTGATAACCGAGTAGTATTCCATTGTGTACCATAGGGTTTTTCTGTTTGTTTGTTTTTTTAGTCCATTCTTTAGTTGAAGGACATCTGGGTTGTTTCCAGTTTCTAGCTTTTACAAATAGAGCTGCTATGAACATAGTTGAGCCGATGTCCATGTGGTTTGGTGACAAATCTTTTGGATATATGTCCAGGAGTGGTATGACTGGGTGTTGAGGTAGACCTATTCCCAGTTTTCTGAGATATCACCAGATTGACTTCCAAAGTGGGTGTACAAGTTTGCACTCCCACCAGCATCATCAAAAGTATCATATACCATGATCAAGTAGGCTTCATCCCAGAAATGCAGAGGTGGCTCAGCATATGAAAATCCACTAATGTAATCCACCATATAAACAAGCTGGGGTGGGAGGGCGGGACTGGGAGGGGAGGAAAGAGGGCACTGTGATGGAGATGTAACCTGAAGTAATAAATAAGCATTAAAAAAAAAACAAACTGAAAGGAAAAAGAACACATGATAATCTCGCTAGATGCTGAAAAAGCATTTGACAAAATCCAACACCCTTCAAGCTAAAAGTCCTGGAGAGAGCTGGAATACAAGGACCATACCTAGAAATAATAAAGATAATATACAGCAAGCCAGTGGCCAACATCAAATTAAATGGAGAGAAACTTAAAGCATTCCCTTAAAATCAGGAACAAGTCAAGGATGTCCACTCTCCCCATATCTCTTCAATATAGAACTTGAAGTTCTAGACAACTAAAGGAGATTAAGGGGATACAAACTGGAAAAGAAGAAGTCAAAGTATCCCTATTCACAGATGATATGAGAGTATACATAAGTGACCCCAAAAATTCCACCAGAGAACTCCTAAGGCTGATAAACCCTTTCAGCAAGGTGTCTGGATACAAAATTAAAAAAAAAATCAGTAGTCCTTCTTTACATATTTTTTTTCTTTTTAAATTTCATGTGTATGGGTGTTTTGCCTGCATGCATATCTGTGCACCATATGTGTGCCTGGTGGCCACAGAGGCCAGAAGAGAGCATTAGCTCCCCTGGAACTGCCATTACAGACAGTTTTGAGCTACCTCATGGGTCTTGGAAATCGAACCTAAGTTCTCTGGAAACAAACACTGGTTTGTTTGTTTGTTTGTTTGTTTGTTTGTTTGTTTGTTTTTCTTGACTCTCATTTTTATGAAGCTAGACTCAATTCAAATAGCTATTGAACTAAGAAACATTAATCAAATATCATTAGAATTTAGACTTTCGAATTGTGAGAAACAAACCCATCACTAAAGATATGTGGTGAGAAACTCTCCTAAGAAAGAACAAATCCAAGACCTTGCTATCATCTTCAGAATGATCGTTCTGGTTACTAGAAAAAGAGCTATCTTTCTATTCTTTGAATGACTTGGGGTACAAATAACTTGTTACAACCGATGGACCATAGGGACATCCAACATCTATTTCTAAAATCACTGCTATGCAAATGACTCATCCTACCATTAAAGAGAAGCATTATTGTTTTGACAACAAGTCTATTAGTTTTCTGAAATCTACCCAGGGGTTTCAGAAGCCATTTTCACATCTGCAGGTAGCACAGTAGACTAAGCACTAAGAGACCACCGGGTGTGGTGGCACACAACTTTTTTTTCCTCTTTATTTTTTATTTCTTCAAGTTGCATCTCAATCGCAATCCCCTCCCTACTCCCCCCTCCAGTCCCATCCTCCCACCCTCTTCCGCCTCAACCCACCCATCCCCTTCCCTTTTTTTTTTAAGTTTAAGGTATATCTTTTTCCCCCCAACAGGTGGCACACAACTTTAATCCCAGCACTTGGGAGGCAGATGCAGGCGGATCTCTGTGAGTTCAAGGCTGGCCTGGTCTACATAGCAAGTCCAGGACAGCCAGGGCTACACAGAGAAACCCTGTCTAGAAAAAAAAAAAAACTAACAAAAAGAGAACTAAGAGACCTAGACTCCAGAGGGAATCAATCATGTAAAAAAGAAAAAAGAAAAGTCATCCTCTGTTGATACTTGTAGTCAGCACATCGTTAAGAACTGATGTTCATTCTTCTTGTCTCAGATCGAAGGGGCATTTGTCCAAGGTCTTGGGCTTTATACTCTAGAGGAACTGAAATATTCACCTGAGGGCGTCCTATACACCCGTGGCCCAAACCAGTACAAGATACCTTCAGTTACCGATATCCCAGAAGAATTCCATGTGTCGCTGTTGACACCAACCCAAAACCCGAAAGCCATCTACTCTTCTAAGGTAAGTATGTATGGTCAGGCTTCATTCGATTTCTCATCTGTATACATTCCAAACAATTAACCAAAGAAGATGGACTGAGGAGTGATGTTGTAGCTCGGTGGTGGAGCCCTTGATTGGCGTGCCCGAGCTCCTATATTCTATCCCCTGTGTCACGAAAGAAAAAAGGCTGGATGAACATCCTCCACTGAACAGTAATGCTGCTGCTTTCCATCTACAGAACTGGAGAACTGGTGGCTGTTTGTAATGTGCAGAAGCCCTGAGAGGATGGGAGGGACAAAATGAGAATTGCAAATATGGCCAAGGCATAGTTCTGAACTTCAGTCAGTTTCACACTGCTGGCCCTAGGTCACATTGCTAAGCATGATTAAGCGTGTTAATAGAGCATATAACCTCCTCACTTCTCAACTCTGTAACCTGCCCTCCTCTCTCACTGTGCTAAATATAAACAACTGTCCCCAGAGTGCCCAGAGACCTCAGTGCTGCTGGACACAAGGAAGGTCCTCTTTAGCCCTTTACCTCGTTGGCGTCTCATCAGATTTCTCCTGCTGACCTCTCTCCCAGCCTCTTTGGGTCCCACAGCACTTCCCACCCCATGTGCCTCCTTCCGCTTTGCCTTTTCTTATTGACAATTCCCATATCTCTGCCCAGCTTTAAATGTTGCTCCTAGGTGTTCCCTGCACAACGTTGTCCACTAGTAAGTAACTTAGCTGTAAGCATTTTGGAAATAAAGCCGTATCCTCCCCTGAATCTTTCGGTCCCAAAGCAGTGGCAGAACATGAGAAACATCTAGTAAGGATTAGATAGGTTGAATTGATTTTTGTCTTTCTCTATCCAAACACACACACACACACACACACACACACACACACACACACGCACTGCGGTACCTGCAATATTGTGAACAACCTAGGAAAGAATCATAAAATTAATCTACTAAATCATAAATTGCCAATTTAATGAAGTTTAATAAAAGACAGAAAATGTCAACATGTTTTACACAATAAGGAAAGGGATTTGTTTCTTAGATGTCATGTGCACATGTGCATATCACACACTGATATATACTAGAAAAATATGGCCTATAGATATCAACCATGGTTTATAATAAAAAGAAAGTTGGTGAAACCCTCCTCTAACATATAATAATAGTATATGCTCCAACAGTGCATATACTATTTCATGCCAGAAGCACTCACAATATAGTTTGTCTTGTAAGCAACATGGAGTGAGGTGTAACCTCTTTGTTCAGCCTTAACAACGGTCATGGGTTTATGTCCATTCTGAACCGCTTCTGTTCAGAGGGAGTCTCATTCTACACGACTTTTAACTTCAATGACTCCATAGCAGGCTATTCAAGAACTAGAGGCTTGCATCATCACGAGGTTTTCCTCTTTGAAACAGACTTCATTTAAATAAAAATTAAGTAGATCACAGTATATATTGCCAGAGCCACTTTTCATAGCATTGAAATGGTTTGCTCTGGGAAAAGCCAGTTCTCTGTGAAGCAGGTAGCAGGAAGCAGAGGCAAGGCAGCACCCTACAGAAGTCTGCGTGCACATTTGCAAGGCTGAGCTGCTGCAGATGCTGCTCATGGCCGTGAACATGACCTGTGACCCTTGCACTTATGTCTCCCCAGGAGGAAGCACCTATTCTGTACCCTCATGAGGACATTAGTGGTGGTACACTGCCCTCCTGGATGGTGACAGTCTTTTGTAACCCTGGAATAATCTGTCTTGCTGCCAAGCTTGAGAGATTGTCACCTTGTGCAATTTCACACCCACCATGAAAAGGCCGCATGACACTTCCCAATTCTCTCTATGGTCCACCTGATCAGGTGTTTATATTTCAATCAAGACAAGTGTAGGTTAGAAGACACTTCTTGACACAGAACTCTATCCATCATTGTCTCGTAGCTTCTTCCTCCTCCCCACCACCTTGTACTGTTCCCATTGGGGCCATGTCATAGGAGAGTACAGAGAACCTCATGTGAGGGACCAGGCTTGTCAAGCTGTCCTTTAGCCATAGTGCTTGGCTCTGAGCGGAGTTTGTCCTCTTGAGTTGGTAGCTTTTATAACTTCATTCTCATGTGTGAAGAGACGAGGCTTCTGCACATGTCGTGCATGCTTCTCCATAGTCCAGTACGATTGCACATTGCTTGGCAATTCAGGTATGTTCCCCCAAAAATTATGTTCGGCCATTCAATATGAATATCATGGCATATATTACATAAACTTAAATGCTATACACCAGTCACTTAACATAGCCCCTGTGTGTACTCGGGACACATGGTGAACACAAACTACAGGAGGCTGTTGCCAATGTGACATGCATTCTGTTTTACAGTCAGCTAAAAATAAGTATGCGTATTTTAAAATAGCAACAAAAATATGGCAAACATAAAGCAAAGTGCAGCTGTTTATTCCCAAGTGTTGCATGCTATGTATACTTGTACTGCTGTACTTTGTAACAACTGGCAGGGCATTATTCTGTCTAGATCAGCCTTCTCACAGCAAACACCTGGACAACATATGGTGCAATGGTGTCACACGGTCATGATGTCACTGAACAACAAAATTCTTGAGCTCCCTTATGAACATGTGAGACCATTATTAGTACATATCCTGTCCTGTTCATCACTGATCAAAGTATCATTCATTGGCAGTGTAGGACTGTACTCAGAAGTCTGAATACCTAAGTAACATATACTTATGCCAACCAGAAGAAAGGGGGGGAAAGTCTTCTTTGGTAACAAGGATGCACTGCATAATAAGGATAGGCAAGACACCTGTAATATTGTTTAATATAAAATAGCAGAACAAGAGGCTGGAGAACTCACCCTGTAACCTGAACAGCAGGAAAAGGCAGCTGTTACTGGCTTAGTCTGTTTCATGTTGCTGTATCAGAATACTTGAGACTGAGTAGCTTATAAGAAATGCCCAAAATTAACAAGCCACACCTGGTGGTGACCTCTTGCTGCTTTATACCATGGCAGAAGATGCAGAGTGTTAATTCGGAGAAAAAGGCCAAGCTCACATCTATAATATACCCACTCCTGCAAAAGCACTAATTTATTCATGAAGGTGGGGCCCCAGTGACCTAAGAATCTCTTAAATGTCCTGCCTCTCGATGTATAGAGAACAAGTTGTCAGAGCATGAACTTAGGCAGACATGTTCAAACAACAGTGACCAGGAGACACAACCACTGTGCAGGAGAGACTGATATCAAATACAGGAGGGCACAGTGTAAAGTTAGGGAGTGTGACCCAATTCCATCCATGCAAGTTACCTCCGTCCTGTTTCCATATCTAAGATGTGACAGCCAGAGTGCAGTCTTTGTAGAAATGCATTTCTACACTGTGTAGATACTACCCAGGCAGAAAGTTTGGTGGTGGCCTGTCCAAAGTCAGCTGAGGATTATGTTAGCTGCTAGTGCCACTTAGATGTGTTAGTTACCTTTGCATGTCTGTGACAATAGTACCTGGCAGAAAGGACTTAACAAGAGCAAGATTTGTTCTTGAATCATGGCTCTGGAAGATGCCCTCCATCACGGTAGCCAGGGAGCAGGGAGATGGGGTTTCCGACTCAGTTTGCTTTCTCCTTTGGCCCCCTCTTATTTTGTCTGAGCCTCCAGCCCACAGGATGGAGCAACCCGTGTTCAGATCAGATCGCTCTGCCTCCTGAGTTAACCCTGTCTGGGAAAGCGTTCACTGACATATCCAAAGGTGTGCCTCACTCGTCTTCTAGGTCAGGCTAAGTCCAGTTAGGTTGACAATGAAGTTAGGCAATCACCCTGTGTCATTGTCTTAACTAATAAGCAAGCTCATCTTTGACAGACTCATTCATTTTTTCATCAGATACTTGCAAGCGCCTGAATATTAAACAGTTCAGCCTCAATCATGAAAGGCCCAATCTCTGCTTTGGGTCAAGGTGGTGGCACTGTTCATCAAGGCTTTCCTGGTGGCCATGGTGAACAATCACGTATATATTTCCACCTGATTTAAGCCTCTTAAGGAGCCTTTGATCACCAACTCCTTCCCCTCTGGATTTCATGGCAGGAAGTCACCAACCCAACACGATGTGCATAGTCTAGTTTCTCCTCACAAATTAAGGAAATAGACCTAGCTCACACTATAAGTCTCTGGGAGCTCGAGTAGTTTCCTGGGGCCCAATTAACTTCTAGAGCCTGGTATACTTAGATTCCTGGAGGATTACATAGACTCGGTTGGTTATAGTGCCAATCTCTCTGCCCCAGGACTACACAGTCTTTTTTGTCAAGAGCATCCTGCTGAGGTGGAGGGGTGCCTAAGCCATGTTGTCAAAGCCTGAAGACCTCCACGTGGTCTCACTTCTCCTCCTGCAGCCACCTAAACCTGTGCGGGACACTCAGAGTACAGGGTGCTTACTCCCCCAGTTGCTGGAAGGTATAAGTAGTCTAACACATGTGGGAAAACTCAACCAGCACCAAGAAGGAGACAGACACCATCATCTGCCCTGTGATGGCATTTGATGCAATGATGGGCCATCTATACAAAGGCAAACATGTCAGGCTCTAGGGCCTGGTGACCTTGTAACTGTTTTCTTTGTGCAGCGGAGGAATGACAAGACTGTTCCGTGACGCATTTCTCACAGCAAAGCCCCATCATGACGTGTCCAGACTATATGAAAAGACAGCCACAAGATCCCTTTTGCCTATCCCCATCACCCTGGTTTATCGAGGGCAAAGGGCTACAGCATGAGAACATGTTGGCTTCTACTCTCAAGAAGACCCAACTGTTGATAAGGGCCGGCCAGAAGACCTGGCTGGATCAGAACAGGTCAAGCAATGGGCAATCTGATAATATCTTCAAAGGCCTTGGATCCTCCCTCCACCAAGATACCTCTCCACCAGCTAGTTTTAGGATTAGTCACTGCTTGAAGGGTTTTTTTTTTTTTTTTTTTTAGCATATTATGGGAGTTAAGGCTCATTTGATCTGTTAACCACAGAGTACAAGACTAGGAAGAAAGTTATGTGATTCACAGTAAAAATCTTTTAGTGGATTTCTTTGAGTTGATAATAAGACACAGCTCTTAACAGGGCTTCCGGGGACTTTCAGAGTCCATCCTGACAATCTTTCCCGAGGCTTCTGTACCATCCTTTCTGTGCTTAAGCCACGTAGCTTTTTCCAGCCCCTTGGATGAAGCCAGCTCTTCCTGAAACCTTTGCAATGTCGCCTGTATCATTCAGAGTTCTCTAGACAATCAGAACCAATGAGATCCACCTGGATTTTGTAGATATACATATGTGCATATGTTATACATGTGTGTTATATACATATGCATGCATGTCTATATGTATGTTTCCATATGAATCCACACATACATGTGCATATACATCTCTACACACTCAGAGATTTATTTTAAGGAATCGGCTCACATAGTTGTAGAGCTGACAAATTCAAAGATCAGTAGGGTGGTGGGGCAGCAGGCTAGAAAATCAGGTATGGTTTCTGTGCTGATGGCCCAAGGCAGAATCAATCACTCTTTCTTCCCAGGAGAAACTTGTTTTGCTCTTAGGGACTTCACACATATTATCAAAGCTAGTCATTTCTTCAAGTCAGGGGTAATCATATCCACAACACATTTTCCCAGCAACACCTAACACCAAATGGATGGGGGCCTGAGCCCATGAAGTTCACGCACTAACTCCCACAGTGCCCTTCCACCTGGGACTTATCCTTCCTTCTTCACCTGGCAAGCACTCTCTCACCTCACATATCAATGTGAATATCACCTCTTCAGAAAAAGCCACCTCCGCCTTCTCAGTTCATGTGGAAGACCACCGCTGTCCTGTCTTGGAGCACTTTTTACTTGTGTACACCTACTTCCCCGGGCATCGTTCTCATACATTGGACATACATTCTATCAGAGCTGGCCGTACAGGTTCTGGCCCCCTCATCAGAGCTTCTCTAGCCCACTGGCTGTCTCTGACACATCAGAGGAAGGCTGCCTTTGGCCCCGAGTTCAGTTACCCCCCTGGCTTGGCAGCCTGGTGCAGGAATCAGCCTGTGCAGGCAGAATGGGCCACAGGATATGAGAAAATGGCTTCCATTCAGGCAAGGATGGGTGTGTGTGTGTGTGTGTGTGTGTGTGTGTGTGTGTGTGTGTGTGATGTCAACCCAGTGGAAAAGGATGCCTTGGTTTTAACCCATGAGATCTCTAACTCATGGACATTCAATGGTAGGCATCATCCTCCATGAAACCCATCAGAGTCTACCGGTGTGCCTTGACAAAGCTTTGGCTCATTGCGGTATTCTCTGTATCTTGGGAAAGCTCTTGAACCCCTGTTACTGATTTGATTTCGACTAAGAAGTATAAATCCTTGGCATGGGCCCCACCAAGAATGTCAGCCATTACAAGGTATTTCTATACACCCTCTTCATCCCTTAAAAGCCCTCTTGGCACAGTGGGTAGCTTCAGCTGCAACCACGTGGTCCCCTTGGGCATGGGCATGCCAGGCCTTAGCCAGGTTCTCATTGTTTGGCGAGTGTAACCTGCCTCAGGTTTACCATCTGGGCCAATCTTCCACCAGAAATGTGGCTCCTTTGAGGCCCAACCAGCTTCCTAAACAAACAGAAACTGGCCCTGTAGCAGAGTTCAGGCCATCCTGGGATGGACCCTACGGGTGGTTGGAAAGGCCATCATCTTGAAAAAGAATGATGCCAAGTAGGCTACGATTTGGAAAAGGCAAGAGGCAGTCAAAAAAGACATGCTGATTCCTTGGTGGATTTGTGGAGCAAGCACTAGCTGTGCCCCTGAGTGGCTCGGACACTGGGCATACCGTGTCAGATTCTGTCAGACAGCCTACAAGGACCAAAAGGAAGAGGCTACTTCTAAAGAACCAGGTCATCTCAGGCCAGTTCCCTGCCCCCATGTCCCTGTCCCTGTCTTGAGGCCAGGCTTCTAAATGTCTTCTTGTTTTGTCTTCCCTACCTCCCAGGGCCTCGGGGAAGCTGGAATGTTTCTGGGCTCTTCTGTGTTCTTCGCTATTGCTGACGCCGTGGCTGCAGCTCGAAAGGAAAGGGGCCTGCCCCCCATATGGGCGATGAACAGCCCTGCCACAGCAGAACTAATCCGCATGGCCTGTGAGGATCAGTTTACAAACCTGGTACGGGATCACCTCTATCTTGTCTGTGACCTCACAAGCAGGATGTCTTCTTCTGGTAAATGGAAGTTGCTGGTGCAAATTTTCTTTTCTTTTTTTTAATGTTTATTTATTACTTCAAGTTACATCTCCATCACAGCCCTCTCCCTCCACCCCTCCAAGCCCCACACTCCTACACTCTCACTCTTCCCCCCGAATGCATAATTCTTTTTTTTTTCAAGTAGGAAGTTATGAGATCTTTATATTTATCGAGGGAACTGTGGGCTTTAAATGGTTAAGAAATGGTTTTTCCCACCTGAGTCCTGAAGGAGCTGCAGGAGACTGTTGCCCTTTCAAGAGTACAGCAATCTCTCACCACCATCCACCACCGGTTACACAGGAGGAGGGCTGTTCAATATCACTTCCTAAGTGAGGCACATGTGGCCACAGAGCCTGGAAATTAGCCCAGTACACCCTGCAATGTATCCTCCAATGGCCTAAGGTCTCCCAATCAAGCCCCCTCCGCAAGGCCTCACCGTACCCGACCCCCGCATCAGGGACCAAGCTTCCAAAGCATGAAAATTTGGGGAACAGCCACATGTAAAACCATAAACTCTCTACTTCTGGAAATATGAGTACTAGAAATGTTTTACCTTTTGGAAAGGGAGGGGACTGAGACAGGAACTCTCTATGTAGGCCAAGCTTCCTTCATACTCAAGAGATCCAACTGCCTCTGCCTCCCCATGACTGGGATTAAAGGTGTGTACCAGCATGCTTAGCGCAGTGCTAGAACACGTGTGGCTTCCACTTGTGGCTTTCCAGGAGATCGCTGCTGCCTTCGTTGGCAATCTCTTTTGCATCTTGACTTGAGGAACAAATGACAAGACTGAAAGATGCTGTCAATTTCAGTGATTTGGGGGCTGTAGGGAGCCAGGGAAGGAGCTCAAATTTTAACTCCTTAAAAAATAAACTTTCAACCAGGCATGGTGATGTACACCTTTAATCCCAGCACTCTGGAGGCAGAGGCACACGGATCTCTCTGAGTTCAAGGCCAGCGTGGTCTACAAAGTGAGTCCAGGACAGCCAGGGCTGTTACACAGAGAAACCCTCTCTCAAAAAGCCAATAAACAAACAAACAAATTTTCACAGGGTCCAAAATTCAAGAAGGGAAGGGAAGTAGAAAGGGAGACAGGAGCCCTACAACTTTATGTATCCCTCAAGCTTTCTCCCCTGCCCCCAACCCTTCCAGTGACTCTGCCCACATGGTCATTTCATTAGTTTCTGGGAAAGGCCCACTCCCACCACCCCACCCCATTTCCTGTTTGGCTCAGCTCAACAGCTACATTTCCGTGTACCCACTACTTACAGCAAGGCATTAGGCTGAGACAGAAGCATAGTAAATAATGCTCCTTCATACCTGCCCAGAGCCTACAATCTAGCAAGAGACAGGCTTGGAAACAGGTCACTGGAGGCTACACACTGAGGTGGTACAAAGAACTGGGAGCTGTTTATTCATCCACAGTGTTTTCTAGTCCTTTGTCCCCAGCTGGATGGCAGAGTCCATTAGAGCAGGTGGCATGTTCCGTTTCTCTTGCTTCTATCATTGAACTTTACACAATGACCAATTAGAAAAGATTGGAGTTACTGGCTTTGAAATCAGATGACTAGGTTCAAATCCCAGGTCACCCACTCACTGTCTTTAAAAGAGAGAAAACATCAACTGACTTATATCCCTATGAGCAGAAAATGTACTTAGGTTTAAAAGTGTTTAGCATTGTACTGGCTCATACTGAGCAAATGTTTAGTGAGGACCATTGCATTGGTAATTTTATTATGCTCCCAAATAGACTTCCATTTCTAGCCTTATGTTTTCGGATTTTATTAACCCCAACATCATAACGGAGAACTGATTAGAGGAGGAATTTTGAGTGAGTCCCAGTGGCAACCAGGGTCAGGTCTGTGGGTTTAGCAAGGATGTTATGTAAGTACTGACCAATTATCCAAATATGGTGTCAGCCGAGACGTCCCTATGCCGCCACCAGACTTGAACATGCCTGAACTGTTGAGGACAGATTCTAAAATGTGAAAGTGCACCAAGCCAGTCACAGTTGGATTATGGTGTGTGTGTGTGTGTGTGTGTGTGTGTGTGTGTGTGTGTGTACGCGTGCACGTGCATGTACATATTTAAACTATTAGACTCATCCCTCTCCAAGAGTAAAGATAAAAGAAAGAACAGCGCATGCCTGTTCTTGAGATGCACATTCACATTTTATTTAACAATTGTGACCAGGCATTGGCAAAAATAAGTATAACAGAACTAGTTAAGACTATATTGACACATGGTTAAAATGAGAACAGTGCAAGAAGAAAGTGCCAGTCCAGACATGGCACCGTGCAGTCCTGCGGAAGGTGGCAGAGCTAAAATCCAGCTAATGGGTGAGATCTAGACATGTGGACAACAGGAAAAGGAATTCCAGCTGAAGGAGAAAAAAAAAAGCGAATACAGGGCAGAGGAGAAAAGCATCAGGTATGTCATAAAACACAGATAATGTAGGTTTCCTGGTTGGGAGACTGAGCAGAAAAGTCTGGAGAGTAAGCTAGGGCACAAGCCTGAACTAGAGCACAGAGAGTCCTAAGCACAAAATGGGCTCTATCCTGAGAGCAGGCGGGCCTTTGAAGGCAATGTGACCATGGAATGAGATGCTGAAGTAGGCAGCCTGATAGCTGCTATAATGTGAGTTGGCTTGAGAGAGAAGAGTTGGGAGCTATGATTGTCAAGAGGTGACAAAGCCTTGAGCATGATAAAGCCAATGAAGGAAAGGCCGGGTCACGCAATGCTTGCCAGTCAATGAAGGAGGGGCAGCTGCTTCTCCAGGGTAAGTTCGAGGATGCACTCCACATGAGTTGGGGGACTGTGTTACTCTCACATCAATAGGCAGCATGGGAAACCCTTCAAAGGAAAGGGTCACATTCGCTTTTAGACTTGCAGCCTGGTAGTCAGTCAAAGGATTTTGCCAACAAGCAATTAGCTCAGAATTGAAAAGAGGGCAGAATTCCAGACAGATTTATGAGTCATTAGTGCAAAGTAGTAATTTAGAATCATAAAAGTACATGAAGTCTGCCAGAGGGTGAAACTGTAAAGAGGGAAGAAAGAAAGCTGGAGAGGCGAAGAAAAAGAGAAGAAGAGAGGAAGAGGACAGAGAGAAAGGAGTGAGCCAGAAGGCTTCGAGGGAGCACCAGATGTGCAGGTGGATCTGAGAGAGGAGTGGAGAATGGCAGGGCAGGCTCAGGACTTTGACACAGAGGTTCCCAGGCCCTGTGCACACTGGACATGAGCACCAGGGAGCCAACAACCTTCTGAAACACAGCTTAGAGCAGCACAGACCCTCCCCGAAATCCATCCCAGGTGGAGGTGCTACAGACCTCAGGAGGCCTTTGTTACCATGCCTCACAAATGCCCCTGCCCAGGGCTGAGTGCAGATGGAGACTCCTCTCTCCTGACTCTTTCCACTCCCGCTCCATGATCACTTCTGAAATAACACAGCAAGGATGGGGGTGAAGGCCTTTGTGGACAGGAAAAGTCGCAAGAAATGGTCGCACCCCACTCTCAGGAGACTGAGGCAAGATGATAAGCTTGAGGTAGAGGTCGAAACCACATAATGAGGTCCAGGCCATCCTGGGCTACATGACAAGTCCTTGTAAAAGGAAGGAAAAAGGGACTAGGGAAGGGAAGGGAAGGGAAGGGAAGGGAAGGGAAGGAAGGAAGGAAGGAAGGAAGAAAGGAAGGAAGGAAGGAAGGAAGGAAGGAAGGAAGGAGGGAGGGAAAGGGGAAAACAAGAAAAGGATGATGGGTGAGCGAGCCTCAACGACAAATTGGCGACTTGGGAGAAAAGATGTGCAGAGTTTCAAACTGCCCACCTAGAAGGCCACTGTGAGCCCGTAGTGCAAGTTGTCAAGTGGGAGCATTCTAGCAAACCCGATCCTGGCTGCCTGGGTGCCAGGGCTCACCAATCTCAAACACACAGATTTGTTGGCTGGAGGCAGAACTTGGGCACAACAGCACCTGGGTCAAAACCACTAGCCATTCCAGACCAAGGCCCAGTTAGCTGTGGCCCACCTTGCTCACAGTGGCCTTCCAGGCGGGCAGTTTCAAGTGGTGTGAAGTGGACATCAAAACTGTGCTGTCGTTATGCTCCCCCCCCACCCCACCCCAGCAGCACACATTGAAGATCCTGCTGCCAGGCATCTGCCTCAAGGCCACTGTCATCAGCCATCCCACCTCTTTTCCATCATCCCTGTGCCATGGCTGCCATCCAACATCAGCCATCAGCCACGAACCTCTCTCTCACCTGCCTCTCTGTAGATCTAGCAACCCAAGCCTCTGGATGCCCATCCTGTCTTACTCCTGCATGACATAATGAAGGAACCATTTAAAGAAATAAAATGGCTTTTTAATCAATTATGCTCTATCTAACTTTATGCTTTTGAAAGAATTTGTGGGGAATTCTATCTTGTGGAATAAGTATGAATTCACCTCTCTGATCAATCTTGACTTGACTGAATTTACTGAAGTCTGTTTGCTCATCTGCAAGTTTTCTTTTATTTGGATAAAAGATTGTTTAAGAAAACACCTGACACTCTAAGTAAAAGCTCTATTTCTCTTTGTTTGGTCAGCTGCTTCTCTTGTATTGCATAATCTTTTTTCCTTCCATTTCCATTTTACAGTAGGTGCTTATTTTAAAAGATTACATCTTTTTAAAAACAAAAAGCAAAAAACAACGGACAAACCTGTGACTTTTTAATGTAAGATTGCTTTGTACTAATTTAGTTTTATTTCAGCTTCCTTTAGCAAAAACCCACCAAAACAAAAAGGTCAGTTTTAAACTTGCAAAAATCTTTCAGGGGGGGAAATAAAGTCACTAAATTCTATGAATGAGTCCTTCATTTTTGCACATCATTTTTGAACAGGCTCTCAGCATTTTCAATAATCAGGTAACGTACTTAGGGAGTGATCTCTGTCTCTCAGTTTCTTTTCTGTTTCAGTCCCAAAAACATTTACTCACACTTAACCCTGAAGAACTGCTGCTTCTGGGCCAGTTAGAGTTTACCAGGGCTAATGAGACCTCACATCACTAAGGCCATAGGATCCAATAGAAGACTAACTGTGGAGAAATCTTTTTCTGTTATTTGAACGTGTGGACACCCTGTCTTTGCTGTTATATTTAAAAACACTTCATTAGTTCTTTTTAGCTGAGCCAGTTTTGTGTACATTTTGTCTCTGCTTTATTACATCAAAGAATTAGATTTTTTTATTTATCCAAAATTACTTAATTACTGTTAGAAAAGAGAAAGCATATGCTTATACAAGTTAAGCAAATTGTGAAGAATAAATAGATTAAATGTCTTTTTGAAAAAGAAACTACTTTGCCACCAATTAGTTATATGAGTTGTTTTAGATGGGTTTTTTCTCTTTTGTTTTTAAACTTTTATCTTTTTTCCCAACTCTTTCTTTTTAGGTTCCACAAACGGATTCTAAATGCTGTAAGCCATGGTCTGTCCCAGTTGCCTAATGTTTGGGGTTGAAGCAGAAAAGCACATATTCGGATGGATTTAAAGCTTCTACAGGTCACTAGTTTAAACATCCTTTTCTAAAATACATAGATAATTAGGGGCAACTCTTAAATTTTCATATTTGTAAAATATCTTGTAATCTTTAATCATGTGCACTAAAAGCAATGATGTTTGTGGAGCTTCGGCCAAAAGTGATGTTTAATTCAATACAATAAACAGCATTTTCCACTGTGTGAAAATTTTCTATGCTAAGTCTACAGAGAAAATGAATATCTAGTCCAGACTGTATGTTCCTATTCTGAAAAAAAAAAACAGAGAAACGAACAAGATTCTGTGGTTGTATACCAATTTTACATTTATGAAGTTCCAGTTTTAAGATACTGTGTGTAATATGATTTGGTTTTATTTATCGTTCTAGATTAAAAGTAAAGCTTAGGAACTGACAGTCTGCAGTGACTATGAAGTGAGTGTTCGCTTGTTTGTTTTAATGTACAAGTTTGTTGGGATGTCTCTTGATTTTTTTGTCTAAGACTCTCAGTTACTGAAGATTCATTGATGTGCTACATATGGCAGAGTTACCTCTAAGATTATCCATAGGAGCACAATTTGGGGAAACTGAGGAAGCAGCTTTAGCATGTCAGGGCAGCGGTGGCATCTGGCTTCCCAAAACAGATGTGTGCTAAGGCAGAAGCAGCCAGATAACTACAAACCATGTGCCCAACAGTTAGGTTCAGAAGGCACAAGCACTTAATATTTAGATATTCAGAGCATATTAAAAAGTTGTCCAGTGCAGACTTCACTATGTACAGTTTTTATTGATAGGAAAGTTTTGGTGGCCCTGACTTTCAATGAGATGATTTTGCACACGGCATTGCCTTAAGTCCAACTCAGTAACTCCTATCTGAGTCCCAACTCATTCCCTCTTTCTGGATGCATCTTCTTCCTATGTACACCATCTCCAACGCAGTGGCAAGCCCGCATGAGGGTCAGTGAAAAGGCGAACAGGGGCAGGCAGACACTGTACAGGCTTTCAGAACTTTGTTAGAAACTCAGTAATAAAACCCACATGGCCACAGCAATGCAACCACGCCACTCCCCAGTTAAAAGGCACTTCATGCCCTCCACACCCTGCGTGTTTGCCTTGTGTTCTTAATCTTGATTTGTAATTTGTATTGAATCGTTAATTATAGGTCCATTTCTTGAAGGCAAGAATTGTGCCTTGTATTTCATGAGCATTCGCAGCACACTAAACAAACCGCACCAAAGTAAACAATGCCCAGCTGATTGCCAAGAAGTAAAGAGCTCCCAGGACAAAAGCTTCCACGTTAATGACAGAAGAGGTTTTAGGCAGGAAGGACTTGGAAAGTAGGTTCAAGGAAAGGACATATACAGGAGCCCAGGTGTGCTGCTTTGAGTGAAGATGGCTCCCATAGGCTCATAGCTAGTGGCACTATTAGGAGGTGTGACCTAGTTCGAAGAAGTGTGTCTCTGGGGGTGGCTTTGAGGTTTCAGCCACTCAAGCCAGACCCAGTGTCACTTTCTCTTCCTGCTGCCTTCCAATCCAGCTGTGGAACTCTCAGCTCTTCCTCCAGCACCATGTCTGCCTGCATGCCACCATGTTTCCCACCATGACAATAATGGACTAAATCTCTGAACTGTAATCCATTCCCAGTTAAATGTTTTCCTTTATAAGAGTTACCGTGGTCATGGTGTCTCTTCACAGCAGTAGAAACCCTTATGTAAGACACTAGGCAAAGAACACTCTAGGAAATACTTAAGCATTATCTGAGCATTAGTCCTCTACTTCCATGTCTTACAGGCAGTCCTGCATATACATGCATTCATTATTTTTAAATAATTATTTTCCTTTTAAATATATGTGTGTGTAGACAAAATACTCATATACATAAAATAAACATAAAAAATTAATTTTTAAAATTAATTTATTGTTTCAAGTTACATCTCAATCACAGCGCCCTCCCTTCTCCCCTCCAGGTCCCACCCTCCTTCCCTTCCCCATCTCCAACTTCTCCTTCTCCTCAGATGAGGGGAGCCCCTACATATCAACCCCCTCAGTTAATAAGTCATATAAGGGCTGAGAGATTCCTCTTGTACTAGGTCCTGATATGGCAGCCCAGCTAGGGTAAGGTGTTCCACTAACAGGCAACAGGGTACACGACCCACTGCTGGGTGGAGTTTTTCATAGGATAGTTATTCTAGGTTTCCATCTCTTTGGGTCTGTCGGTTTTAGCATAGTTGTCCTGTGCTATAAGGCTAATATCTACTTATAAGTGAGTACATACCATGTGTATCTTTCTGGGCCTAGTAAGCTCACTCATGATGAGCTTTTCCAGTTCCATCCATTTGGTTGCAAATTGCATGATTTCCTTGTTTCTGATAGCTGAACAGCATTCCATTGTGTAAACGTACCACAGTTGTTTGTTTGTTTGTTTCTAATCCATTCCTTGGTTGAGGGACATCTGAGTTGTTTTCAGTTTCTGGTTATTACAAATAAAGCTGCTATGAACATAGTTGAGCAAATGTCCTTGTGATATGGTGGAGAATTTTTTAGATATATGCCCAGGAATGGTATGGCTTGGTCTTGAGGTAGAACTAGTCCCAATTTTCTGAGATATCACCAGACTGATTTCCATGGTGGTTGTACAACTTTGCACTCCCACCGGCAGTGGGGAAGTGTTCCCCTTTCCCCACATCCTTGCCAGCATGTGCTGTCATTTGAGTTTTTTATCTTAGCCATTCTGACAGGTGTGAGATAGAATCTCAGAGTCGTTTTGAGTTGCATTTCCCTGATGACTAAAGATGTTGAGTATTTCTTCAAGTGTCTCTCAGCCTTTAGATATTCCTCTTTTGTGAATTCTCGGTTTAGCTCTGTACTCCATTTTTTTGATTGGCTTATTTGGTTTGTTATTGTTTAATTTCTTGAGTTCTTTATATATTTTGGATATTAGCCCTCTGTTAGATGTGGGGTTGGTGAAGATCTTTTCCTAATCTCTAGGCTGCCTTTTGGTCTAAAGACAGTGTCCTTTGCCTTACAGAAGATTTTCAATTTCATAAGGTCCCATTTATTGATTGTTGGTCTTAGAATCTGAGCTGTTGGTGTTCTGTTCAGGAAGTTGTCACCTGTGCCAATGAGTTCCAGGCTTTTTCCCACTTTCTCTTCTAGTAGATTTAGTGTGTCTGGTTTTAAGTTGAAGTGTTTGATCCATTTAGACTTAAGTTTTGTGCAAGGTGATAAATGTGGGTCGATTTATATTCTTCCACATGTTGATATCTAGTTAGACCAGCACCATTTATTGAAGATGCTTTCCTTTTTCCATTGTATGGTTTGGCTTCTTTGACAAAAATTAAGTGACTGTGGGTGTGTGGGTTCATTTCTGGATCTTCAATTAGATTCTATTGATCAACCAGACTGTTTTTATGCTGGGACCATGCTGTTTTTATTACTATTGTTCTGTAGTACAGCTTGAGTTCAGGGATGGTATACCTCCAGATGTTCTGTTATTGTACAGAATTGTTTTAACTATTCTAGGTTTTTGTTTTTCTATATGAGGTTGAGAATCTTTCAAGGTCTGTAAAGAATTGTGTTGGTATTTTGATAGGAATTGCATTGAATCTGTATATTGCTTTCGGTAGGATGGCCATTTTTATTATGTTGATCCTACCTATCCATGAGAATGGGAGATCTTTCCATCTTCTGATATCTTCAATTTCTTCAGAGACTTGAAGTTCCTGTTGTACAGGTCTTTCACTTGCTTGGTTACAGTTACTTCAAGGTTTTTTATATTATTTGTGGCTAGTGTAAAGGGTGCTGCTTCACTAATTTCTTTCTCAGCCCATTTATCTTTTATGTAAAGAAGGGCTACTGATTTTTTAGAATTAATTTTGTATTTTTTAGAATTAATTTTGTATGTATGTATGTGTATATATACAGATAAAACACTCATATACATAAAATAAAAATAAATAAATCCAAAAATTAATTTTTTAAAAACTATTTAATTCACCCAGACTATGACAGTAGTGGAAGCTTACAGATTTTGGAAACAGGCTTTTTTCTGTCTTGTCTTTTGTTTGTCTGGTTTGATTTTGGACACAGGATCTTACCATGTAGCCCAAACTAGGCTTGAATTCAAAATAATTCTTCCTTGGCTTCCTGAGTGCTGGGATCACAGCCATGCACCATCAAGCATAACTGTGTCATTTGTTTCATTTGTTTCTCTATAAACTTTATTTTCTGTTTCCATTCCTTCTTTGAGCCTAAATATATCAAAATTTTATTCTAAAACACATCTGTGGTTATATGTCTTTTTTGTCTGACATTAATTTCTAGTGTGGTTGCATTATAGTCACAAAGAATTGTCTAAAAGGGAAAATGAAATAAAGAACAAACTAGGGTGGGGAAAAAATAGAAGTGTGAGATATAACAGTGAAGAGTCATGGAAAAGAATGAGGGTAAGACATGAAGGAAAAGGAACCAAAGGGGCCCAGAAGCTGTACAGGGCAGAAGGCTGAGCCATGGGCAGCTGGCCTAGCAGCAGAGTTACCAACAGGGCACAATATGGCGGCACTGTTAGGAAACTAGACAGATACAGGGTGGGGAGGCCACAGAGCAACAGAAAGGCACAGGAGCCTGGAAAGAGCAAGATGTGCCTTGGTTGCGATGGCTGAGTAATGCCTTGCTTTCTCTGTTCTGCTAGTTTAAGTGCTAGACTTAAACCTGAATTATCTTTTTCTGTGCCTTGACTCTTCAGATTCTTGCCTAAAATTAATATCGTCCATGTATTCCATTAAATTGGAGGAATAGATATCTGCATAGGAAAGGCACCCAGCACCCCATCTGAGCAACCTAATTCACTCACATTGAGTTCCTGTGATGGCCATTGTGGGGTTATGTGAGAAATGTGAAGAGTCACAAATTTCTAAGCACCTTGGTTACAGCCCACCTATATATGCCAGCCTCTGTCTTCCTGAGCAGGAACCATCTGGTCCTGCTTGGGACTGATTGAGTGATTGATGATGGTAGCAACTACTATCTAGCCAGAAGAAAACTCGATGTACCCACCATCTACCTACCTACAACATCACACCGACAAGGAAAGGGTAGAAGATGCCCCTGATCCACTTGCTGAATGTTCCCTTCAATGGGATGTTGGTAAATGAAGCTGTCCAGAAATTTCAAGGCTCACCAAATCCAAGGAGACTCTGGTTCATAATGATTACCAGCCAAGACTCTGCCCCAGGTTGCTAGGGTTTGAGTCCTGCCTCTATTACTAGATTATTACCTTAGTTTGGTTACTTAAACTCTCTGCGCCTCTGTTTACCTGATCTATAGATGAAGACAATATTAGTACCTATCTCATTAATATTTTTTGAGAATTAAATGGGCTGATGCCTAGACAGTGCCTGATGCACAAGCACATGGTGAAAAGGAACTCTTATTGCTGAGGTAGGCATCCTCACAACTGACAGTCATCGTGTCCACAGACCTCCAGAGCACAGCTGCAGGCATAAAAAACCATGTAATACAGGATAACTATCTTACAACCAACGCACCAAAAGGAACAGGAACATAGACCTTATTACCTGTTAGTGGGACACTTTGTCCTAATAGAGTTGCCATATAGGCCCCCAGTGCAAGAGGAAGCTCTTAACACTCATATGACTGTTGAACTGTTGGGGGCTGATATCTAGGCACACTCTGGAGGAGTACTGTAAGTGAGAGAGGGAGGGAGGGGGGAACCATGAGGGATGGAGAGAGGGGACTGTGATGGAGATGTAACTTGAAGTAATAAACAAAAAACAAAACAGTGATCCAGAAATGTGCAAAACAAATTAGAAGTCGACTTCAGTAGGAACCAGTGGATAGGAATCTCGCGTGTCAAGACTCTTCAGCCAGAGAGAATATAAGCAAAAACTGAGACCTGAAATAGATTAGGAGCCCTGAAGAAAATGGACTCACAGCAGATACGTGGGTCAACAATGACAATCCAGAAGAGACTCCAGTAAGGAAGAAAAGGAGACTGGTAGCCAACGCACTGAAATCTTTACTACAAAGATCTCATTATAGTATGGCTTCAGTCATTCATATAAAGACACCAATTTATAAAAACATAAGTGGGATATTTCTACAAACATAAGTGAGGTATGGTTTTGGTCACTGGAGATGTGTGATGAATCATTTAGATGAAGACCCTACCACTGAAGAGCTTACCAGCCAAAGGAAGAGAAGGACATTGTCTAAATAGTCATACAAATGTCACTGAAAGCTTTGTCAACTGCTAAGAAGGAAAAAAAATGAAGGGGTTCATTGAAGATAATGGCAGGGGACTTTCAGATCTGGTGGTCAGAGAGATAGCCTCTGAGAAGGTCACGTTTGTGGGGAAATGAAGGGTTAAACCTCACTAAATAATCTGGAGATGTGATCCTGAAGCTAATAAGCAGTCAGTGGAGCAGGGCTGGGATAGGAGCTTTTGAAGTCAGGACAATTGGGAAATTAAAAAATTGGATAGATGACAAGTTAGTGTAGCAATTTTATCTCAGATAAAGCTGGGGATCTGGGCTTAAGCAATGCTGCAAAGATTTCACCACCGAATTAAGCCTATCCTAATTATGAATGCTCTCCAGTTGAATGAGGCAGCAGGATCTTCCCTGTATAGAAGACATTATGGCAGAGGATGGAGGGTTCTGCTGTGACTTTCTTAGGCTATCAGGCTTTCTTGGTTTTGTAGGTCCCTAACTCTTCCCTTAACCCTTCAAATAAAAAACCCTAAAAAATTCTATCTTGTGACTTCACTGCTATCAAAGCAGATGTAATCTAAGAAAGTCTACATCATAATTTTGTGCTGACTTTAAAAGACCAGAAAACATTTTCATGGAGCCTAAAAATGAGCGTGTCAGCATTGCAGAAGGCTAGTGGCACTAGACAGTGTGGACCTGGAGAGGGAAGATGGGGGCTCAACTGCCTGAGAAATCCTCTCATGAGAACTCACAGGTGGCCTTCAAGCAAACACTCTGAACCCCAAGAAGTACCCTAGCCTCAGCTCAGATTCACGAACCTACAGAATCTTGCTCTTTCCAGTCTGATAATGAGGCTCAAAATAATGTCTCCATGTTTTCCAATCTCTGCATCTCTTGAAGAACAATCACTGAAATCTAAAGGCAACACTCCTAACCCCAGCTACTCCCTCCTGATTCCCAACCCAAGCAGCTGCCCTTTCTTAAAACCTCACCAACCCATCTTTACTTGACTCTCTCTGGTTTTCCGGAGGTTCCTCTCCACTTGAGCCCCAGAGTGCTCCCAACAAGGAAGTCTTGGACAGCGACCCGGGAGGAGCGATTTCCTCCCTAAGAGAGTTGACAAGAGGAGGGCTGCTGAGGGCATGCCTGGCCCGTTGGTCTGCCCTTTCACAATTGCAAAAGCTAAGACTTTAAAAGAAGAGCCAATTTCTACTGCGGGGTTCATAACTGGTCAAAGAGCGGACAATAAATGACTGTTGAAAACACAGCCCTAAATGAGACACCTCTGTCAAACTCTCCAAGGTTTAAAACGCCATGGCAGAGATAGTGGGAAGATGAAAGAGCTGGAGAGGGGGTGGACATGTCTGGTTCCCTCAAAAATAATCACAGTAGCTGTGATTATGTACACAAAACCTGCACAAGATTGGGCCATCGACATTCCCATGTCATGGAGGGAGGGGAGTTCCCAAGGCCCTGGTCCTTCCCTGAGGGTCTATAGGCAGTTAATGGTTTCTGGGGAGGGTGAAAGATTTTCTTCAGTGATGTAGCCACTGGTAATTACATTTCTGTAAATAGCCCCTCTTTAATACTCCTGCTACTAACTATAATTAAAACCATTGAGAGAGAGGAAGGGAGGGAGAGCCAGAGAGAACCATTTGTAAGGCACAACAAGAACTGACCTTTGCTAAGCCAGCCAGTGTGAGGGGCTGACAGTGGCAGAACTGTAGATGAGCTATTGAAAGGCTAAGGGGCATCCACACTGTTGTTAGGGCCACACACACCCAGGAGAAGAGTGAGTGGATCCTACACTAGAGTGGAGGAGAGGGGGTCATTCCACCCAGCTCTCCATATGTGGGGGTCACTCTGTTGCACAGGTAGGTGACTGCCTGGCAGGAGAATGGAAGAGAATCCTCCAACCAGTTGGTTGCAGAACTGTAAGAAGGTTCCATTCTTACAGATGAACTGGAACTGAGAAACCCCAAAACCTTTTACACGTTGTAAGGGATCTATGAAAGCTACAAAAGTATTATTGAAGGAAAGCAACCCCTCTCGGACAGTTGTCTCAGGAAGCCTGTGTTAACAGCCATGTTTCTGTCTACATTCTAGTTGTCACACACGGGCAAGTGTTAAATGCTTAAATAGCTAGTGATCTCAGACTCTAGAGGGTGGTCCTAGGCTGAGGACTCTAGAGGGTGGTCCTAGGCTGAGGACTCTAGAGGGTGGTCCTAGGCTGAGGTCTCCAGACTACTGAGCGCTCTCGTCACAGAGAGGATAACTTTCCCACCAGGACAGGGAAACAAGATTCAACCCTACTGACAACAGAGATGCTCAAGAAATTCTCCAAGTTCAAGGTGTAGGTGCAGGTTTCACGTGCTATAGGGATGGGCAGGGCACCACCATTGTTACAAGCTCAGACAAAGAGGCATAAGGCTTGGGCAGGGTGATGCGCTGTCCAGTCTTCCAGAACAGCTGATGTCCTGTATGTACCAATTTCTGGCCATCAGGGAAGCCCTGTCACTCCATGTGCTTGAAACGAGCATTGAAATCGCCTGGCTTTGAAATTGTCTACACATCTCAGCAGGGTCATGTGGTGTCTGTGGCAACAAACTGTGCTCCATCATTGGCGAATCTGAGGTAACCCAGCCAGTGACTGGGAGTCTCCAAGCTCAGAGCCTTTGGTTTTAGAAAACTATGGGATGCACTTAAAAGGCTGGGAAATGCACCAACTGACATTTAAAAAGCTTCCGTAGTTTCTGTTTCAACAGCCGTGGAGACCCGATTACTCTGTTAGAGAAGTCGATCCTAGCACTCCCGGGGAGCTGAGAGTCGTTCCCTGTCTCACCGGGCAGTTGAGGAAGCAGGCTCTGTGAAATTATAAGGGATTTCAGAGGGAGTAGGCACAGGCATGCAGAAATACAGGCAAGTCATTCTCTGGGTGCCTCTGATCCCTCCTTTATAAAGTGAGGGTGCTAATCCCATTTCAAAGGTTACCATGAAGATCAAATGAAGCAAAATAGGGAGCCATCTGAGCTGGCATGTGCTTGAACACTGAATAGAGGTTAGTTCCTGTGCAGGTTTAAACACAACACACACAGATACACACTTCAATTCCATCTCAAGTCCCACCCATTCTGCCACGCGCAGAGCCCCAATTCCGTATGATTGGAAGGAAAACCAGCAGAAGAAACCTTCCATGGTAGACTCGGGACAATGGCAGTGGTCAGGATGTCTGCCTTGAAGCACCATGTCTGAGGATCCTTATTGGCTGTTCCCGGTGTCGCTACCAATCGCATCAAAGGCTTGTTTGGCCTGAGCCTGCCTGTTGTGAGCCCTCCTCTGGAAGCCGGAGGGGCGGCATGCCCTCCTGACCTCATAGAGTAGGCAAGGCCGTTTTGGAAAGAGCACTCCTAGCAATCTAGAACATTCTCTTGTCACAATGGAAATAGGGCCTTTTCTTAGTGCATCACAATCCCCAAAGGGTTCGTGCTAATACCATTGATAAGTTGATTAATTAAATTGGCATCTTCCATCTGGGGCCTCTGCTATCCAGTGCATTCCTGTATTCCACTGACATACACTCTTGGAACTCAGAAAGCCAACTTAAACTGTGTAGATCCAGGAGAGGATTTTTTTCATTCCTTTCCCTTAATGCCAGCCCTGTCTGTCACTGCCACTTCCGGATCCTCATCTCAGCTCCTGATGGTGCCAGCTGGTCATGCCTGAGTCCGCTCATCTACTTTTCACCCCATTCTTATCTAATCTGTCAACTGGTTCAGTTGAAAATGTTCCCAAATTTAATACAAAAGATGTACTATTCTCTCTATCCTTACCTCTATGTCTACCGCTTCACACTCTGGCCTACGTTAGTGGCACCTCTAGCCCGGGGTACACGGAAATGACGTCAATCTGTCTCAATAGTACTAGTGACAATTCTTTATGCAATAGAATAATATAATTTTAATTTTGATGTCTATTTTATCTATGCATATGAATATCTCTCTCTGTGTGTCATATATGTGTGGGTGCCCACAGAGGCCCGAAAAAGACACCAGATCTCCTGGAGTTATAAGTGGTTGTGAGCCTCCTCATATAGGATCCAAAATTGGGTCTTCTCGAAGCGTAGCAAGCACTGTTAATCTCTGAGCTAATTCTCCAGCTTCATTTTTTTTTTTAAGACAGGGTCTTCTGTATCCCAGGCAAACCTTGAACTCACCATGTAGCAGAGGGGGACCTTGAACTCCTGATCTTCTTGCCTCCACCTCCTGAGTGCTGGGATTACAGTAATATGTCACCACACCCAGTCTATACAGGGCTGGAGACCAAACTCAACACCTCATACATGCTAGGTGAGCACTCTACGAACTGAGCCCCAGCCCCTGCCCAAGGCTGGCGGAATTAAAGTCACACTATGTTGCATCCTACACGGAAACTTTCTGGGGCTTTCCTTCTCACCTAGTTCTGAATCTTTGTCTCACCCCTGCATCTCTGGCTCACCCCTGCCATCATCTCTGCCTCAACCCTACATCTCTGCCTCACCCCTGCCATCATCTCTGCCTCAACCCTGCATCTCTGGCTCACCCCTGCCATCATCTCTGCCTCACCCCTGCATCTCTGCCTCAACCCTACATCTATGACTCACCCCTGCATCTCTGG
>CAJQZJ010010085.1:9484846-9495795 GCA_907164525.1 Lophiomys imhausi
TATCTGATTTGTCGATATCTGGCATACGGGTACCTGCTACGGTCTGACTTCCTGCATTTTGCTTCTCTCCTGCTGTTGTCTCTGTTGTTTTCCATTTACACATTGGTGATTATTAGTGACCTTGTTCCCCCTTTCATATGTTTAGAAGAAAAGGTTTGTTTTTCACACAGCTCCTGGGATCTTTTTCACACAGCCAGAAATACCAGCTGTTCACCAACAGATTTGTAGTGGGCAGGCTTTTCTCTCCAAGTCAAACCTCACCCTTCTTTTGGAACCCTGTCATACTCTGTGCTCTTTGGACCGAGACAGTCATGACTGAAGGGGACAGCAGTTAACCTGTGTGGCAGGCCTGCCGACACGAGGAGTGAACGTACCGTATTTACGAGGAATGCTGTAGCAGGAAGTCCAAGCCTTAAGTGTCATCAAGCCTTGATCCTGGGACAAGGGCAACAGGGAGAAGGAACTGCAGTTATTTCATTATCTTCCCTGCAGCTGTCTTGTTCCTGGCTTTTAGACCATCTCCATGTTCTCACAGTTGGGGTATTAAAAAGCATGAGATTGGTATTCTGTGCCCCTGTGGTACTACTCTTCTCTTAGGCCCCTACACACACACACACACACACACACACACACACACACACAGCGAGAGAGAGAGAGAGAGAGAGAGAGAGAGAGAGAGAGAGTTTGGAGTGTGGGTGTTGGACTGAACTCTACATTGATAAATCTTCTGAGGACTTTATAAGGACACCTGGAAATGGGAGACATGGAGTGAAGAAACTAGAGGCTCGTCTGCCTTGCTCAAGGGTGATGAGCCTAGAAAGCACTGCGGAGGACAGGACCCTCTGCCCGGGTTCCGTGCTGCTCCTCCTCCAGGCCAGCTGAACTCTGACTTGTTTTCCCCATCTTGCCTGACTCTGACTTGTTTTCCCCATCTTGCCTGGCTGTCCGAGCAAAGATGCTGGCTGGGCTCCACTGGAGCCTCCGGGAAGATACCTTTCCTACGTGCCAAGTTCAATAACACCCGTGGATCAGATGAGGGTGGAGCCGTGACAAATGCCACTTGGCTTTCCCTCACACACTGGTAGAGTTGGTTGGCAAAGACCCCGGTCCTGGGAATATCTTCTCTGGCTAACATATTTTACAATTTTCTACCTTTCTATGACTATGAGTTATCTGACTCATTTCTGTGTCTGTCTCCCATTCAGTCCTTTCCAGGTGTTTGTCATAGATGACAGAAAATTCAGATATTGAAATAAAGTCTCACTGTTTCTTTAAACTTTTGGTTCCAAGAATCACTAAGTGATTTCTGTAATACCACCCACATTATAAACATGTCCTCCAAACACAGGGTTAGATTGCTGTAACTGATAATGGCGTCTTCCCCCAACCCTTCTCTCGCTTCCCAATGTAGGTCATAGAGAAGACTGCTGATCCTGAAGTCAACCTACTGTTCTACATAAGGAAAGTTCATATCCTTTGACTGTAACAGACAGTAAACTGATAAAAAATTGTCAGAAGGGCTGGCGAAGTGTTGAGGTGCTGAAGAGCACTTACTGTCATTCCAGAAGAACTGAGTTCAGGTCTCAACACCCACATCAGACAGCTCACAACCACCTGGCAATTCGCAATGGAGCTCCAGGGGGGAGCCGGGGCTCTCTTTTCGTCTTAGCAGGTATGTGCACACATACACACGTATACACATACACAGAGAGACAGAGAGAGAGAGAGAGAACATTCATATAGACACATACAAATAAAAATAAGCCCCTTCTAAAAGAATGAAAGAAAAGTCATGTGCATTCACTCTAGGTAAGTCACTCTGTATTCCATCTATATGGAGTTTAGTTGGAGTTCAGAGAGTGGACGTTCAGGTTCGTGTTTTATTTATTGAATTTTTACCTGAGTAAAACACAAAGACCTCCCCACTAGACCATGAGTGGTAATGGAGTAGGAAACAACCTCATGACTTCTGAGTCCCATGTTCATCCCAGGGATCAGTTCAGACTTGGGACTGTTAGTGTCAGCATCTCTAGGCCAACTTGTGTTTGAGTGCAACACCGAGAGATTATTAGTACTGGCCAGTGATGGCGCCTGTGGTTACACGGTCTCCATATGAGATTGCCTAAAACTGCACACACGGGCATATAAATGTGTATAAGTCCTGAACCACTACAGTTATGGTACAGTTATACACATAAATGTGTATAACTGTAGTTACCATTACAATTCCAGTGCTAAGTTTTTGGGTTTTGTCCTTTTTTTCCTCCCACATTTTATAAGACTGACAGACAGACAGACACGTGAGCACTCTATCACACGTGTAGAGGACAGGGGACAACTTGAAGGAATCAGTTCTCTCCTTCTATCACATGAGCTCCAGGCATCAAAATCAGATTCAGACGCAGCAGCAGTCTCCTGTACCCACGGAGCCATCTCTCCAGCCCCAGTACTGGTTGTAGTGTCATACTATACCCATGGGAATGCCATTAATTGAGAGCTGGGTAATGAAAACAAGGGGTTGTCTGTCCTATTCTGAAAGTTCCCATGAGACTATAGTATGTTTTAAGTTAAAAATATGTATTCACCAGCGCTAGGGAGACAGCTTGGTCAGTAATAATATCTGTCTTGCAATCACAAACACATTAATTCGACCCCAAGACCTGCATTTTAAAATCCAGGTGTGGTACACCCTGGAGGCAGAGATAAGCAGATCCCTGGTACATGCTGAGCAGCCAGCTTAGCCTATGTGTCAATTCCAGACCAGTGAGAGATGGACCCTTTCTCCAAAGAAACCACGTTGACTGTATCTGAGGAATGTCACTGAGGGTGGCCTCTGCCCTCCATGTGGGCATATGCACAGGCTGAGCTCTGTTGCCAGGTATAGGAGTCCAGAGGTGAACAAGATAATACTAGCCTGTCTCTTTCTGTCTCTCTACTCCCCAATTAACACTTCTAAAATAACACTTCATCACTCCCTGACAAAAGTGTTCTAGAAATAGCCTGTCCCTGAGGCCTAATTTTTCTCCTCAGACTCCCCCTCAATACTTAAGCTTCACAACCTGACTTCCTACATTATCATTTTACAGCCCCTCTAGATGAGGACTTGCTGCCTAATGCTCCTATTTCATTCACAGCCCACACATTCTAAATCCTCCTCCCCTTCCCACTATCTCCCCTATGCCCCACTGCGAAATCTCACCAGTGGCCAGCAAACCCCATCACTGCCTTCCCTTTAAAAATCAGTTCTAAACCCCACACGCGTTCTGCCATGCCCTTGCTAGACAACCTGAAATGAAGCAATGGCAGGAATAAGGTGAAAATGAATATTCCAGGGTAACCATGGCCAGAGCCAACACTAGGCAAACACCTCACCCCCAGCTTCTCAACACCCCCTCTGCTCATTGCGGTTGGTGACTAATATAAATAAGCCATTCTTGATAAACAAGGCCCTCCGGAGTTCTAGGTCCCAACTTCCGATTAGAGTCAAGAAGAGTTCTAGCATAGGGTGAGGGTGTTAGTCCCACCTGTTCCTCGGTGGACAGTTCTGATGAATGGCTACAGGAAAGTATGAATGTCTCTGCTAGAGACAATGCAAACCTAAAGCACTTTCATGGGACTCCTATAAACTCTCTCCAAGTCCCAGTCCTGTGTTTACATTCTCACTTTATAGTATTTCCTTATAGTGTGCCTTTCATATCGCAGGACTGTTATGCTCTCACAAAACCCCAACTCACGGTTGCCTTGAGCCATGGCTTAGGTACTGTGCCCAGACTGGGACACATGATGAACGTGCTTGCCTCCCCGCTACTGTTCCACCTCCTCCATGCACAAAGTCAGGAGCCAGCCCAGCCTTAGTCTCCCACTGAGTCACCACACCTATCCCCCACTGGCCTGCCCAGATCTGCTGAGCTCAGGCAGAGGATCTAGAATGTTAAAGTGAGTTCACCTCTGTGAGATCTTAGCTCTGGAATAAAACCACATGGCCGTGGATCTCTCAGGAGCATCCCCAAACACTTGTGCTGTACATGCCCAGCACCCAGCCCTGTAATTTTCAAAAGAGTTCTTATTCATTAGGAGGCTGGGATATAACTTAGTTGGTAGAGTAATTGGCTAGCGTTCACGATGCCCCGGGTTCAATCCCTGACATTACATAAACCAAGCGTGATAGTGTGTAGCATAACCCTAGCACTCTGAAGGTAGAGGCAGGAGAAACAGAAGTTCAATGTCATCCTCAACTACATAGTGAATCGGAGGCCATCCTGAACCACAGGAGACCCTATCTCAAGAAGAAACAAGCAAATAAAACCATAGTTTGTATTTATTCAGGTAACAATTTTTATCAAGCATTAAGTTTTCAGAAGCCAGACAGGCACTGCCTTTGGCCCATCACAGTGAAGGAGACTGCCACACCAGGCACACAGGGGAAGGGATGGGAGCCATGTTCGGGAGCACAAGAGAGAAAGCCAAACGTGGAGAGGGAGGGTCGAGATAAGATGACATCAAGGTTGAGTACAACTCTTCAGCAAAAACTTAAGTATTGGAGCCAAGGGCATTCTAATCAGCAGCAAGGGACCAGAAGCAAAGGAGTGTCGTGGTTTGGAGAAGTAAACAAGGTTTTTGTTGGCTTATGCAAAGAGCACAACATGAGAATAGAGAGATGACAGAAAATGAAGAATAGATAAGCAATGAGGGCCTTACAGAAAAGGACTAGTTTTGGCTCTGGTGGCATGTTGCCTGCCCCTTTAGTCCAAGGCAATTTCTGAGTACACTTCAGGGCTACCCAGGGAGATGTCCCGAGGACAAAGGGGTTAGAGGAATCAGTTATCCATGTTTCACTCAATACAGCTTTAAAATGCACAGTACAACTCTGTTGTTCCGTGCTGACCAAGTGGAGACTCAGCTCCATCTTTGAGGCAGAGAGTGCTTGGATTTCTTGACTTGAAGCAGGAACAAAGGACTCTTTGCCTTTTGTACCCTTCACAGTAGAGTGCTTTAAATAGGTCTGACCCACACCACCTTCAGCCCTCTGCCTCAAGAAACTGTAGCAAGCCCCGAGCTTCTGTAACTGGCTCAGAATTAAAGAACAGAGTTGGGTGTGCAAAGCCTTCTGGGGAAGGCGGCAAAGAACTCCTCAGCTACTTGTTCCAAAACCCAAAAGTACTTTGACTGCAGCACCTGGGTGGCAATTTACAGGAAGAAAATGACTCTTAACCTCCGCCCAAGCCAATTATGGGCTCTGCCCATGAAATCCTTTTAAATTGCACCCGGAAAAGGTCCCAAGCCAACTCTGGTAGATTCCTGGATGCACATATAGAAGATTTGCATAATCCTTTGTTCTCTCTTTAAGAAAACATGCACATAGGGCTGGAGAGATAGCTCAGCTGTTAAAGACTAGGCTCACAACCAAAACTAGAAGAAGACATGCACATGTCTTATAGCATTGACATGATATAATAGCATGATAGCAATGATAGCATTGCCTAAAGAGGCACAGTTATTATTGTTACTAGTCAAGCTGGGGATTGACCCCAGGACAGCACACACTAGGCAAATGGTCTTCTGCCATGCTGTATCCACAGCCCTTAAACTGATGCTTTCGAATTCCCTAAGAAAGTGAAGGTGTGTACTGCTGTACCAGGGAAAACTAAGCCTCTCAGGGGGATTTTTCTGAATTTTGCACAAACTGCCTTCTATCACATCCACGGAAGTGATAGTACATGGATTGATTTTTCCGTTGCCCACAGTTCTGAGTTCTGTAGAAGCCCATGAGCTTTTCCACATTGCATTTGAGTGCAACCCCTAAGTTGCTGACAGGAAGCTAGTGCAGTCTGTATCTCTCACTCAGGAAGAACCTACACGTGGTTCCCTGCAGAAATATCTGTGCTTTGGCTGCAAGACACTGCCTTGTATCCACTAGGAATGTCATATCATCACCATTTTGTTCTTGTGAAACAGTCTCTGTGTGTATTCCAGGCTACCCCAGATTTCTCTACGTCATCCAGGTTGTCATCAAACTCCCAGCAATCCTCCTGCCTCAGCCTTGCAAATCCTAAAAATGATAAGTATAAATCAGAATACCCAGCACTGCCTGGTTCTTTTTGGTTGTTTAGTGCTGTTTTGGATGCTGAGGGTAGAACCCAAGGCTTCAAGATGCAGGCGCTCCACCACTGTGCTAGGTCCCCAGCTACCATCTCATCATTTTTCTGACTGAACTGGAAATTCTTCTATTCAGAAATGCCCTAGGACCCAGTTTTCAGAAAGCTGGTATGGCTCGCGAACGGCCCCTCCTCAGCTTTCACCAGTGAGCTCAGATAAAAGTAGCAACTTGAACCAACCCATTCAGCAAGAAGTTGTTGACCAGTATGGTACTCCAGACAACATGCTGTTTGTCATCAGCATCCAAGGAAGTAACAGCAAAAGCAACCAGAGGCCTTTTTCCTTGACTGCCCTTTTTCCAGTCCGTCTCACAGGCACAAAATATGGCTGTGGGGGAGGAGGCTGCGGAGCCTGCACAGTGATGGTATCGAGATATGATCCCAAGAACAAGAAGATCCAGTATCCTTTGCACTGGCCTGGCCATGTTCTGGGCACATCTGGGAAGGACACTTTTCCTGTAACTATGCAACCCTCCCTCCTGTCTCCAAGTCTCTACCATGCTCACCCTGCCTTCATCTCTTTTCCACAAATGTTCAGCCCAGCAGGACTTGCTCGTCCTGTGTTCTGAGCTCTCAGGACTCTGATCCTTGTTGCTGTAAAAGAGTTCCTTTGCTTTTGAACTTTTCATCCCTGTGACCAAGATACATGGTCAGGGACAACTTAAAGAAAGAAACATTTCTTTGGGCCCCAGGATCCAGGAGACCTCAGTCCCCAAAGTGAGGGAGTAGGAGCTCAGCACCCCCGTCTGTGGCACAGGGAACAAGAGACAAAGAGACAAAGTTCACTTCGTGGTGGATCAGGAAGCAAAGGACACATATGGAACTAGGTGCCAGGCTGTCACCTTCAGAGGCACACTACCCAGACCTACTTCTACCACCCAGCCACCAACACCTAAAGGCTCCATAACCCCACAAAGTAACACAGGCAGCTGGGGATGAGTCCTCAAAACATGAACCTATGAGAGACACTTATTTTATTTTATTTTTAAGATTAAAACATAATTACATCATTTTCTCCTTCCCTTTACTCCCTCCAAACCCTTCCATATGCCCCTCTTTGTTTACTTTCAAATTTATGGTCTTTTTATCATTAATTCCTGTTATATACATGTGTATATTCTCTCTGTCTCTGTCTTTGTCTCTCTCTCTCTCTCTCACACACACACACACACACACACACACACTCACATGCTAATACAAAAAGAAAGAAAGGCAGGAAGGAAATATATAGGCATATAAATTCCTAAATATAACCTACCTACACAGTCTGTGTAATGTTATATGTATGTACATCTTTGGGGCTGACCATTTGGTATTGGATAACCAATTCCTGTGGGAAGACTATTTCTTCCTCTGTCAGCATCCCTTAATTGCCCGGAGTTCTTTGTGTAGATTTGAGGTCTTTAGGGAACATTTAGTATGCAGACACTTCTTTGCTTGCCCTAAGAGGAGAAAATAAAATAATCATAAGATGAAGGAACATCACTTAGGACTCCAGCATGAAATGTCCCTTTTATGCTTCCTCCACTTGTCATATGCAAGTTCCTTCTTAGGTATGTCCAGAAGCCCATGGTTGTGCAGGTCATCTTCTCTATGGTTGGGGAAATACAGCCCTGTCATTCTCCTGGACTGAAATAACTCACCAAGTTTTATTACCCATTCCCTGTGATTTCAGTGTGTTCTCTTTACATAAGCCCATTATAGCCACTACCCAGCAACAGCATGTCTGGTGCCCATCTGCTCTCTCCATGGGGCAGCCATTACCACAGTGGAAGGTGTGGGAAGCATCAAAAAGAGGATTCACCCTGTGCAGGTAAGACCACGATGTGATGGGGACCAGATGCTGGTACAGGCATGGCCGGTAGTCTGTGTGTTCTGAGAGTCTCCAAGTTTGAAGCCCTTTATGCTTTTACAGTCTTGTTTTGTAAGAGTTGGGCTGGAGAGATGGCTCAGTGGTTAAGAGCACTGCCTGCTCTTCCAGAGGTCATGAGTTCAATTCCCAGCAACCACATGGTGGCTCACAACCATCCATAATGAAATCTGGTGCCCTCTTCTGGCCTGCAGATATACCCGCAGACAGAACACTGTATACATAATAAATAAATCTTTAAAAAAAAAAAAAAAAAAGAGTCCATGGTCATAGTGAGGAATCTTTTTCAGAGATTTCTTCGAGACACTGCCGTTGATGGTAAGACATCTTAACCCAAGAGACCTTCGCTTTTTGCCAGTAACTAAAAGACGAGGGGAGTCTGACTCAAGAAGAAAGTGAAGTAGAAAGTCAAAGTTTATAGAAAATAGACTCCCTCACTTCTCACTGTTCCAAAGTATGGGATGCTGATGAGACTTAAGTTGTGTGTGAGAAGACTCCAGAAACATCAGCCATACCTGCTACAATTAAAATGCAGCAGTGTGGTTGCTCAAGTTTAGAGAGCTTGTCAAAGGAAGGGCAGCGTTGCTTTCTTATGCCTGAGTAGGATGCGTTTTAAAGGCAGAGCGTAGAAAGAGAAAGAGTCTCTGCCTTCAGACTCCTTCCTTGAAAGGTTGTAACCGGAACACAGGCACTTCATTGACAGCCCGCTATCCTCGATAAAAATGTGTTCGTATCTTTCAACTGTGAGCTCAAATAGCTTTGTTCTGTAGATGATATACAACATTAGCCTCTCACTACTCTACATATACAAGTGTTTCCTTCTGCACTGAGTAGATTTAACTCTCCCAGGTCTTGATGGGATGGGTGTCACATTTACTCTGTGGTTGCCCTGGAGCAGCCTTGTCCCTGGCTTGTAAGATCCTATTGTTGAATTTGCACGGGTTCGGCCGATTGTCTTTAAACATATCCACAGTTGACTTAAACTAGATGCACTTAAGACGCCTTGGTTTATATACATTATATTTGCAATGAAGTGGAGATATTCGTACAATGAGAATTGGAAAAGAAATTTCATGTGAAAGTCTGCCTCCCTGAGAAAGCCAAGTGTTAAACACACCAGCGGATTCTACAGCCTAGACTATATGCTGCAGCAGAGACAATGGCCATGAAGCAATAAATCCAACACAGCCATGTTGTCCCCAGCACTAAAATGCCTGTCTTGTCACTTGAATGACAGAGTGTTTGACTTTCATTATAGAAGTGGGGGATGTTGGAGTGGGGCAAAATGTTTATTTGAGAACACTAGAATCATTCTCAAGCTAGCTAGTGTGAAGTGGTAGACAGGCTGGAATGACAGTCCTGGCTCTGTTTGCAGATTCCTGGCTTAGCATTTTTGCACAGAGCAAATAAATTGGCATTTCCCTCTCTGTTTTCACTTGTGTAAGACTGGATATGTGCATGATTTGGATATAGAACTAGCCCAACAGCATGAAATAGATGTTCATTTTTAACACATATAGATTATAACATTTAGTACCTCAAAACTTCTCAAAAGTAACGGGAAAGAATGTGGAGATGCTTTGCAGAGACTCCTGAATGATGCACACATATTCACTTTTCTGTAAAGTACAGGCCATTGTTACCCTAATTTTAAAGATGAACAAGAGTTGAGCAAATCATCCAAAGTGACAGAGTAACTGAGCTACTGGAAGGAACAAAGAAAGTAGGCATGAGAATAACTCTGGCCAAGTGTGCTGACACATGCCTTTAATCCCAGCACTCGGGAGGCAGATGCAGGCAGATCTCTGTGAGTTCAAGGCCAGCCTGGTCTCCAAAGTGAGTCCGGAACAGCCAGGGCTACACAGAGAAACCCTGTCTCTAAACACTGAAAAGAAAGGGGGAGGGAATAACTCTGGGGCATTTTGCTTCTCAAATTATACTTCCTGTTTCACAGGTAGAGATCCTGGTTCTACAGAGAAAGGGTCTTAAGTAATACCTGCTACTAGGCCTTTTTTTTTTATTTTTTAAGCAAAAATACATTCACCTGACTTCAAGAGATCAATCCTCTTCTTCCAGGGGCAAGTGTCGCCCTGCAGTTATTGTCACAAAGCTTTGTCTACACTCTGTGCAGCTGGGTACCGTGCAAGGCAAAAGGCCAGAGGTCTAACACACTGATGTGTGCCTTCATCTCTCAGGAACGTCTTGCCAAGTGTCACGGCACACAGTGCGGATTCTGCAGCCCTGGGATGGTAATGTCCATCTACACGCTGCTCAGGAACTACCCAGAGCCGACACCTGATCAGATCACCGAGGCTCTTGGAGGTGAGGCTTTGGCAGGCAATGCTTAGGGGACTAAAGATGGACATTCCAGGCCCTTTGGAAAGACACCAAGGCAGACAGACACTGTCTTCATTCTGCACCCCTAGGCTGTGTGTTGAGGTGATACTGGCTTCACCACTTTTCTATTACTGAAGCTTTAAAAGAATTTCAATGCTTGCTGCTAACACTACATCAGCCTTTTCCAAATGTAGAAATTTGGGTAGAACGGAACAATAAGATTTTGTCATTTGTTTTTTCATTAGTCTAAATCATTACTTACTAAAATTAATCCTACAAAGGGGATAGATTTTGAGTGCATCTCTATGCTCTGGCTGGTTCAGAGTGCTCAGAAACAATGAATTATCTAAGCAAGCACCGAGCAATTAATTCCTACAAAAAAAAAAAAACCAGCAATAGCCTGGCATGGTGATGCACACCTTTAATCCCAGCACTCAGGAAACAGAGGCAGGTAGATCTCTGTGAGTTCAAGGCCAGCCTGGTCTACAAAGTGAGTCCAGGACAGCCAGGGCTACACAGAGAAACCCTGTCTCAGAAAATGATAGATAGATAGATAGATAGATAGATAGATAGATAGATAGATAGAT
>CAJQZJ010010085.1:9495805-9515604 GCA_907164525.1 Lophiomys imhausi
GATAGATAGATAGATAGATAGATAGATAGATAGATAGATAGATAGATAGACAGGCAGACAGATAGATAGACAGATGCAATAAATTTAAGTGTAGCAATTCTGACTTTGTATCTAAAAAGACATGTTAACAAATGTAGTTTCTATCACAAGCCTGCCTAGTTTAGGGGTACAAGATCTAAGGTATGAATGCGGTTGGTGCAACTAATGGACAGAACAGGGAAGTTCCTAGTCCCTTCCCATAAACAGACACAAGCGGAAGGTCATTATGATGAAAAGATGCAGAAGAAAACTAAGTCAAAGTTCAACTGAAATGTTTTTGGAATTGGCATATAAGTGTGTTCCTTAATATTTTCTCTCAACAGCTTTTTCATTCAAATATTTCAATTTCTGGTTAGCTGCTTTGGCCAGGAGTTTCTGATGTAATTTTAACCAACCCTGAATGGATTAAATAATCAGTACTCTTTCTGATTTTCATTGAAGTAGTGAGCACCTAATGGAATATTTAGAGCTTTGAGAATCAGAGATCTTGGATTTGGCATTTTGGTTGGTTTGTTTACCTGGGTACAAGGAGTCTGGCAGAGAGGGATTATTATCTTCGAGATTCTATGCCTGTAATTCACATGACAGCCAACATGAAAAGATGGAATTATCAGCTGAGGGTGTCTGGAGTACAGCAGCCTAGCTCTGCATGCTACCCTTAGGTTGGGAGAGAACAGACAGACACTAAGTATAATGTGGATAATCTTACTCTGGGTAGATACCTTGAAGAGTATATTTGATGCTCTGGGAATTTTCTTACATATTTAAATACATATGCATCCTACTGGCTGTATGTTATAACAAAATATAAACATACCATTTTTGTCTTTTTTTTTAATAATTTATTTTTTATTTCTTCAAGTTACATCTCAATCACAATCCCCTCCCTACTCCCCCCTCCAGTCCCACCCTTCCACCCTCCTCCCCCTCATATTTTTGTCTTTTTTAATATGTTCTATTATACAAGAGTTTCATATGTTTATACAATGTGTATTGATCGTATCCACCCACCACCTTTCAACTCCCCTAGTGCCCTCACCCCTTCCCTTCCTATCCTTATGTCTGCTTTTTATTGTTACGAATAACCTCCCAAATCCAATTGGTACCAGATGTGCACAGGTGTGGTGTGGCCCACTGAGATATAAACAACCTATCAGCAGTTGGGTCCTCCTTTGGGGCTATCTTGTGGTATTGTAGACTTAAGACTGACTATGCAGCCCAAAACAAACACCCTGATCCTGGATCATGATATATCTTAATATCTGCTTTATGTCTCTTTATGAAGGAAGGCATTCATTGCCTCCCAAACTTTCCAAGTCATGCCTCTAAACTATGTTCTTAACACCTTGTCTGGGCTCCACAACAAAAATTTTAAGTTTACATCTTTTTATGGTTTTCTTTCCCTCTTACCAAAAAGAGAAAGGTCATGGAGTACACACAGCCCTTCTTGCCATCTCACTGGCATCACTGCACACACTTTTCCACTGGTGGTTTAAGCCTGTCTGGTCCACATGCATATTGCTTGAACGTGCAAAACCGTAGTGGAACTTAATTTGAAGTGTACATTTGGGTATAAAAATAATGTTCTATTGGGAAAATGCCCCCCCCCCCCCAAAATTAAAAGGCAAAGAAAACCTCATGTACAATCTCCCACTAACAGACAACCAGTGTCTCTACTTTGTCCGTCTTTTGGGCACAGACATTGTTTGTTTACTTTCAGTATTTACATCTGTTTTATGTGTGATTTTTCTATGTATGATTTCAACACTATGAGAATTTTCCCGTGTTATTAAGACGTCTTCATAATTATCACTCAAACTAGTCGTCAAATTTGCACAATACATTTTCAAAACTTTGAGACAGGATCTCATTATATAGCCCTTGGCTGGCCTGAAACTCACTGTGTAGACCAGGCTGGCCTAGAATGCACAGGTCTGCCTGCCTCTGCCTCCTGAGTGCTGGAATCAAAGGCAGGGACCACCACACCTGGATACATATACTACTTTAAGGATAGCTGTTTCCCTCATGCTTCTAGCAGTATTTTGGAAATATTGACAGACTGAGCAATATCAGCCAGTTACCAAATACAGATGGTATTTTCATAGTGTGTTCAAGAACACCCAAGGCAATCTTGCTTCTCCAAGAATTTACAATCTAACAAGTAAGATAAGATGAATTTGTAAGTGACCCAACACCTATTGCAAGATCCAAGCAATGGGAGGAACAGTTCTGCCTAAAGTATTCCCCCAGGAGAACAGAGCCAGGGACCTTGAAGAACAGTCCCTGTGTTAGTCAGCTTTCCATTACTATGACAAAATACCTGAGATAATTAACTTATGAAGAGAAAAGGTTTGCTGGTTCATGATGTACATTGCTCCAGAGTGAACTGTGTAGTGAAGCTGCTCGTCATGATGGGAGAAAAAAAAAAAACTGCTCATCCCATGGCTGTGACAAAGTCGTTAGGATAGTGGGTTTTCTGTTTAGGGTATAGACACGAGATGAGACAGGTAGAGTTGGTTGGGAAATGTGAAGGTTTCCCTAGTGTTTCAGAAAAAAACAAAAACAAAAAACCTGTAATCTCATGACCTGTTGTTGAAGTACACCTCCAAGGGAAGCGTTTTTTCAAAGCATCTTGCTGGATTTCAGAGGGAAAAATGCTATTTTTCTGGAAACACTAAGCATAGATATACAGTCTGCTTCTATCCAAGACCTTAACACCTGGTTCCTTCCTCATCAACCAGGTAATTTGTGCCGATGCACCGGATATCGACCAATTATAGAAAGCGGGAAAACGTTCTCTTCGGTAAGTTAAAATGTTGGCTAATATTAATTAATTTAATTAATAATTACAAGGTTAATATTCTATTGATTTAATGTGTGAATGAACTTTGACATGAAATAGCCTGTCCTACTCACTGTCTCTAAGAGAATTCCACATCGCTCTTTCTGGAGCTTGCTTGTATTTAAATAAATACTATTTGTATTTATCCTTCCACAATTTTATGCCTGTACTCTCTAATGTACTTTGTAATGTACATGCTTTGATCGTGACCCCCTCCATTATCCTCTCTTATTCCCTCACTCCTGCCAAACCCCTTCTTCCCCCCAAATCCTCATCCTATCTTCATGTCTTTTCTCTGCACCCCAATTTGCATGTTAACTGGGGTTGCTTACATGAACGTGGAGGGAGGTATTTACTCAGCACCTGCCAGTGGGGACACCACCAAGGAACATGACTCTCCTCTCCCAGCAACCCTAAGGGCCTGTAGCTCCTCAAGAAGGGGTGGGGTCTCATGAGTCCCTACTCCATCCACAGAGCTGTGTTGATGGGCTCCATCTTGCACAGGTAGCCACTCTGAGCTCATGAGTGAACTAGCACACTGTTGCATTTTTATAAGTAAACCCTTAGCATGTTTTGTTTATTTCTTCAAACTTTATGCTTTCCTGGGATTTATAAAAATTATTCTCTAAAGAATATTGGGAGAAGTTGGTGTGACTGAGGTTTTAAATTAAAAACAAAAAACAAAAAAACACTGTTTGGAACTAAAGAGTTTAGACTTAAAACTGATAGCCAGCACATAGACATTGTTCCCGAGCCGGGAGTAACCGGGTGAGCACTGAATTTCAAGTTCTCAGCACCTGCCTGTGAGAAGGTTGAGTATGGGAGACAACAGTGTTGGGGGAGTGAAAGCAGGAGCTACCACAGTATCCCCTGCAGAAGGCAAAGTTGACAATGGCCAGTGTGGCATGGCGGGGACAGAAAGACAGCTTTCTGTCAAGAAAGGAACTTGCCAGTTCTAACCACCAGGCAGCAAAACCTGCAGAAGAAGCCGAGAACCCAAGTCACTTTCAAAGCTAAGAACACAGAAAGCTGGAAATATGACTAGTCCAGACAGATGCAGACCATCTTGAAACGTATGGTTTTCAGGATCCACTTTTCATGATAAGAATTATTTTTATGTCATTTTTGTTGACCAAAAATAATTCGAAGTATTCCAGTTTCACTTCAAATACTATAAATTTTGAAGAGCCAAGATATAGCTTAGTTGGTTGAGTGCTTGCCCAGCAGGCTTGAAGCCTTAGCAGCACGTAAACTGGGCACTGCGGTTCATGGTTGCAATCCAGGCATTCAAGTAGTTGAAGCAGGAGGATCAGAAGTCCAGGGTCCCCTTTGGCTACACAGCCAGTTCCGAGTCATTCCGAGAGACTTAAGACTTTACCTAAAAATAAAACAACATCGGAAATGTATTTTATGCTATTACTAAAAATTTTCAGGAAGTTTTACAATCTACAGGCTAGTTCATCTTAATGTGTAAGATACTATTTATGGTAAGTCATAATAGTGACCAACATTTTGCCATTTTTTTTTTTACCTACAGAAACAGCACATTGTTCATGTTGCCCAGCCTAAAACTATATGATCTTCTTTATAGATAAAACCTACATAAAGATATAGACAAAAATGCAAATGATTAGTTCCTTTACTGTGCACTGCTTGCAGCATCCAAGCCCCTAATTAATTCTGTAGAAATGGTCTCAGAGTTCTAAATACCACCTTTCACTTCCACAGCAGGTGTGTGTGTGTGTGTGTGTGTGTGTGTGTGTGTGTGTGTGTGTGTCAGACACTGTGTGAGATTTTTCTCATCATCAAGTTTAACAAAACTGTTCGAGATGGGTTTTATTATCCCAATTTCACAAGCCAGCCTGGACAGTACATGCTAAACCAGGAACTAGACTCTGGTTTTTAATTTGATATTCACTGTCTCCAAATTGCCACGCTCCCTTTGGCATTGTTTACACAGCGACAAGAGAAGAGAATAATAATGAAACTGGGCATAGTGGTGGACATTTGCAATCCCAGCACTGGGAAGGCTAAGGCAGGGGGATTGCCAGAAGTCCAAGATCTGCCTGAGTTACTTCCAAGTCAGCCTAGGCCACAGAGTGCGAGACCTTCTCTCACTAAAGCATAAGAAAAATTATAAAAGGAGGGAGAAGAACAGGGGGAGAAGGGAGGAGAAGGAAGTAGGGAGGAGAAGGAAGTATTGATAGTTGTCACAAATGACAAATCCAGGCCCAAAAGGTCACCTTTTGGTTCCACAAGAAAATGTCCTGAAAATTATAATTAAATGATTAGTGATTTGAATCCTGCAAATAATTCATGGTGATATCAATAATATACAAATTAAGTTCTATTTAATTTTTATTTTCATGTAGAAAACTGTAAAGGCATTTTGTCTCCCCAACACTTCACGAAAGACTCGTGATATTTCACTATGAAGAGAATAGCCACCTGCCTGGGTTAGTTAACTAACTACCCTCTCTGCTTCTCACTTCCTGTGGGAAGCCCCAGAGGCTGATCCCGTGGACTCTGATCCCCTGTGTCTTCCTTCCCCTGAGCCCAGAGTGACAGTTTGCAAGTCCCCACTGTGAGCACACTTGCATGGTCCCTTTACTTGTCTCTAATTGTTGAATGGTGGAATAGCTTGTTCCCTAACCTCCCATACTCACGTAGAGGTTTGAGCATTTTTTTTAGGTTTTTCTGAGACAGGGTTTCTCTGTGTATCCTTGACTGTCCTGGACTCATTTTGTAGACCAGGCTGGCCTTGAACTCACAGAGACTCGCCTTCCTCTGCCTCCTGAGTGCTGGGATTAAAGGTGTGTGCCACCATGCCTGGCGGTTTGAGCATTTTTATTGTAGTTTGTGGTACTAAAGATGTAGCCAAGTGTCTTACACATGTCAGCTTGCCCTCTGAGCTACATACAGCCCTGGCCCCTCTTTTTGGGTTTTTATTTATTTGTCTTGATTTGTTTGGGTATTTTTGTTTTTTAGTCTGGTTTTTTTGTTTTGTTTTGTTTTGTTTTTTAATACAGCCCAGGCTGGCATCAAACTTGCTATGTATCTAAGGATAATCTTGAACTCCTAATCCTCCTGCCTCTGCTTCCCAAGTGCTAGGACTACAAGTATGTGTCTGCTATTTCTGGGTCTTGTTATTTATGTTTAACTGGGAACTGGAGAATCAGTAACAAGATGAGAAACAAATGCTTCAGGGACCTCCTTCCATTCAGCCAAAAACAGAAGTGAGGAATGCACAGATCAACTTCTCACCCCCTTGGGGGTGTTACAGATATGGGGGCCTGGGGCAGCATGTTCAGAGAACTGATCATGACGGTGACTTAAACTGCATTACTTCCAAAGGAGTCTACTGTTTGCCAAATGAAGGGATCTGGAAAATGCTGCATGGACCCAGATGAGAGCTCTTCTGTGTATAGAGAGGAAAGAGTAAGTATCTTGTTTTCCTACTTCAATTCGGTTGGATTAAAAAAAAATTAATAAAAATCCAAATGTGTATATTCTTCTCAGTCATTAAAAGGCAAAAGAAACAAGTGAAATTTGTGTCTTTAAAAGTCTCAATTTGAGAGTGCAGTGCACCATGGGGGAGGGGAAGGCATGGCGTCAGGAACACAAGATGGCTGGTCACACTGCATCCACAGCAGAGAGAGATAACTATGCTCAGCTCTTCTCCTCTTCATTCAGCTTGGACTCAGGCCCATGGGACGGTGTCACTCACATTCAGGGTAGATCTTTCCATCACAGTTAGCCCAGTCTAGACTCCCCCTCACGGACATGCCTAGAGGTTTGCTCCTAGAGGATTCTAGAGCCTTTAGAGTTGTCAATCAGCATTAACCACCTCAGGCACCTTTGTGCTCATAAAAATAAGTACCCGTAATGACACAGGAGACCCAGTGCAGAAGTGTAATGCTCAGCCCTGGGGGTGAGGGGAGAGTTGTTTGTGATGGGGCCCTGTGAGTCCAGCATCATGCTTCGCATACCAGCGTGTCAGGAGGAGAGTGACACCTGCATATCTCTGTGTGTTTCTCAGTAACTCTGAAGCTCCATTTGTGTTGTGTTTTCTTGAGATGTGTACCAAACTGTATAATAAAGATGAGTTCCAGCCCTTGGACCCGTCGCAGGAACCCATATTTCCTCCTGAACTGATTGTAAGTTCCCTTGCTCTTGTCATTTCATAACATGATGTGACACGTACCCCTTTGTATTACACCATAGAACCACCAAGCTCTAGCTGTAAAAAGACGGGAGTGTGTCCTCCATGATGGAGTCATTTCTGGGGACTTGTTCAGTTCTTTCAATAGATAATCAAATCAGAGAACATGAAAGAGTGGTGCTGCCAGGACCTCAGGGTGCCTTGGGCTGAGTCCCAGCAGTTCAAGATCCCCATATTAGAGTGTAGGTAAGTCACTGGAGGTCACATAGGTACTTGTGGGTATCTTAAAGGTAATTTGTAAAACAGTAAAGTGACAATTAAATGCTACTTAGGACAATGGAATTGTACTGTTCTTACAGTTAACCACTGGTTCAACCTAGTAAAGAAAAAAAATGGAAAAGAAAATAATATGTCTCGTAATGGTATGCCCACACTCCTGTTCTATGACTGTGCCCCGGAGAAAGCATGGCAGGAAAGAAAGAATTCCCCTAGCTTCTCAGAACCCAGTGCCATGAATCCCTCAGAGTGTGAGTATGCCTAAGTACAGATATATGAGTATTAGACAGATATACAAAGGGTTGCAGAAAAATCAACTTCCCTTGTACATACAGAACACACAGAGACACACAATACACGCATAGAACACAAATAAACAAATAACAAGTGATTTTTTAATTTTTTTATATTTTATATATATATATATATATATATATATATATATATTTTTTTTTTTTTTTTTTGGTTTTTCGAGACAAGGTTTCTCTGTGTAGCCCTGGCTGTCCTGGACTCACTTTGAAGACCAGGCTGGCCTCGAACTCACAAAGATCCACCTGCCTCTGCCTCCCAAGTGCTGGGATTAAAGGCGTGCGCCACCACCACCCGGCTGATTTTTGAATTTTTAAGGGAATAGTGTTCAATAACAATTTTTCCTGTAGCCAGTGTTCGTCTGAGCCCAAAGTTGAGTCTCTCTGAGTCACAGATAACCGAATCCCCAGTCCATTGCTTACTGCTTTACCAAAGAGCCAAGAGGCAGGGGCAAGGAAATGAATTTACCTACAATTTTCACCAGAACTCAGGAGGAAAATATTCTGTTTCTCTCCACTTCGCTGTAGTGATGTTGCCATTTATAGGAAGGATGACATAAAAGCCAGGGCATGTGCACATGCAGATTTAGTGGTGGGGTAAGTTGTCAGAGCTGTGCAGAGGCTCCCTGAGAACCCAGTTCTTCCTCGGGGGCCACTTCCTGGGAAAATTCTAATTCTCCGATGGTGGGCAGAACTACAACAGACCAAGGCACTTCCCATACCCCATGTGCCTCTTCAGACACTTCACAAGTATAGACAGTGTCCCTGTGGATACTGAGCAGGATGTGATCTCATCAATTTGGTAATTTCAGCCTACCCTTTCCTGATCCTAAGAGTTTTGTCTCCTGAGAAAGCTAAAACAGACAGTAGACCATGTAGATGCTTCTCTACAGAGAATGGCAGAAGACCCAAATAAGAAGAGGCTGACATTCCAAGGAACCAGGACTACCTGGATCATGCCTGTGACCTTGAAGGACCTTCTGGAACTGAAAGTCAGCTACCCCAAAGCACCGCTGGTCATGGGGAACACTACAGTGGGTATGTATCAGCTCATAAACCAAGATCTATGCTCCTCCTCAAACTCCTCATGGGCACAGCTCAATTCTATTCATGGGGCTTAGGTTCCTTCAGAATGATTTCCTTTTCTATTTTGCAAATAAGGTATTATACTTCGTAATTTTTACTCTGTCTTACCATTACTCCATTGCTCTCTCTTTCTAATGGCTTCCTGTTTTTCTCCTTAAGGACCCGGGATTAAATTTAAAGATGAATTCCATCCAGTTTTTCTATCCCCACTTGGGCTTCCAGAACTATATTTTGTGGACACCACAGACAATGGTAAGGATCTTGTGTTTCAGGAAGGCTCAGTTGGGAGCTAATAGCAATAAATAAATGACACTTCACAGAATACCTGACTTCACTATTTCATTCAGAGTAACTTACTGGGCACTTACTGTGTGTTCTCTATAAGCATCTTCAGGATGCCTCACTCAACTGTGACACTGAGTATCACATTGTCATCAAAGCCATAACAGCAAGAAGATGCCAAAGAGTCAAAGAGCTCATCCAAGTACAGGAAGATTGTGAAATAAACCTTTAAGATGTTTTCATTCTTGGGTGCATCTCACACACACACATGCATGCATGCATATGTGCACACACACACACACACACACACACACACACAAAATCTTGGCCACAGTATCTAAAATGCAGCTATGAGCAACTTTATTTTTTCTTTCATCCTCTTCCCAAGTTGCCATATGTGTTCACATGTCCTGTTCACATGTCTCTGTGGCCTTTATGACAACACCAAGAGACAGACTTATGTCGTACCTTGGAGTCTCCAATATCCTTTTGGAAGAGCTGGAATCAAAGGACCCAAAATATTTCCCCAGCCTCCCAAGTCAGGGGTAGATCCTCTGTCTTCCTTTTGAAGGGCTCTCTGAGTCACCTCACCACCAGTCAATCCTCAAACAACACATTTGAATAGATAATCACAGGTGATAGTCACTAAAAATACCAAACGTGGTTAAAAATACCCACATGAAAAAGAAACCAACTGGGCATTTTCTTGCTGTCCCTTTAACATGCCAGTGTTGAGTCATTTGGCCAATTCATCTTTTTTCTTAACTGTTGCAATATCTATCTCAATGGATATAGATGTAGGAAAAGAGGAATAAAGGAGATTCTCCAGGCACGTGGGTGAGGGGAGGTCACAGGGTAGGAGCAGTGCCATTCCTCCTAGGAGCAATAAACAGTTTCTCTAATCATCCCTCCGTGAATCTTTAACACCACCGATAAAAAGGCACAATTTTTTATGTGCAGTGTGTGAATTGGTGCTTGGTGTATAATGAGATTTTTTTTTTGTCACTCCCTTGTGGATCCCATTAGCCCTGAAAAGACAACACTACTAAAATCATGCCCTCTCAGCACACCAGCAAGTAAAACTACCCTGCAACTGAGTGTCTCCCCCTGTTCTCTTTTTGAAGTGGGGAGGGGCAGTGGGAAGAGAGGACTGTGGACGAAGATCAAATGGACAGTGGAAACTTTGCAAATCGATTTTCTAGTGTAATGACCTTCAAAAGAGTTTTGAAGTTCTAATGCACTGGCGCACTTTATAACCTAGAATCCATGAGGCTGAAACAGAAGGACTGTGGGTTTAAGGACAGCCTAGGCTCCTTAGTGTAGCAACACTGTCTCAAGAAAGGGAAGGGACTTAGAATTTCCATATCCGATCATTTACTCAGGGAAAACAAATGAAGTATTGAATTTCAATTATCTGTGGTTAATATGTACTAAAATCCAAGGCAAGCATGGCTGTTTATGACTGAGAGAAAGAATTTGTCACTTGACATTTGGGAATTGCATTAGCTTTTTCATCATTATGGCAAAAATAAAGAGAAGTAAATTAAAAGGAGGAAAGATTTATGTTGGATCACGGTTTCAAGCATTTCATTCCATCACAGGGGGATGGGCACAGCTGAGCAGGGCAGCTAGCTACAACATGGCCCCTTAGGGAACAGACAGAAGAAGAATTCCTACACTAGATGGCTCTCCTTTTGTATTAGTTATTTGTCTCATTGCTTTGGCAAAAAAACCCACAGGAAGCAAACTTAAGGGAGGAAAGGTTTATTTTGGATCTCTAGTCAAGGGCACAGTCATGTGGCAGGGAAATCATGAGAACAGGTTCCTATGGGAGGCAGCTGGTCACATTGTGTCCCCAGTCAGGAAGCAGAAAGTGTCAAATGCTCAGACCTCTTTTTTGATGGTTTAGTGTTAAACCCTTGCTCTTCTGTGCCCCCATCTGGGCCCCCAGATTATAAGACAACACTGCCCACACTGAGGGAGGTCTCCTGGTAGTTAATCTTCTCTGGAAACACCCTCAGATACACACAGAGGTGCACTTTACTAATCCTCTAGGTTTTTCTCCATCCAGTCAAGTTGACTGTTAATGTTATCCATCACAATAAGGCATATTGTTAGAAGCATCCCTAATTATCACTGGTTGTTGTCATCCTAACTAAATATGTGAAGAGCAGATATATTTAGAAGTTTGTTTCCATGCACTCTTGGCATGTAAACTTAATGTACATGTTCTACTCTCTTGCTTTCAGGGGCAGTAATAGGGGCGGGATACAGCTTGGCACAGTTGAGCGACGGCTTGGATTTTCTGGTTTTTGAGCAACCAAAGGAGAAGACCAAAACCTATCATGCCCTCTTGAAGCATTTGAGGACACTTGCAGGGCCCCAGATTAGGAATATGGCCGTATGTTCTCTATTGTTCTATAAAATAATCGAGTGTGTGTGTGTGTATGTGTGTGTGTTTGTGTGTGCAAAATGACATAAGAAATTATGATATAGAGTCAGAAGAGACACAAATTCTCTTCCCAGTGTATTATAGGATCCTAGGGAAGCCACTCGAAACTCCTTAAACTGTGGTCACTTGAGTTTGGAAACTAAAACCCAACCAAATGGGACTGTGTCTAGGGTCCTATCCAGTTTAGACTATCTATGCACCATGACTTATCTACGGTGTAGCTAACAAGAGACCTTCCCAGATGCTCTCCTGATTGGTTCTTCTCTTAGGTCTTTGCTCTGGTGTCCACGTCTGATATGTGTGTCCCACACACCCATCCTTGGACCCCCAGTTGCCTAAACTTACTGGTGTTTTCCCGTTACTTATGATTTTAGGCTAATTGGCTCAAGACACTCCTCATTGCCTTCATGAGGGGGAAGACATCAGGATGTGGGGGCCAGGCAGATATAGTTTTCTCACGATTGTCTCTGGCCTTCTGTTGGCCCACAAACCTGCCACACATTCTTACATCTGTATTTCATGTTCATGTTCTGAGTGGCATTGCTCCTCTCAATGAACTTGTATCCATAAGTCTCCTAAAGATCCCTGTTCAAGACTGTCCTAGGCAGGCTTTACTGAAGGTTTAAGGCCACAGAGAAGCATTTACTGGGGCATCAGGCTTTCCGCCTTCCTCACATAGGGGTCTCTTTCTCTCCCTGTGTCATACCCTCATTTTCCCCCTAACCCTGCTGACATCACTCTCTAAGTCCCCATTCACTTCTCTCATGTGTGCATGAGCACGCACATCAGGGGACAGCTCTGGACCATGTCTCCTCCCTGCACACAGGCGGCTTCCTCAGCCTGCTGCATTCAGATGGATCAAAGGGAGGGTTGAATACAACCCGATACCAGGATTGCTTAGCTTCTTCCAACTGCTCCCATATCTTTCTGTGGAACAAAAACAAAAAGAGCATTAAATACTTACACAATATCTCTTGTGTACGTGATTCCTTACTGTTCGGATAATTGAATGAAACTTTTTAAATTTAATTTAATTTTATTTTTGAGTGAAACTTGTTTGATGTCATCTTTTTATTAGACTTTAGGAGGGCATGTGGTGAGCCGGCCTAATTTTTCTGACCTCAACCCCATTTTAGCGGCTGGAAAAGCTACCATCAATGTGATCTCTGAAGGTAAGAGGCCAAGCTTTGCGCATTTGATTTTACACTTATATCTATTACATATACTCTGCTGTATACTATGAGCTAGGGACTCTAGAATATCTTGCTTGGGTGCCTGAGCCTCAAACATCACCTCAAACCTGAGGCAGAAGCTGTGATCTCCTCCCTGTCTTCCAGCTGGTCTGTGCTTACAGACTGGACTTAATGTCTCTGATACTTTTCTTAAATATTTGACCCATTTATAAGCAGTCCAAATTATAGTGTCAAAGAAATTCAAGAACAGGCTAAGGGCTGGTGGGGTGGCTCATTGGGTTAAGCACTTGCTACCAAACCAGGCAGCCTGAGTTTGATCCCTGGGACTCACTTGGTTGAAGGAGAAAATTGAGTTCTATGTATGCTGTCCTCCGACCTTTACATGAGTACATGGCATGCACACATACAATTAATATATCAATAAATGCAAAAGAGTGAAAAGAATGAGGCTTCTCTGTGGCTTATGACATATCTCATTCCCTGGTTTTGGAAAGGAGGCAGTTTTAATACACTACTCATTCCTCCATGGGCTATGAGACTTTCAGGTCATCTGGTTCAACCATCTTTCTGAAGCCTGGGCCCCAAAGTTTCCATGACTTGCCTCTGGCAGCCCAGGCTAGGGGCGGGAGCTCAATCCCTGGACTCTGGCTCCCAGCCCATGCCAGTTCATTCCAGCAGACTCTATAGAAGCTTATTGTGTAGCACCCCGCCCCTCTCCGCCATTTGGTAGGCGTGTCTTAATCCCCATCCTTTTCTCTAACAGAAGGGGAACGGCAGATCCCTTTAAACGGCCCTTTCCTTGAGGGGTCACCCGAGGCCAACTTGAAACCAGAAGAGGTTGTGTTGTCCGTCTTCATTCCTCACTCAGCTCAGGTGAGGCTCCTGTACATGTGTCCCCCACTCCAGTGTCCACCTGCCTTGTGTTTCCAGAAGCAGGCCACTGTTTCTGAGAGAGTCAGGGGGCCACTGGCACTGAGGGATCCTATCCCTGATGACCATTTGTGTTGCTTACCCAGAAGGGCCCCCTTGTGACTTTTTGGTGTGCGCCAAAAGGGACATTGGCCTTTCAGAAACAGGACCTTCTGTGTGAGTGGAAACTTTGATTACAGATGAATGTGCATCTTAGCCAAGACTATGTAAATGTGTGTAGTCAGTATGAGCCTCAGAAGTTTCTAATGAAGGGAAAATATATTATGAAGTTATTTGTCAATTACAAATAGTTTTGAACAGGTGTTTTAAATGGAATCATTAAGTACTAAGTCCTACTACTCTGTAACACAGTGCTGATCCTGGAAGACAGTACAAGACTTTATTTTAAAGGTCTTGGGTTCTTTCCTCCAAGCTCCTAAGTCTAGTGAGGAAGTCTTGAAATAGGAAACAAAACCCAGAGTGGACAAAGAACAGGAGGAGCTCTGGGTTGGAAGTTAGTGCAGTGGAGCTGGAGAGGATGGAGTAGGCACGGGGATGGATGGATTGCAGGATTGCAGAGGGTGAGGGGCCGACATGATGTGGACAATAGCAGGGATCTAACATAGCCTGTGACAGGCTCCGATTCTGTGAAAAGGAGGGCACAATTCCAGGCAAGAGGACTATGAAGTGGGTGGGCAGACCAGACCGACCAGCTATGCCCTCAGGGGAAGCGAGATTGGGAGGGTGGCTGGGACCAAGCATGGAGCAGACCCACTGCAATAAGGAGTTTGTGGTTATTTTAGCAGATGGCCACCGTTGAAAGCTTAAAACAGGCTAAAGTTTACCTGAAAGAGGTATTTAACATGGGTGGCCCAGCACAGCAACAGGGTAGCATGGTTTTCAAGAGGACAGAAGCGGGAGACAGTTGCGAATGTGGTGGCAGTGGGAATGGACAGGAGAGTCCCCACCAAACAGCACAGCACTGATGACCCATGTGTCACCAGTGCTTCTTCCAGAGCCTTCTATACAAACATGCCTTATGCTGGCTGGGCCCCTGCAGCCCCAAGACACCTCCCCCATGAAGAGGTGTCTCAGGGTCAGGACCAGTGTTCCCAGGCAGTACGGGATTCTCCCCAGCATGGCAGGTGCAGATCTGAACAGAACGTTGGAGACAATGCGTTCCATTGCTGCTCGGCCTTTTCCTTTAGCAAAGCGATTTCACCCAATGAAACTTACAAAGAAAGCAAGCTAAAACAAAAGCAAGTGGCGCCGTGGTAGCTCATCTGAGGCACGTGTCTCCTGTCTTCGCCCTCATCTTGTTCAGCAGCCTGGAGCACACACCATATGATCCACCCAATACCTTCTTAAAGCAAACAAAACCCCACACTTGAGTCACTTCCTCATGGCCTCAGGCGACACTGTGAGAATCAGAGAGCCTGGAGCTTAAACAGAATCAGGACCCCAAGCCTGCCATTTGCTATGATTTTGCAGAAGTTACTAACATGCGTCCTCCTAACTGGAAATGAGCAGAGATGCTGAGGATTAAACATTGCTACACATGAAACACATAGGACAACACTCACATGAACTACCATTGCTGACAGAGTCTGGGTGATAAGCCATTTGCAGGATCTTTATGGTAAATAATCATGAGAAGGGCAGGGGAGATGGCTCAGTGGGTAAAGCATGAGAATCTAGGTTCACACCCCAACATCCCATTTATAAAAAAAAGAAAGTACCAGATGTGATGGTACATGTCCGTGATCCCAGAACTGGGGGTTTGGGATGCTACACAGAGACAGGCAGATCCTTGAAGCTCACTGAGCAGCCACCCTAGCCAATGGGTGAGCCCCAAGTTCAGTGAGAGAGCCTGTCTCCAAAAAGTAAGATGGAGAACAGCTGAAGAAGACATTTGATGTTGACCTCTGGCCCCCACCTTCACATACTCATGCACATACATATATACATATACACATTCATATACACACATACACACAAATATATATGCATATACACACATACACACATACATGCACACATACACGGACATACACACACATACATACATACACACATACACCCACATATACATGCATATACACACATACACGCACATACACACATATACACACATACATACACATATGCATGCATATACACATGTACACACATACATACACACATATGCACATACACACATATGCACATACACACAAATACACATATACACACACATGCACATAGACAAACACACACACACATCATCGCTGTAGTTGCTGCGTGGCATGCACTAACCATCCTGAGTATCTCTATCTCTAGTGGCACTTTGTGACAGGACTCCGGCTGGCCCAACGTCAGGAAAATGCCTTCGCCATTGTCAATGCTGGCATGAGTGTGAAGTTTGAGGAAGGTACAAACACGATCCAGGATCTTCAGATGTTCTTTGGAAGTGTTGCCCCCACTGTGGTCTCTGCAAGCCAAACCTGCAAGCGGCTCATTGGGCGGTAGGTCACAGCCCACCTGGGACACCATGTACACACCTTTCTGCTTGAAAATTTTTCATTAAAACTGTAGTTGGGGAAAATTTTCTGAGATTTTATAAACGTTTGTGTGGGTGGGTTGTAACCGGACTTTTTTAATTATTAAGTATTTATTTGTTAATATTCACTTATTAAATTAAAGAATATTAATTCTTTAAAGCTGGCCACAGTTTCATTCAGGCCGCTGTTCGGACAGGTCAAACCCCTCTAGGCAAAAGCTGAGCCATGGGGTATAGCCCTTGGCCTTTTGCTGTCTTGCTGAGGCTTTCCCTGCTCACCAACTTCTTTCTGCCTCAGGGAGATCTGGCCATCAGTTCACCAGCACTTTATCCATCAGAGGATACAAACTACTCGTTGTCCTTTTTAGCATGAGGGCTTGCTAGCATCAGAGCTCTCTAGCATGTGGCTCTCTAGCATGGAGCCCTTAGCACGCCGCTCTCCCAGGCTCATCCACTTGTCCTTAAATAGGATCGCTCCTTGTTCCACCTGCTTCAGCTTAATTTGGGCTCTGCCCACTTAGCAGTTGAAAACAATGCCAGGTCATAAAGTCTTTCCTTGTTTCACCTGGCTTCAACCTTGCTTTTCAGTACATAGAGACTCCCCTCATTTCAGGTGACTTCATCCATAGCTGATAAGCTAATTGCTCACAGTGAAATTGATCTTCATGCCCTGGATTAAGAGACTGTATCAGAAACCTAGATATTTACTAAATATAATGTATATTAATCTAACTCCCTACAGTGGGTGTATTTGGTTTTTGTGAGACAGGGTTTCTCTGTGTAGCCTTGGCCATCCTGGAACTCACTCTGTAGACCAGGCTGGCCTCAAACTCAGAGATCCACTTGTCTCTGCCTCCTGAGTGCTGAACTAAAGGTGTGCACCACCATCACCTGGAAACAAGTATATTTCTTTTTATTTTATAAATATTATAAATGAAGCTGCAACTTAGTTATCAATTGTAGTTATTAATAAGTAGAAACTGTAAGATTAGGCCAGTGGAGCAGTTAGTGGGCTGGTGGGAGGCCATCAGGCCTGGCCTGCCTTAACTGGTGGCCTGACTTGTCCTGGGGAAAAAGCCCTGGACCAAGGGTGGCCTTCACCACCTGTAACCTAAACTCTATTAACTAAAGTCTTCATTAATAACTATAAGTTGTTATATTAGGCCAGCAGAGCAGCCAGAGGTCTGGTGGGAGATCCACAGGCCTGACTTGCCTTAGAAGCCTATAGGCCTCGTGGGGCGGCTTGTGGGGGCAGCTGCAGGATATTTATTAATAACCATAAACTATTATATCAGACCAGCAGAATTGCTGGTGGCCTGGAGGGACGACTGCCACAGCTTGTGGGGAGGCTGATAGGCCTGGATTGCTTTGATTGGTGGCCCTTTCCCCAGTAATTAAATACACCAAGACCTTTTAATGTTTCAATGCTTAGCCCTTAGCTAGGCAGACTCTCAACTAACTAATCTAAATTAACCTGGACTACTTAATCCCAAACAGCCATGTGGCCTGCTATACCTTGCAGAGGTCTCAGACATGCTGTCTGTTTCCGTGTCTCCTGGCTGAAAGAGAGATTCCTCTGTGTAATACCCAGGGTTCCTGTTTCTGTCTCAGGAAGTCCCACCTTCCTATACTCTTTCTGCCCAGCTAATTGGCCATCGGCGACTTTTATTAACCAATCATAGAATGCCTCAGAAGGGATGGTAACCAGATCTCAGCATTGAAATCAGCCTCTCAGAACCAATGTATTAGACCTTCCTCCAACATAAACATATATTCATCTGTATATATATATATATATATATATATATATACATATGCTGTATATATATATGTATATTTAAGTGCTGAAGAAAAATTTATGAAAACTACTCAAAAGCCCATCCCTTCAAAATACATATTCTTCTATTATTGCAGGTTTCTATACAACTATTGCAGAAGTTACATAATTTAACTAGGTATTATTTTTAAATAATTGACCTGCGAAATAAGAAAATATCTCCAATGCTGAATCCTGAAGATGAAAACGTGTCTTTAAGCTACATCAAGAAGATGAATCTTCAGAATGTCAGAGTTTTGCTCCAGGCACCCTCATCACAGCTAGCTTGTAGGAAGTTTTTTTTTCCCCCCAACAAGTGTTTTTGCAATAATTTTTTATTTACCCATATATGCTCATTCCCAGTAAGTGGAATTCAATGTGGTTTTCCTCAGATACTGAATTAAACCTTCACTTCTAAGAAACCATGGACATTTTCCACTTTTGAAATAGTCCAGTCCTTATCTGCTGCTCACTGTGTATGTGTGCCAGGCTCCAGACAAGGGACAAAAAGTAGAACTCCACATTTCAGAAACCTTTGATATTTAGCAGGGTTGATTTTTTTTAACCTAAGTAAATTCATATGATCAGTTTATGAAGTTTAAAAAAAAAAGAACAATAAAGGAAGACTTGGAAAAAAAACACTTGGCAACCATTAAATCAGATGCTGAAGAAAACTAAGGCCCTGGTGTGGTGGAGCATTCAGGAGGTGAGGACAGGAGGATCTCGTGCTAGAGGCACAGTCTTAGCCCTGAGAGATCCTATCTCAAAATAATAAAAAATACAAAAAAAGAAAGCTAATGGCATGTCTTAAGGATATTTTGTTTGGACTAGAAGGATGACTACAGTTGTACATCATTTTTCCTTGCCCAAGTAGTTTGGGGTCTGCCTCCTTGTTATAACACACTTTCTGTTACTAGAACAAAACACTGAACACTAGGGCATTTATTTACAAAGAGAAGAGCTTCATTTTGGTCTGTGGGTCTAGAGGGTAAAGTCCCAGAGCACAGTGCCGTCAAGGCTTTCTTGCTTCAGTTGTTAGAAGAAAGTGGAAGGGCATTTACAGAAGACAGAGAGCAAACGGACAACTTCACTCTGTAACAGCCCGCGCTCACCGTAACTAGTCCAGCCCTGGCCAGCTCATACATCCCTTTAGGAGACTAGATTGCCTGGTACCTCCTCGCAACTGCACCAATCTAATTTCAACCTGAGATTGGATTGAAAGACAACAAACCTCAGGACAGTCTTTGGCTGTTCTGTTCTGCAAAATGTTCATGTTCTGTCCTGCCAGGCAATGGGACGACCAAATGCTGAGTGACGCGTGCCAGTGGGTCCTGGAGGAGATCCTCATCCCACCAGCAGCTGAGGGCGGCATGGTGGAATACCGACGCACCCTCATCGTCAGCTTGCTCTTCAAATTCTACCTCAAAGTGCAGCGATGGCTGAATAAAATGGTAAATAACTTCTCTGGGCCCCTGCCTGGGTGCCTGGATCTGTTTAGGAGGAACATCCCCTGCTGCTGAGAATAGTATCCTAAGTGAGCCTGGGGCCCTGCGGCTCCAATCGGTCCTTCTTCCTTCAGTTCGGGTCTCAGAAGGGAGCAGCCATGCGGTTCCATCTGGGGGATAAAAGCTAAGTGCCATACGAGGTTGACCGGAAATAATGAAAAGCCATCAGTAAGAAAATTGCATCTTTTCCTCTTTAAAAACGTTTTTCTTGTTGAAATAAGAAAAACGATATACTTACAGACCCAAAAAAGCGGGGAAATAACAGGCAATACTATCACCCATATTCAACCACCGCCAATATTTCAGTGTGTGTCCTTCTAAACCCTTCCTTATAAGTATGTGAGTGTGTGTGTGTGTGTGTGTGTGTGTGTGTGTGTGTGTGTGTGTGTG
>CAJQZJ010010085.1:9515614-9528543 GCA_907164525.1 Lophiomys imhausi
GTGTGTGTGTGTGTGTGTGTGTGTGTGTGTGTGTGTGTGTGTGTGTGGTGTGTGTGTGTGTAAAACTGCTTAGTATAGGTTGGTTATGCCACTTTTTTCAGTGTTATTAAATATTTTTAATGATACCATGGCATAATGGTCACTTGGCATGTCCATGAGTGGATGTACCATTATCTAATCCCTTCCTTATTTTTAGACATGTCTGCACTGGTGGCTCAATGGTATAAAATAAAATAAAAAAACTTGACTTCCTTATTTTTAGACATATAAATTGTTTCCATATTTCTGTTAACTACTTCTTATCACCTAGCTTTCTTTAAAACTATGTCCACAGTAGTTGCTTAGAATTTACCTCCTGCATATGGGGTGTTCCTTTGATAAGTCTAAGCCACAAACTGACACAAATACTGCAGAAAAATGACCACCTCCTTTCTTTAATGACTGAGAGTTTTTCCCTATTGGTTCAGCCAATCCTTCCCATTAACATTTTGTACTAGCATCATTATGCTTGTATTGTTATATAACTTTATTATTATGCATTGTTTAACACATTTACTATACAGATATCTAATCAGAAACATAACATATAAGCTGCTAGATCTTTTTATTTCATATATTACATATTATTACATAACCTAGAGCCTCGCATATGTTGGTCAAGTACACTATCACTGAGCTACAGCCCCAGCCATTATATTCTCTTATGTATTGCACATGAATGCTATCATTATAGAAAGAAAATTCCAAAAATCAACCATAATGTAATAAGCCTACCCTAGCCACTATTAACATTTATAATACATGCAATTATTCATTTGTATTTATACAAGTATATTTTACATATTTTTATAATTTTTGCAACGTTGAAAGCATACTGTGCATAAATTTTTGTAACCCGTCTTTTTCACTTACTTATATTCCCTAAACAGTTTTTCATTCTTTTTTAATTCATGCTTTAGGATATCCTTCTTTATCACAGTGTTTTGCCAAGTGTGAAACTTGTCAGTTACAAGAAGGAAATTTTTTTTCTTCTACTAAAAATAATTTTTTTCATTCAGTATGTTCCAGTTATAATCCCCTTCCCCTACTCCTCCCAGTTCCTCCCCACCTCCCCTCCCATCCAGATCAACACTCTTTCTGTCTCTAGGTAGAAAACAGTCAACTAAAAAATATATTAAAATAAAATAAATAAAAAACAAACAAATCAGAATATGACAAAACAAGAAAATGAGCCAAAAAGAAAGAAAGAAATATAGATGTAGAGACCAACATTCCCACACACAGGAATCCCATAAAAACCAAAAACTGGAAGCCACAATATATATATGCAAAGGACCTGTGTGATTAAAAAAAACTAAAACTAAACTAAAAAACAAACAAAACACTTGCTGCCAGACAGTGGTGGCACATACCTTTAATCCCAATACTTGAGAGGAAAAGTCAGGCAGATCTGTGAATTCGAGACCACCCTGGTCTACAGAGTGAGTTTCAGGACAGTTGTCTTATCATTAGGGGGATTTTAGCTATCCTGGGTTTTTTTTGTTTTTCCATATGAAGCTGAAAATTGTCCTTTCAAGTTCTGTGAAGAAGGTATGTTCTTTCTTAGTTTTGGAAGCTGCAGGCCCTGCACTTCCTATATAAGCAAATATATTTATCCCTCTCAGGTCTCTGAGGTGGTTGAAGAATAGACAGCTAGAGTCTCATAGTTAAATTTTGAACTGTTTAGGAATCAAGAGGGTGTTATAGATCTAAGAAGATACTCTTAAAAGTGTGTTGCAAGATAGTATGAATGTTGAGTTACATATAGACCTTTAAACTCATGGAGTTGGTTAGATAATAGAATGTTAAAGTCAGGGGCCAAATATATATAAACTGGACATTGGGAAGGTATACTGGGCCATTTAACTCTCATAAATGTGGCCTATTTATATCTATTGTTTTGTATAATACTTACTGCTATAAGAGAAGGAACCATCTGTTGGACTGAAAGGGGAAACTTCTGGGGGGAAGAGGGTGAAAGGGCGGGATAGGAAGGGGGAATAGGGAGGGGTTTGTTACTGAGATGTAACTTGAAGAAAAAAAAAGTATTTTAAAAAAAAGAATTACATTGGGATTTTTACAGGAATTGTGTTGAATCTGTAGTTGGCAGGATGGCCATTTTTACTATGTTAATACTACTGATTCTAGAGCAATGGAAGATTTTTCCATCTTCTGATATCTCTTTAAATTTCTTTCTTCAATGTCTTAAACTTTTTATCACACAAGTCTTTCACTGGCTTGGCTAGAGTTAACCCAAGATACTTTATACAATGTTTGGGGCTATTGCGAAAGGTGTTGTTTCTCTGATTTATTTCTCAGTCTGTCATTTGTATAAAGGCTGATTTTGGGGTGTTAATTTTGTATCCTCAAGTGTTCATCAGCTGTGAGAATTTTCCACTGGAATTTTTTTTGGTCACTTAGTATTCTGTTATATCATCTGCAAATAAAGATACTTTGATTTCTTTCTTTCCTATTTGTACACCCTTGATCTCCTTGAGTTCCCTTATTATTTTAGCTAAGACTTCAAAGGTATGGAAAGAGTGGACAACCTTCTCTTGTTCCTGATTTTTAGTGCTTTGAGTTGCTCTCTATTTAAGTTGATAATGGCTATGGGCTTCCTGTAAATTGCCTTTATTATGTTGAGGTCCCTAGTATCCCTAATCTTTCCAGGACTTTGCTCACGAAGGAGTGTTGAATTTTGTTAAAGGCCTTTTCTGCATCTAATGAGATGATCATGTGGGTTTTTTCTTCCAGTTTATTTGTATGATAGATTATATCTATAGATTTTACTCATGTTGATCCATCCCTGTATCACTACTATTTGATAATGGTAGATGATCTTTTTGATGTGTTCTTGGACTCAGTTTGCTAGCATTTTATTGAGAATTTTACATCTATGTTCATAAGGGAAATAGGCCTGCAATTCTCTTCCTTTCTTGGGTTTTCATATGGTTTAAGTATCAGAGTAACTATGGCCTTGTAACAAGAGCTGGGCAATGTTCCTTCTTTTTTATTTTGTGGAATAATTTGAAGAGTATTGGGTTTAACTCCTCTTTGAAATTCTGTTAGAATTCTATGCTAAAGCCATCTGGCCCTGGGTTTATCTTGGTTGGGAGACTTTTAATAACTGCTTCTATTTCACTAGGGGGCTATAGGTCTGTTTAAATTGCTTATTTGATATTGATTTAACTTTGGTAGGTGATATGTATGAAAAAATTATCTATTTCTTTTAGATTTTTCAGTTTTATGGAGTAGAAATTTTTAAAGTATGTCCTTAAGATTCTCAGAATTTCCTCTGTGTTTGTTGCTATGCCTCCCTTTTCATCTCTAATTTTGTTCATTTGTATCTTCTCTCTCCACCTTTTAGTTTGGATAAGGGTTTGTCAATCTTACTGATTTTCTCAAAAAAAAAAAACCAGCTCTTCATTTCACTGATTCTTTATATTATTTCCTGTTTGTCTGTTTGTTTGCATTTTATTTATTTTAGGCCTGAATTTTGATTGTTTCTTATCATCTACTCCCTTTGGATATTATTTCTTTTTTTCTTTTTCTTTTTTTTTTTCTAGAGTTTTCAGTGTGCCTTTAAGTTACTAGTATGGGATCTTCCCAATTTTTTTATGTGGGCACTTAGTGCTATGAACTTGCTGCTTAGAGCTGCCTTCATAATGTCCCATAAATTTGGGTATGTTGTGTATTAATTCTCATTCAGAGATTCTTGAAAGTCTTTACTTTCTTCATTTCTATCTTGACCCATCTTTCATTCAGTAGTGAGTTGTTCACTTTATATGAGTTTGTAAGCTTTCTGTTGTTTCTGTTGTTGTTGATATCCATATTTAATCTGTGGTGGTCAGATATCATGCAGGTTGTTATTTTGATTTTCTTGTATCTGTTGAGACTTGCTTTGTGTCCAAGTATGTGGTCAATTTTGGATAAAGTTCTATCACCTCCTGAGAAGAAGGCATATTCTTTTGTGTTTAGGTGAATGTTCTGTAAATATCTGTTAGGTCCATTTGGTTTATGACACATTTTACTACAGTATTTCTCTGTTTACATTTTGTCTGGATGACCTATCTATTGGCAAGTGTGGAGTATTAAAGTCTCCCACTATCAGTGTGTGACAGTTGATATGTGATTTAAGGTATGGTATGGTAGTGTTTCTTTTATAAACTTGAGTTCCCTTGTGTTTGGTGAATAGATGTTAAGAACTGTAATATCGTCTGGGTGGATTTTTCCTTCAATGAGTATGTAGTATCTTCCCCTATCTCTTCTGACCATATTTGGTTTGAGATCTACTTTGTCAGATATTAAAATGGTTACACTGGCTTGATTCTTAGGTCTTTTTGTTTGGAATATTGCTTTCTATCCATTTATCCTAAGATGATGTCTATTGTTAACAGTAAGGATACTGTTACTTATCCTTAACATGTAAGGGATGCAGCAGAAAGATGAATCCTGCTTTCATATCCAATCTGGTAGTCTGTGTCTTTTTATTGAGAGGTTGATGTTGCGGTATCAATAAGCAATGTTTGTTGATGCTCATTATTTTATTGTGATATTTTTCCCCTTCTTTTGATTTGCTGGTCTGATATTATTTATTCTCTGTGTTTTCTTAGGTGTGGTTAGCCTCTTCAGGTTGAAGTTTTCCTTCTAGTATCTTTTGTAGGGCTGGATTTGTAGATAGATACTGTTTAAATATAGTTTTATTGTGGAATGTCTTTCTTTGTTCATCTATGGTAATTGAAAGATTTGCTGGGTATAGTAGTCTGGGCTGGCATCTGTGGTCTCTTAGAGTTTGTAAAACATCTGCCTAGGCCCTCCTGGCTTTTACAGTCCTCATTGAAAAATCAGGTGTTAGTCTAAAAGATCTAGAAGGTTTATATGTTATTTGATCTTTTTTCCCTTGAAGTTTTAATATTCTTCCTTTGTTCTAGACATTTGGTGTTTAGTTAATTATTATGTGACTTGGGAAACTTTGCTCTTTCCCAGTCTACTTGATGCTCTGTATTCATCTTGTACTTTGACAGACAGACACCTCCTTCTTTAAGTTGGAGTTTTTTTTCTATGATTTTGTTGAAAATATTTTCTGTGCCTTTGACCTGGGTTTCTTCTCCTTCCTCTATTCCTATTATTCTTAGATTTGGTATTTTTGTAGTCTTCCAGATTTCTTGGATGTTTTGTCCCAAGATTTTTTATTTATTTCTTTTATCTTGTCCTCAATACCTGTGATTCTCTCTTCCATCTCTAGTATTATGTTGGTGAGGTTTATCTCTGAGTTTCTTATTCAAGTTCCTTAATTTTTAATTTCCATATTTTCCTCAGTTTGGGTTTTCTTTATTGATTCTATTTCCAGTTTGAAGTCTTGAACTGTTTTGGCTTTCTTTTTTTCTTCTTCTTTTTTTCTTTTTTACCCCCTTCTTAGTGTTTTCATAGATTTCTTTAAGGGATTTATTCATTTCTCTTTAAGGATTGATGGGGTGATGTTATGCATTCTAAATATTAATTAACCTGCTCCCAGAAGCCTGCTTGCTGTACACCAAGTGAAGCTATGTTATCTTTCTTGTTAACCATTGTCTCTGATTGGTTAAATAAATGCTGAGGCCTGACATTGGGCAAAGACAGAGGTAGGCGGGATTAAGGTGCTTGCAATTTTGAAGGAGAAAAGTTGATGGGTAGAAGAAGACTGCAGAAATAGAAGAAGCAGCCAAGAGCAGGAAAGAGGACACACACCATGGGTTAGAGAAAAGAACCTCATTCCACATGGCCTAGCACATCAGAATAGCATAGAGAATAAGAGCCCAGGGAATGTATGTATATTATATGGGGTTTATTCAGAAGTAGAATTATGAGCTAGCTTAGATGGGCCAAGATTGATCAATTCAGGCGAAGGCTTGTAAAATCCTTCAGGTGTCTCTGTGTTCATGTATAATGGCAGGTTAAGGATTAATACCACCGCTGGCCAATTTAAATATTTACTTCTACAAATGGTGCCCAAGAAATAATGTAATTAGCCTATTTGTACAAATGGCACCCAGAATAATTTAAGTAATTATTTCTACAAAGGACCTCTAATAATTTATCAAAGCTACTTTGAAGTCCTTGTCTTATGCTTCAGCTATGTTGGGATGCTCAGGACCTACTCTGGTAGGGTTTCTGGGCTCTAGTGGAGACATGTTTTTCTAGTTGTTATTGATTGTGTTTATAGGCTGGCATGTAGACATCTTGGTTTGGGATGACTGTAATTCTAGGTGTTGTTTTCTGGTCTTGTCTTTGTTGGTGGGTGTTTTGTTCCTTGGTATCTGTTGCCCTTTCTGGTTCTTAGGAAATGGTGGCTGTGTGTTTCTTGGTAGGAAATTCTTCTGGGATCCAGCCAGACATGGCTACTAAGGGTTAAATGTGCTTCTAGTTGTTGGGAACTGATAGGGATGGAGATTGGCTAGAAGGAAGAGGCTGGGGGATCCATAGTGGGGAATAAACCAGGGTGTACCACCTAGAACTGCTAAGTCCCCTGGGAATTGGGACAGAGAAGGAGGAGAGGCCACAGCTTGTAGTCTGCTACAGAGCTAGGGATGAGACTGGGGGATTAGATTTGAAGGAATGAAGGGAGAATGAATAACCAAAAATTGCCTGCTTCCCTGTGGCCTGTAGCCATGGGAGTTGGAGACTGTTTTCCCAGCTGGCATCCCTAAACTGTTTTTTCCAGTGTCCATAATATACTTACACAAAATTATTTCCCATGATTGCAGAATTTTGTATTCAAATTTACCATGATTTTCTTATTGTTACATATTTAGTTTAATTGTTTTCTTCACTATGATCAAGACATACTTCCTTCAGTCATTCAAAAGGGGATCTTGTGAATGCTTACTGAAGCAAACCTTCCTTCTCTGAGTGCCTGAATGGATGTGGCAGTTCCTCTACTCGCTTAGGAAACTTGAAGTTCTAGCCCCTTTTGGCAAATCTGAAGTCAAAGATCTTAAACACTAGATTGGATAATTCTATTTCTTTTTTTTCTTTCTTCTTTTTTTCACTTGTGTGGGTGTGTGGATGTGTGAGTGTGTGTGTGTGAGTGTGTAGATGTGTGAGTGTGTAGATGTGTGAGTGTGTAGGTGTGTGGGTGTGTGGGTATGTGAGTGTGTGTAGGTGTGTGGGTGTGTGAATGTGTGTGTGAGTGTGTAGATGTGTGAGTGTGCAGGTGTGTGGGTGTGTGAGTGTGGGTGTGTGAGTGTATGTGTGTGAGTGTGTAGATGTGTGTGTGTGTAGATGTGTGAATGTGTAGGTGTGTGAGTGTGTGGGGGTGTGAGTGTATGGGGGTGTGAGTGTGTGGAGGTGTGAGTGTGTGGGGGTGTGGGGGTGGGGGTGGGTCATAGGACAGCTTTCAGTTGTCAGTTCTTTCCTTCCACTGTGTAGATTCTGGGGTCTGAACTCGTATTATCAGGTTTAATGGCAAATACCTTTACCAGCTGAACCATCTCATGAGCCTGGATCATTCTGTCTCTGCACTTCTTTCTCAAGTCAGTAACTCATCTTGTAAAATTAAATGCCAAGTAATTTTTTTCAGGATCCCCAGAAGTTTCCTGACATCCCAGAAAAGTTTGTGAGTGCTCTAGATGACTTCCCCATAGAAACACCCCAAGGAATTCAGATGTTCCAGGTGGGTAGGGCTTTTTTTTAATCCATGTGTTCACACATGTGTTACATACATGTATATCTCTTTTCAATTACTTTATTATGAGTAAATATTTAGTCTTATAAAATACAGTCAATGTCACATGTGGTCACACATATACAATTTGCATGGTTTGTTTACTCAAGGCTGCTCGAGGAATTAGAGTCTGAATCTTCCTTCTCTACTTTGTTCAGGTTTGTTACCTGAAATTTCTCCTTTACTTTGCTAATCTCTGATCTTGCTGTAAAGCCTTACTCAACATTTTATGCCTTTCCAAGCACTTCCTTGCTTTGCTAAAGTGGCCCCAAATCTCCTAGGAATGTGGGTATTTTCATTGCCCTTTCTCTGTTGTGTAAATTATACTTTACTGCAAACTGAAGTAGAACATATTATTTTGATGTCTATGTGTGTGTGTTCCAATTCCTTAGTCAGATGAAGAATGTCTGAGGTTGCAAATGATACCTTCTTTGAAGAAGGGTACTGCAAACAGAATACATTCCTTAACATATACTCAAGAGATATTTACTAGTCTCCATTTGCAGACTTGGTTACCCAGTCACCTCTAGTTGTTCTTGAGTGTAAGCAAGCCAAATCCAGCAGACCCAATCTTCAGGTCTGGTGTCAAATATCTTGTCTTGTTTCTTAACAGTGTGTGGATCCCAAGCAACCCCAGCAGGATCCGGTTGGGCACCCAGTCATGCACCAGTCGGCCATTAAACATGCCACAGGGGAAGCCATATTTGTTGATGACATGCCTCCCGTTGACCAAGAACTCTTCCTTGCGGTGGTCACTAGCACCAGGGCCTATGCAAAGATCACGTAAGGAAATGCACAGTGATTCCACCTGCTACTAAAATGTGCCCACTAGTTCATTTCAACTTGAGAGCATATTACATATTTAAGTCAACTTAGAATAGTCATCTCTTCTGGGTGAGACCTGGCCATTTTTAAAGCATAGTTATAAATGAGTCTATGGCCTGAAGTTAGAACACCTGCTAATATTTTGCAGCACAGGATATTACAGGATACTCATCATAGTTGCCCCTGTCTGAGGAAGTATTGGTACTATGTTGTGAGCTTTCCTCCGCAACCTTAATACCTACTTCCACGTTTCTCCTCCCAGATCACTGGACGTGTCAGAGGCGCTGGAGTGTCCAGGCGTAGTTGATGTGATTACAGCAGAGGATGTCCCAGGAGATAATAACCACAATGGAGAGATTCTGTATGCACATAGTGAGGTGTGTGGTTTGTTTTTCTAATACTCTGCTCCAATGTCAAAATCATTGTTGATTGTGGCTACAGCATCCACAGATTCACGTTTACATCATACATATTTGCTAGAACCCATGGGCTTCCTCAGTCACTCTCCCATTCCCTCCGAAATCTTGAATCACCTTGAGATTTGGGCAAAAAGTCTAAGTCCTCTCAAGGAAAGTTTCTAACTGGCAGCAAAGTCAGCCAAGCATTAAGACATTAAAAGGAAGAATTATAGTGGCCAGATCATTCTGCATGCTACGGGAACAATGAGGAATGCAAGCAGAGACAACACAGAAGGCAGATCATTAAGCTCAAGTAACTACATTCTTTTTTTTGGGGGGGGGGGGTTTCCAAGACAAGGTTTCTCTGTGTATCCCTGGCTGTTCTAGGACTCACTTTGTATACCAGGCTGGCCTTGAACTCATAGAAATCCACCTGTCTCTGCCTCCTGAGTGCTGAGATTAAAGGCGTGTGCCACCATACCTGGCAATTACAGACAGCTGTGAACTGCCATGAGGGTGCTGGAATTTGAACCAGGGTCCTTTGGAAGAGCCAGTGCACCGCTGAGCCATCTCTCTAGCCCCAAGTAACTAAGTTCTATACATGACTTTGGTCAGTCCCACTCAAACCACAGTTTGAAATATATTTTTCATGAGTAGATAATGGTCTTTCTAAGCTGAGTGTGGTGACTCATGCCTTTGATCACAGCACTCAAGAGGCAGAGATAGGTGGATCCCTGAGTTCTAGTCCAGCCTGGTCTACAGAGTGAGCTCCAGGACAGCCAGGGATACACAGAGAAATCTCATCTTGAAAAACAAAAAAAAAAAAGAGAAGAAAGAAAGAAAAATGACTTTCCTTCTGGTCACCAAAACAACAGTGAGTGATATAAGAATGTGAGAGTATTAATTCCTTTTGGAAGATTCCATTGTATTTTTGCCTTTGTTTTGAGACAGGATGTCATGTATCCCAGGCTGGCCTTGAACTCATCATAATAGAGCTGTGTGCACCACACACCCAGTTTATGTGGTGCTGAAGATCTAACCCAGGGCTTCATGCCTGCAGGCAAGCACAGTTCCAACTGAGCGGCATCCCCAGTCCCTGAGTCTATGTTTTAACTAACAACACGGTGGCTTTTCTGCAGGTCATTTGCGTGGGTCAGATCATCTGCACTGTGGCTGCTGATACCTATGCCCATGCAAAAGCAGCTGCTAAAAAAGTGAAGATTACTTATGATGACATAGAACCAGCGATCATCACAATAGAGGTAGAGCACTGCCCATCTTCTAGAGTGACGGGGTGGGGGGTGGGGGCATACTTTGGACAGAATTCAACCAGAGGGTAATGGAATAAAATAATTGTGTTTCAACTTACTTCAGCCAGTGTTACTTGTACGTTTAGAGTACAGACTCTGGTAACTATCTGCTCTTCAAGTCAGGACCCTGAGACTCTCCTGTCTAAATCCGTCTTCCCACCAGCACTTCTGCAGGGATCTATGAAAATGAAAAACACTGTACCCTCTTGTCCCATGGCCTCTGACCATGGCCTAGCTTGAGAATACAGGAAATTAACACCAGAGAAATGACCTCCAATCCACAGGCAATGAGTGGGACAGTCCAGAGCACTGTGGAATTCATGAAAGTTGAAACACTCGCCAGCTCCTGGGTGCTCTGTCTCTCTGTCCATTCTCTGATTACACACAAGCTCTGAAGACAGACCACTTGAGTTCATGATGTGATTCTGCCTTTTACAGTCTCTGAACAACAATAAAGTCCTTGCCAAGTCAATTAAATTTCTCACACCTCAGTTCGTTCCTGTATAAAATGGAAACTTTTGGGTACCTACACCAAAAGTTTATTGGGAAATTTAAATGGGGGAACCCAAGGAAATGTTAAGAATACCACCTGTGGTAAGGAATGCGTTCAATAGATGTTAGCTGCCATTTTGGTCTTGTTATTATTAACAGAGGCAAGGATATGCTATATCTTGTTCTATACGGTTGGTATCTACTAAAGTGCTAACCCCATGGCAGATGCTCTGTAATTTGATGACGAAGGCATGGAAAGGTGGATGGGCAGATGGAGGGGCAAGTAGGCTGCAGCCTTGAGCCTTGCCCCATTCTTCCTGTTATCAGTTCATCCTTACCTATTAACTGTGCTTAAACTGTCCCTTAAGCCTGTTCTTCTTTTTTCATTCTCACTTTCCAGCCCCATCCTGAATCACTTATTGTCACAGTGGCTACATTGTCAAGAGGCTCCTGTCTTCCATTTCACCCCATGTACCCACATTAACTCTCTAACCCTCAGGGTCCACCAAGTTAACTTTCCAATTTTGCAGTGTCCCCTCAGGCCCTGTCAAAACTCCTTAGAGAGGAATCAGTGCCTTCCGTAGACCTGCCCCAACCCTCCTTCCAAACTCATTATCCATTGTCATTGTCTATTATTTCTTCATAAAGAACCTACATTCCAGCCAACCTAGCTTCATTTGCACTTGGCCTCTCACTTAGCTTATAAAGGCAAATAATTTATGAAGTGCCGTTGACTTAAAATGTTTCAGGATCCAATCCAAACCATCAATTCTAGGCCATTCCAGAATATTCCAGCTTTGCCTGCCCTCTTCTTGACCCCTCTTTACTCCATATACTCTCCTTGCCTTAGAGTTGACACTTTAGTGACAGGCCACTGCAGAAAGTCAATCAGCAATATGGAAGTGAGGCCACGTTTATATGCCCTGGTACTCCCCTCAGCTCATTTCAGGAGTCATTAGCAACAAACTGGCAATGCCTGCAAATACATCTAAATCTATTTCTGCTGACTCAACCCCATAACAGGCTCCAGTTGTCTTAGTGTGTAAAAAGATCTGACAGAGCAGAAGTGTAGAGTTCAGATATGGCCAAATGGTTTATTAGGCTTTTTTTTTAATTACTATTTTGGTTTGGTTTTCCACTGCAGCAAGCCCTAGAACACAGTTCTTTTCTTTCTCCTGAGAAAAAAATTGAACAAGGAAATGTAGAATCTGCCTTCAAACGTGTGGATCAAGTCATTGAAGGTATGTGCAGCCGTCAACAGACAAAGGGGAGACAGCTTCTGAAGCTACTTGCTCACCTGGCTTGAGAAAACTGAAACACTCTATCATAAGGTGCTTGCTAAATGGAATTTAAAATGCAAAATAAATCCCTAACTTGTTGAATTTTACTTATGCACAAAGCTGTGTAAATACTACATACATCAAAATATAGAATATTTCCAGTGTCCAAAAATCCTACACACACACACACACACATGCAAGCGCACCACATAAATGTAATAAAAACTAACAATGTTTAAAAGGTGCTATGCTAAAAATAGACAGAGGAAAAGCTACCTTTTTCCGTCTATCTAAAAGAAGGGCATAAGTTTTCCTCTGCCCAGGGTTGCCCCTTTCCTCTCATACCAGGAAGAACAGGACAAGAGATAGTGCCAGACTCAGCAACCCCCAGGCGAGGAGGCCTATGGAGGTGCCCAGCAAACCGCACTAGCATAACCTTTCTCTGCTGTTAGTTTCCTTTCTCATATCTTACCACACCCATCCTATTATGTGCCCAGGAATAAAACTCCTTTGAGGGGAAAAAGTCAACAAAATATATGTTTAAATTTAAGTTAGATTCAGCATGTGCATTCTAGAAGTGAACGGGGAGGGAGAGAGTCTTTCTTTAACAGGAAAGAAAGGATTTTTTTTTTTTCAAGACAGGGTTTCTCTGTGTAGCCCTGGCTGTCCTGGAACTGTGTTTGTAGACCAGGCTGGCTTCGAACTCACAGAGATCCACCTGCCTCTGCCTCCTAAGTGCTGGGATTAAAGGCGTTCGATACCATGTCTGGCCAAGAAAGGATTTTTAATTGATTTTTTCATTAGCATTTAAAATAATGGATTTTGTTATGATGTTTCATCCCTGACTCACTGTATGTCCTTTCACTGTGTGGATTTTGTTATG
>CAJQZJ010010085.1:9538278-9550003 GCA_907164525.1 Lophiomys imhausi
TCTCTCTCTCTCTCTCTCTCTCTCTCTCTCTCTCTCTCTCTCTCTCTTAGAAGAGGGCTTAGTCGATGAAGCAAACACAGTTTTTCTTCTGCATCTGGCAGGTGGCCAGTCGAGAACTGAACATCCCACAGTCCTACGTGCACCTGTCCGAAACCAGCACGGTCACGGTGCCCAACGCCGTCTTCACCGCAGGCTCCATGGGGACAGACATCAATGGGAAGGCCGTACAGGTGATTTGTCTTTCATTTCTCAGCCCCCAAGCATGGTGGTGAGGGGTTCTTGTTACATTCGCTCTTTTATGGAGGACTAGACAGCAGTGACAAGAGGCCAAGTTCTAGCAGAGCTAGATTCTGGCAGAGCCATTTGTTGGTTCCACTGCGTGAGCTGTTGATCATATAACCCGTGTTCTGTTGCCTCTCTTTCTTTGTCTTGGGTCAGAGAGTCTCTCCCTCTCACCTAGCACAGCAGAGCAACTCGGGGAAGTGCCATCTTGGCCTCATGAAGAGTTTGGGCCAAACAACTAACCATTCCAGGGACCTTCATAAAAGCTCACAGCCATCTGTAACTCGGGTCCCAGGGGATCCAATGCCCTCCTCTGGACACCAGGCATATACATGGTACACAAACACCCATACAAAAATACAATGCAATATTTTTAAAGACATATATGAGCCAGTTTTGGTGGTTCACTTCTATAGCCCTAGCACCCCCGAGGCTGAAACTAAAATATTGATTGCCGTTTATTCAAGGCCAACCTGGTTGAATAGTGAGACACTGTCTCAAAAATAAAAGAAAATAAGATAAAAACTTCCAGATAAAGAACTATCATTAAACTACTTTCTAAGCCAGGTGTGCTGACACATCCCTTTAATCTCAGAACTGGAGAGACAGAGGCAGGCAGATCTCTGTGAGTTCAAGCCCAGCCTGGTCTACATAGTAGGTTCAGGTTCGCTCGCTAAGGCTACAAAGCAAGACATTGTCTCAAAAGAAAACAATTTTTTTTCAATTTATATATCTATTTAATTAGTCTGGTATACACTTTTACATTGTGTTTATTTTTAATTTATTTATTTTTACATTATGCACATTGGTGTTTTGCCTACTTGTATGTCTGTATGATAGTATCAGATCCCCTAGACCTGGAGCTACAGACATCTGTGATCTGCCTTGTGGTGCTGTGAATTGAACCTGGGCCCTCTGGAAGAGCAGCCAGTGCTCCTAACAGCTGAGCCAAAAAAGAAGAAAAAAGCTCCAGCTCCCCATCCCCCCCCCCCTTTTTTGGGCTTTTTGAGACAGGATTTTTCTGTGTAATAGCAATGGCTGTCCTGGACTTGCTTTGTAGACCAGGCTAGTCTTGAACTCACAGAGATCTGCCTGTCTCTGCCTCCCAAGCTGGGATTAAAGGCATATGCCACCACACTCAGCAGTTACAGACAGCTATGAACTGACATGTGGGTGCTGGAATTTGAACCCCGGACCTTTGGAGGAGCAGCCAGTGCTCTTAACCTCTGAGCCATCTCTCCAGCCCAAAAATATCCTTTGTTTTGTTTTTGTATTTTTGGGACAGGGTTTCTCTGTATAGCCCCAACTGTCGTATGCTCACTTTGTAGACCAGGCTGTCACTGAACTCAGAGATCCATCTGCCTCTGCCTCCCAAGTGCTGGGATTAAAGGCGTGCACCACCACACCCAGCAGTTACAGGCAGCTGTGAACTCCCATGTGGGTTCTGGGATTTGAACCCGGGTCCTTTGGAAGAACAGTCAGTGCTCTTAACCACTGAGCTATTTCTGCAGCCCCTGTTTACTACTTTTTACAAAGACATTTTTTTCTCTGATCTTGGCATTAGAAAATCCTTATTGTGGGGCTAGAGAGATGGCTCAGTGGTTAAGAGCACTGACTGCTCTTCCAGAGGACCCGGGTTCAAATCCCAGCACCCACATGGCAGTTCAGAGCTGTCTGTAACTCCTGTTCCAAACAATCTGACAGACACACATGTAGTCAAAACACCAATGAATATAAAATGAAAATAAATAAATTATATATATTTAAAAAAAAGAAAATCCTTATTGTAAAGCAAATTTCAACTTAGAAACTACTTGAAATAAAAAGAGGTAGGTAAATTTGACTTAATAAGAATATAACCTTGGGGGCTAGAGACACAACTCATTGGTTAAGGGTGCTTGCTACTCTTTCAGAGGCCTGGAGTTCAGTTACTAACACTTACATTGGGTGGCTCACAACCATATGTAACTTCAGCTCCATATTATCCATGCCCTCTTCTGGCCTTGGTGGGCACGCACACATATGTGTACATATACACAGACAGACACACATTTACACAAATAAAAATAAAATAGATCTTTTAAGAAAAACACAAACCATCTACACAGTGGGATACCATGAATAAAAATTACAACACATTAAAGAAAATATTCTCAACATATATGAAAGATGAAAAATTAAAATAAGCCAGCATGGTAGCTTGCATTTATAGTCCCAGTACTCAGAAGACAGGAGGATTGTTGTGAGTTTAAAGCCAGCAGGGCTGTAGAATGGGATCCTGGTAGAAAGAAAGGAAGGAAGGAAAGAAGGAAGGAAGGAAGGAAGGAAGGAAGGAAGGAAGGAAGGAAGGGGAACAAAGACAGGGAGGAGTATAGATGGACTGCATATGTAGCAGATGTTTTCTTCCTGTTGAAACTAGATGTAATGAGATATAAAAGACAAGTGAGAAGCTCATGGCCATTTAACTAAGAAGAGTGGGAAGAAAATAAACCCGTCCACTAGCAACTGGCACAGAGTCCACGTGCCCATCTCAGAAGTACCTGTACTCAGTGGTCCACACTCCCGCCCCCCCATCCATGGCTCACTTTGGCTCCATAAAAACAGTGTCATCTCTCAATTAAATTACTGTTGCTACTTTGAAGTTTACTCGTGTGTAGACTGGTGTGCATGCTCACCATTTCTGTTGTGTAAATAACCATAGAAGAGCTATGCCAACTCCGAGGGGCCTCTACTTAGTGCATATTTAAACAACACTGCTGTCCCCAAGTCAGTGTGGCAGTATTTTTTTCTCCTGAAGAAAGTCCACACGTTACTCAAATTTAAGAAACCCTACAAGAGATGGAAACAAGCTTATAAAACAGCCGCCACTAAAACCTTCCTGAGTCATTAACGTTTTGCTGTTCTTTGTGCTTTTTGTTCTAATGTCACTCTACACATCTGCTTTTTAGAATGCCTGCCAAATTCTTCTGGACCGTCTTCGTCCCATTATCAGGAAAAACCCTAAAGGGAAATGGACGGAATGGGTGAGTGTCCTCTTTACTACCCAGCCAGGAAAAACCAATGACACACGCACGCACGCACGCACGCACGCACGCACGCACGCACGCACATATACACACCCATACCGGTGAAAGTCCTAAATGCATGCACTGGTGGGCAGCACCCATCCAAGAGCTTAGTGTTTTCTTCTTAGCATTTTCTTCTCCTTTTTTCAGAATGATAAGGGGTGTGTATGTTCATTGGGATCTGACGTCATTTCTGAACGGGTGCTTCACAGAGCGAAAGTGCGGTGTGATTTCCTGACGTGTAACCCGCCCGGGGCTGCTCCCCTGTGCTGCATGACTGGCTATGGGGCAGTTCCTGTGTAATGGAGAGTGCAGTCCCCTTACTAATTTGAAAGACCAAAAAATGTGAAAAGTCATAATGTAGCTACAGGGTGTGACCCAACACAGGGAGAGGCCCAGTGCACAGCCAGCAGCTCCCTCAAGCCCCTCCAACGCAAAGCAGGCCCTGTACCGTGTGCATGTAGGCCTAAGTCTCCCAGGGAGTAAATATGAATGTGTGCCTTGATACAAGCAAGTATGGAAGGCTCTTTTATTACTTTCCATAAACTTCTATTTCTTTGTAAGAAGTCGTCTTTTTCAGGTTGCAAAAGCCTTCGAAGAATCCATCAGTCTGTCAGCCACTGGATACTTCAAGTAAGTGGAGTTTGTCTTTTGGCTTGTCCTGTACTTGGGCAGTAGCTGTGTGTGACCGGTGTTAATCTTATGGTCACAGGATCCTTTCAGTGGCAAAGAAAGGGAGAGGGCAGAATAAAGAGAGAAACAATGTGGAAGCTCATGCACTGGTAACCATTACCAGCCAAGATGCCCCATTGTCACAGAGCTCCATCCTACACACATCTGGCCCAGCCTTGCACCGGCACACCAGAGGGCAGGGTCAGGAACCATCCCTTCCCAAATCTGCTGAGGTCTACGTGAAGCTCCGACCACACTGTCCCTCAGGGGAGAAGGGGAGCAGACCCCCAACTGCAAGGCAGGACACTGCTGCAGCCCATCTGGCCTATCAACTCCGGACCCCTACAGCCATAACATGGCCCACCCACTGAGGGAAAAGTGACTTTCTCTCCGCTCTGCCTTCTCTTCTCAGAGGCTACCAGACAAACATGGACTGGGAGAAGGAAGAGGGTGATGCTTACCCATACTATGTCTATGGCGCTGCCTGCTCCGAGGTTGAAGTCGACTGTCTGACTGGAGCTCACAAGGTAGAATGATGCTCGCACACCCCCCTTCACAGGGCGCAAACTAACACGATGTTTCCTGCAAATAGCAACCAACTTGACCTCCCAGTGGAAGAGCCAAAGACAGATATATAATCTTTGGGGCTTTTTTTTTTTCAAATCCCTTTTAAGTAAATAACATCGTGCATTTTATATTCACTCCCTCTGCGCAGCTCCTGAGGACCGACATCTTCATGGATGCTGCCTTCAGCATAAACCCCGCTCTGGATATCGGGCAGGTGTGTGATTCCAGGCCATATCCAAAGGGACTTTTGTCAATCCCATGTGTAGGAAGAGTGTGGTTTGGTGTCAGCCTGGGCTACATAGCAAAACTGTATCTGAAAAGATAGAAAGAGAGGGAGGAACAAAGGCACAAAGGGGCTTCAGAGAAGTGGCCACTATTCACATGGACTTGAAAGGTGAATGTGAGTTTCTAGGTGGACAAGTTGAGGTATACAGAGGTGAGAATAATCAGGAGAAAATACATGTATGGACTTGGAGATGGGAAGGAACATGCTAGATCTGGAACACTGACAAGGCAAATGTCAGACATGTGAGGTCCCAAAACTGAAGCCAGGCAAGATGGCAGCACCAGTGTCTCAAGAACACTCAGTAGAACCTGCGACAGAGCTTCTGAGAGTGGCTTACTGAGACTCAGAGCTCCACTTTCCCTCCCACTAGAATATCTATTCAGCCAATATTATATAGGCTTCTCATTCACGAAACTGTGTCTACAGATTGAGGGAGCATTTATCCAAGGCATGGGATTCTACACCATAGAGGAGCTGAAATACTCCCCAAAAGGTGTGCTCTATTCCCGGGGTCCAGATGACTACAAAATCCCTACTGTCACTGAGATACCAGAGGAGTTCTACGTCACTCTGGTGCACTCTCGAAATCCGATAGCCATCTATTCATCCAAGGTAAGAATTCACAACCTCTCTATCAGTTGGTAGCTAATGAATCAGTTAGTCCTTAATGAAAATACTATGACTGGGTAGCTGAAGCAGACATTTGTTCCCACATGATCCTGGTTTCTGGAAGACCCCAAATGAGATACTTGCAGGCTTGGTTTCTCGAGTCCTACTTTCTTTGGCTTATTGATAGTCACCTGTACCCATCTTTGTCCCTGTCTCCTCTGTGTCCTTGTCACACTGGAAAAGGACCTAACTGAAAAGCCTCATTTTAACCTAATCACCTCTTAAAAGATTTTATCTCCAAACACAGCCGCATTCCTAGGTAATGAGAGGTTGGCCCTTCAACATGTGTTTAAAGAGAGACAGGATTTCATCCCATAACAGCACCCCCTGTCAAGAGATCATGAAGCATGAACTGTAAATCCCCAAAGGCAGATCGGTCCTGCTCACAAACTCCAAAAACCCAACTAGAGTCTTCACTCCAAGACATGAAACAAATCAAAATCCAGTGCAGAGTGTCTCTACTGAGACCCTCCATATAGGAGTCTCCTGACATCTTGTTCCACTAGGCTGGGGTCACTGGGACAAAGTCTACCAGCACGGAGCTCCTTTCCCCAGCCTTCACTCCTTCCAGTATATTCTCCTCCCTGAAGCCTCTCCCACACCCTGTCCAAACCAGGGTAAGGTTTCAGCAAGCTCCAGCTCTTTGCTCTACGTGTCCATGGTCACTGATTCTTGAGGTGTTGGTTCCATGCTTTCTGGAGTGCTAGCCTTTAACTAGCCAGTATCTCCGACTCCAGGGTCCCTCCTCTTGCCTGTGCGTACATCCTCATAAATGTGGCATACCCACCCACACACAGGCATACACACATACACATAAATGAAAATGATTTTTTAAAAAAACTAACTGGTGAATTATTAAACATGTAATTCCTCATGCTTTCATTCAGACACCCCCAACAAGTTCTGAGGAGGCCACAGGAGGACAGGCAACTGCTTCACTATCTGCTATGGTCATTCCATTTGGGCTCTGAGTTAAAGGCAAATAACCTGGGGCTAGAGTATAGCTCCGAGATAGAGCTACATGAGCCATACATGAGGTGCTCAGTTCTGGCTCCAACACTACAAAAGAAAAATTTAACTAAAAGACGGGCACCCTAGAATGCCCTGAGGACATGGCCTTTAGGAGACTTCCTAGCTGGGAAAATGGTGTTTTCCTTACCATGTCAGCAAACTGATCCATACAGGACAGCAATGCCTGCTGTCCTGCTGTCCTGGGCATTTTCACCAGTCTCATATTCATATTATCATAAGAACCCCACTCACAAGTTACTATGAGGGGGGTACAGTTTCAGCTACTCAGAAACACTCCTTTCCTTCTGGGGAGTGATAAAGCCAGAAAAGGTTTGTTTGCCTGCATGTATGCCTGCGTGTGTGTGTGTGTGTGTATGTGTGTGTGTGTGTGTGTGTGTGCATGCTTGTGATCATGTGTGCATGTGCATGTGTGTGTGAGTGTGCGTATGTGTGTGATTAATCCTTGCATTTCTGACTACTTTTTATGCTTTTCACAGGGATTGGGCGAGGCCGGAATGTTCTTAGGGTCCTCAGTTTTGTTTGCCATATATGATGCAGTGACCGCCGCCCGCAAGGAGAGAGGGCTGAGTGACAACTTCCCCTTGAATAGCCCAGCAACACCTGAAGTGATTCGCATGACTTGTACGGATCAGTTTACTGACATGGTAAGGAAAGTCTCTACTGTCATCACTCCATACATGAACTTTAGTGTTCTTGATATGGATATTGTAACCACAACAACATTGCAGGTCATGCCCATCTTTTTCAATGAAAATTCTCCTTTTGCCTCCACTCACCACTTCCTACATGCCTCCAAACTTCTTCAAATGCTGGCTTAATTGTTTCAGACTCTACAGAAAAACTACACTAATAATAGCAAAGGGGCATATTTGGTAGACTGCCTCAGAAAATACTTCATCAAAACGCAATTGATGTGGACTTTTGGTTGCCTCATTTACAAGATCTCTGGCCTGTCCAATTATGCAGAAAGTATCTCTTAAGCAAACTAATAATAAAAGTAATTGAAATGAAATTATCAGGTTTCTGAGCACACCTTTCCATGCCTTGCTGTCATACACCATATAGGATACTGTTCTATTTGCCAGCTGCAAAAATTACACCCATAACTGTCATAGAGAACATCTCTTCATGACACCACCTCCTGCATCCCATGTGTGTTATGGTATAAAATCTGATAGCACTATGTCCCCTTGAGATTACAGTGCTTCTCAGTGGGCTCTAGGTTGTCCCACACAGAAAAAGTTTATAGGGTAAGAGCTGGGGTGTAGCTCAGTAGTGGAGCACATGCTTGATGTTCAAGAGACCCTGGATTCCATCCCTGACGCCAAATCAAAACAGAAAAGACAGGATCCAGGCATGGTGGCATACTCCTGTAATCCCAGCACTTTGGAAGCAGAGAGAGGAGGATTACAAATTGGAGGCTAATTTAAGCTATGCAGAAATACCCTATCTCAAAAAATATAAGCACCTCTGTATGACATGTGTATTATGAAGATAAGTTTGTGACTAAATGACCAAAATAAATATAGAAATTATATAACTTTGTTTTTAAAAAAAGACAAATTGATATCAACTTGTTCTATTTTAAATGCCTTTGGATTATAACAGGTTTTTGTGGAATAACACTTTATTAACAAGAGCCTTCCAACTTTTGATCTTTTTTAGATTCCTAGAGATGACCCTTCAACGTTCACACCTTGGTCCATCCATGTGTCTTAATTTCATGTCTTTGAGAAAAGGAGAGAACTTACAGCTGATTCAAACTAGCCTCAAATCAGAGCAGCATACAGGCTGACTATAATTTGTCAAACGTGATTTTACTGTTTTTAGTTTTTCTCTGTGATTAGGTTACTGTGTGATTACATGTTAAGAGGCAGATTTTTACCAAATAGTGTGATGAAACTTAGAATAAGAAATTCTGATTTAGTTTTCGCTATCCTGAAAATCTGCATCATGGTGATCTTTAAACCTGGCAATGTCCCATTAACTTAGGAGATATATTAGAGGACCTCCTCATGTTTTGTTCCAAGCAGCCATGCTTGAAACCCAACAAAGCTGTCCTTCCCAAAACTCTATACTGCCATCACCAAAACCAGAACACCTGTGCCTGCCACTTCCTGTGGTGTAAACACTATCACAAGGCCAAACAGCAAGCCCCTGGGGAGTCTGGATGTGGAACTGGAAAGAGGATCCCACTCTGGGCTCCTGGAGTGGCCGAGGGCTACTTCTGCACACAAGTCCCCACAGTGCTCCCTTATCTACTCTGGTTTGAATACAGCCTGTCTCTAAAAGTGTGTCCTGGAGGCTTGGTCCCAGCGTGGTTAGTGTTGAAACTGTAAGAAGTGGAGCCTAGCGAGAGGCCATTGGTGATGGGATCAATGCTGATGGGGAAGAATGGACGAGTTCCCACGGGCCTGGCCCCTCCTCATCTCTTGCTTCCTCCCTGCCTGTGTGAGCCTTTGCACTTCTAGTATGTGATGCCATCTGCTGTGACAGAGAGGAGGTCCTCACCAGATGGACAGTCATGTGACCTTGCCTCTAAACTATTAGCCAAAGTAAACCTCTTTTCTTTACAAAATATCAAGCCTCTAGTGTTTTGTTATAACAACACAAAACAGACTTAAAGCACCATCAGAAGCTTCCGAATGAGAGCCCTCATCCACCATGAACTATGTACATGATACATCTTCCTCTCCTCGAAGACCACACTGAACGGGGCCTCAGTCCAGGGTCACTCGTGTGTTTTGGCTTTCACTTAATGGCTAAAAGATGACATCAGAACCACTTCCTTTTACCACCAAAGTAGCACAAAATCCACAAAGTTCCTTTCCTTGTTGGTTCCTTTCTACCTATCCTGTGTTGCATTTTCCCAAGGAAATCCATCCAAGGGCCTCTCTTGGGAAGTTTAGAGGTACAGATAAACAAACCGAATAGGTTGTCAAGGATCTGAGTGCTCAGTACCAAGGATCTCCTTTATCTAAACCCTGTAGACATAACTGGCTGTAGGTGTGGGATGGGAGAACAAACATGCTTGAGACCAAATGAAAAGAACAGGCAGAAGGGTGCGGAGGTGGCTCAGAGGGTAAGAGTGTTTGCGGCGCAGGCATAAAATCTTGAGATCCTAGCACCCACCAAGAAAGGCAGCCAGGACTCATGCCCTATAACCCCAGCATTGTGGAAGGTAGAGAATTTCTGGGGCTTGCTGGCTGCCAGCCTAGCTCTAGGTTCACTGAGAGGACCTGTCTTGAAGAAATAGATGGAGAGGAATAGAACAGGAAAGCCAGTATACTCCTCTGGCCTCCATGAACATACACACAACCACACACACTCACACACACTCACCATCACCACACACACACACACACACACACACACACACACACAAGGGAGCAGAGACTTGCAGGAGAAAGACTCACCCATTACTGTCTCCTACTCTAAAGTGAAGGTGAATATATGTGCCTTTAAGTGTTTAATTTAATCTTTTAATTCCCCCAGTAATCTACATTTTGTGGAATCTAACCTGTAAACTCATTATGTCAAGACAATAAAAAAAATATTGCATAACATGCATTGGTCATAGAACATAGAGGAAATCTGGCTGCGCTGTAATGGAAGCCTCTTCATTGATGGCTAGCCCTCAGAAGGGGCTGTGCAGGCTACTGAGAGAAGATTATCAGAAGTCATAGTCACCTGTGGACCCTGAGAGCAACAGTAGGGACTGGCCCCCGTGAGGCGTGCCGACTGGTGCAGTAGGGGCAGGTCTGTTGTAAGGATAACAACTTCCTGATTGGATTTGAGGCCTAGTCCACATATCGGATTCATATACGACACTGTAAACTTGGCTGAAGCCCATAGCTGGGAAGGGCATCTGCTTAGCAGAGACGCTACTGCTCCCGTTTTACATGAACATGATGTGCCTGTCAAGTTGCCTTCTTAATGGCTGTGTTTGTGCCCATAGGCTAACACTGCTTGTAGGAGCCTCCCCTCCACCCCAGTGGGCAGAAACTAAAGTGACTCCTAACCAACCAAACTGAAGATGCAAATAAATAGGTCATCTCTGTCATGTCACCCCATCTCAGGCAATGTTCCAGGAGAAGGTGTGTGAAGGATGTAGCAGCTGAAGGAACAGGGGAGCAAATTGCATTGCTATCTTTTGTGTAGTGCTCCAGTGGGCATGCCTCACGGGGGCCTGTCAGTAATGCTGCTCTCAGGGTCGGCTGTTGAGCATGGCTGTTGATAACCCGCCCCCAGGAGCCACACAGCCCCTTCTGAGAGCTAGCCATTAGTGAGGAGGCCTCCATCCCAGCCCAGCCGGATTTCCTCTATGTTCTGCCCAAGATCAGCCCTCAGCATCCTCTCAGGAGAGGGCTCATGAGGTGCCTGCTGTTTCTCCGTGAGAATTCATATATGCAAGAATGAAGATGTCATCACGAAACCCATAATTAATACAGTGAGCCTTCTAATTATAAGTGGCAGAATTGATGTCACTTCTATTTGTTGTAATGATTACAGTTTTTCATTGTTCCTTCATGTATGTCATACTATCTTATGTACAATACACATAATTTAAACTTGATGTAATACAGATTATACATTTTATGATCTTTCCCTCTTTCCTCTTATTTTTGCCTGCTAGTTCAAGCTATGAAGAATTCCATCTCTTCTTTTGTTAATTTGGAAATTCAACTGTATCTTTAATTCTTCATTTCTTCTTAACTTGTGGGCAAATACATATTCTCTACTGATGTTTAGAAACAGGCTACCAAATATTGCGACCACAAAAAAGCAGGTCTTCCCTGGCCTCCTGCTATGGCTGTCCCCATATTTCCACCTCTGGCCCCAGTAAGAAAATACTTTAGTACGTCATTTACTCCCTCCCTCACCCCAGAAATCCCCACCCCTTAAACTGCTACAGTTGTTCTCCTTCTAGACTCTTCACTGAACTTCTCTTACTACGTAGCTCTTGTAGAACCATATTACACACTCTTAAAAACCCTGCCCTTAACCTTAATAGACCTCTTCATTTTTTAATTGGGGTTCCTTTTTGTTTGATTATTCGCGTGCGCGTGCGCACGCGCACGCGCACGCGCACACGCACACGCACACACACACACACACACACACACACACACACACACACACCCTGGAGTAG
>CAJQZJ010010085.1:9550013-9593726 GCA_907164525.1 Lophiomys imhausi
CACACACACACACACACACACACACACACACACACACCCTGGAGTAGTCACTAGATGATGCTCTTACACCCATCTGCTTTGCCTCTCAGCCCCAGAAAAATGCCGCTCTACTGCCCTCTAGTGTTCAGTGTTAGCCAAGATGATTTTGTTTCCTTGGCTTCAGGGAGGAAAATTTACCCTGTTGGGGATGCCGCACAATGAATAGAGTGTTTACCTAGCAAGCATGAAGCCCTGGGTTCAACCCCTGCCCTGTATAAACTGAGCGTGGTGGCAGGCATCTGTAATTCCAGCACTCAGGAGAGGAAGCAGGAGGATCAGGGGTTCAAAGTTGAGGCCAGCCTGGGATACATGAAACCCTGCCAGAGAGAGGCAGAGAGACAGAGATAGGGAAAAACGGCTGAATTCTCAAAACCTTGGAAAACGGTCCATTTGTCTTTGGGTTTGAAAGTGGCCTCAGCCACTTATCTCCAAACCAACCTAGAAATTGGAAACATTCAAATCTCTAGAATGAAATCACTCTTCTTCTCAGGGAAAATAATAAAATAACTACATTTCAGTGAGACACAGCTAATTTATATTAACTAGTTTGTTGGTTAGATGCAAGTCCTATTCTGGTAAATACTTACAAACTACTTTTTTTTTTAATTTTTAAAGGATAAACTTTTCACTTGGGACTGTAGGCGATGAAACACAAATGGGCTTTGGGTCATGTCATGGGAGGGATAGTTGGGGGCTGTATGGGGAGTCCCCTCCCTCTTCACCTTAAAGATTTCATGTGGCCAGGGTCATATAAACTTGTAAATAACTCTCATTTATTTACTCTGCGCTCCTAAAAGATCTGATCTCCCTTTTCCCTCTCATTAGCACAGTTCAGGGTGCCCAGCTGTTTGCTACTTCCGTCAGTACATATGAAATGTGACACTTTGTAATCCAGACCCACAGGAGGCAGGACCAACCAAAGGTGAGGGGCAAACAGGAGAGAGATCAAAGAGAAACCGGGAGTGGAGACTTTTAAAATCTAAGGAGTGTCTAAGGAGTAGCAAGTTTGTCTCTACTCCAGGAGAGCAGAGGCAGCCTGGAAGAGGATGGGGAGTAAAATTGGTACATCTGATTTCTGCCACTGAATTTATTCAGCTGGCTAGGATTGTACTCCAAGGCCCTGCTAACATGACTCCCGTTCCCCCCCCCCTTCTTCTCTCAGAGCCCTCCAAAAGGGAGATCAATCAGCCGGCATCTGGCACCCAGTGATGGCCCCCCCTTGTCACAAAGTGCCTGACTTAGGTTGTTAGCCCAGATTTGCAGGAGACAGAAGTTCACATGGAACAAATGGGCTGAAATATGTGAGAGGCCAAAGCAGCAGAGTAAGGGGGCAGAAAGGGGCAAGAAATTCCGCAGCTTCAATCCAAGGGTGGGAAGTCCACTTCTTACTGAGCACAATGAAGACAGTGTGAACCAGACCATAACCAGAAACCCCTAAAGATGTCACCTGGGTCATCTGACCACCCCCCCTCCTTGACTCCTAGGTCCTTGGTTTTTTAAGATGATTGGTGGGGGCAAGAACGCATGGAAAGCTGGGAGGAATGAGTTAGTACACCCCATGTGGGAGATGCTGCTGCTTTGGGAGCATATAGAGGAGCTGGACGGAGAAAGCATCCCTGGTGGGACCTTACCTCATGGCCCTACGTGAGGGTTTGTGGGACAGTTGGTCACAAACCCCAGAGACCAAGTTGCTGTAAACAAAAAACAAATAACAGCATCCACCCTGTTAGAAAATCACCCAGCTGGGACCCTTGGGATCCTGCACTCAGCTGCCTGCAGCACACGTGGTCCAAGGCAGTGTTGCTGCCTCCATTTTGGTCAGGGGCCTGAGTGTCCAGCCTTGCTAGGCTGCTTTGTTCTCTTTCTGTAAGTACGAGAAGAGGTCTCCCAGCTCCAAGAGGACATGGTGGAGAGGGAAAGAAGCAGGACTCATGGCACCCAAGAAAAGAAGAAAAGGAGTTAAGCAGTGAGGTTTACATCCTACTCCATGGTCATCAGCCACAGCCACACGAAAGAAGCCATGTCCTTCCTATCTCCAAGGGAGAGCCTGGGAGAGATGTATTTGAGGCCTTTTCCTTCACCCAGGGAGGCAGAGTACCAAAGCAAGGGTTTTACAGGTGAGGGGCAAGACAGAAAGCCTGGAAACTAAATTCCCCCTGAAGAACCACAGCTGGAGAGTAACCACTCAGTATCTGAGGCAACTGAGGAGTTGTGCTGAGCAGCAGCTACTCAGGGAGGGGGGGGGGTGCTTGAGCTTCCTTTGTAGTTACCAAACACGTCATCGAGAATCAAGGTTCTCTCTTAGGGGCTCTTAGTTTTATTGACAGAAGAATTTTAAAACAAATTTTATGAGTGAAATGACCCAAATGGGTAAAAAGGCACCTGCCACTTAAGCTGGTAACCTGAGTTTGATTCCCCAGGACTCCCATGAAAGAAGAAGAGAACTGGCTCCTGGAACTCGTTCGCTGACTTACACACACACACACACAATTAATTAATTAATTAATTAACTAATAGAATTTCAAAAACAGATTCAGAAGGAAGTTTGAAGACAATTTTTATTAGTTTGAGGAGAAAATAAGAGGGAATGAACACTAAATCCTGGCATGCGGTGATGGAGAAGAAAAAAAGTCATGACTTATGTGTTAGAGTCAGCAAAGGTCATCTACAAGCAGCTGTAGAAATATGGAACCAGGGAGGGTCTCCAGAGATAACAGAAAGAAAGCCGAGAGTTCTAGGGCAAGAGTGCTTAGGATTTGGGCCAGTATTCAAAGTAGACATTGAAAGAGGAAACAAGAAAGCTACACTTTTTATAATATCATAGAAAACCTGGCAAGCTTAGCAATGAAGATCTGCAAGCAACCAATCCCTCCTCTGTCCTTCTTTCTCTTATTCCAGCCCAAGGTATCTTTCATTTAGGTCTCAAGGCTCTTGTCCTGCCTTTCATGGTTCCTACTTCTATATGTCTTTTTCATAGGCAGGCATGTAATCAGTGGACTCTGTTTTCCAATCTGATCTACTAACCCTGAATTATCAATCTAGTCTACTACCTGAGCTGGTCTGTTCCTCTATAGACATATTGGGGCACATCAGTTTAGTGCCCTTTTTAGACTCAAATCGGCAGGCATCGGGGATCCAAGATGGCAGCAGCCTACGCGGACGTATTTTGATTTCGGGGTTAACAGTCACAAGGTGGCAAGTGTTGCAGGATGCTGTACAAAGGGCACAACCCCTTCTAAATCTCACCCAGCTACCCAGGGACCACTGAGGATCCCTGGCCAGGATGCTCCTTCCCACTCTTGGACACGCTAGGAAGCCGCTGGACCCTGGAATCGGGATCACCCATCCCCCACCAGGAGAGACTCCCGGTAAGTTCCAACCTAATACCCAGCAGGCAGATTAAGATCCCACACAGAGATAATCCCCACCCTGCTGGGCACCCCCAGGTCTCGCACAGATGATCCAACTATCTGGCGAAAGGTTGCGACCCTTGTAAGTGAGCGCAGATCGGCTGAAAAGTGCCTTCAGACTGCAGATCAGAGTCTGTGATGAAACTGACCAGTTTACAAGCCGCGGGAGCGGCAAGGCTATTGGAGCTGAACAGCAGATTTACCCACTACAGGAACCAACCCCGGGCAAACTGCGAGATATTTGAAACTGTCCTATATCGGACTTTTATACTAGTACTGGCCCTTCTGGTGGGGAACCAGAGCGTACTTGTACACAGCTCCACCACCTGGATTAGTTAGGTCTGCACCTGGGAGGCGGTGCTGAATGACTCACCTTATAGGGGTGGAGTAAGGCAACTCTACTCCTATACCAAAGCTCCCCCTTTGGACTCAAGTCCAGAAGACAGCAAAAAAATTCAACATGGCCAGAGACCCCAGACAAAAAAAAAAAAACACACAGCGAAATGTCTCCAACAAAAGAAAGCAACGCTATTCCGTCCAGCCCGAACCACCTCACCATAACTGAAACACATGCAAACAATGACAATTCTACATTATGGAAAGTGATAGAGTCCCTTCAAGAAGAACTTAAAACTATGAAGGAATTCAAAGAAGCCACAATTTTACAAGTCAAAACAACGAATAACACCATTAAAGAGCTCCAAGCCAAGGTGACTCAGCTTGAACAGGAAAAGGACAAAGCAATGAAAGATTTCCAGGCAAAAACAAGCAAACTGGAGAAGGAAATGTACAAAACGAACAATACCATTCAAAACATGAAAATAGAAATGGAAAAAATAAAGAAAACACAGTCAGAGTTAAAAGAGGAAATGGAGAATCAAGAGACGAGAACAGGAACTACAGATGTGAGTATGAAAAAGAGGATGCAAGAGATGGAAGACAGGATCTCAGGCATGGAAGATTCGATGGAAGAAATCAGTACAACATCCAAAGAAAATGAGAAAGCTAAAAAATCTCTCGCCCACAACATCCAAGAAATCAAGGACTCAATGAAAAGATGGAACCTAAGAATTATAGGCATAGAGGAAAGAGAAGACTCCCGACTCCATGGTCCAGGAAATATCTTCAACAAAATCATAGAAGAAAACTTCCCAAACCTAAAGAAAGAGATGCCAGTAAAAATCCAAGAGGCTTAGAGAACACCAAACAGATTAGATCAGAAAAGAAACTCCTCTCGCCACATAATAATAGAAACTCCAAGTGTAGAGAACAAAGAAAGAATATTAAAAACTGAAAGAGAAAAAGGCCAAGTCACATACAATGGCAGACCCATCAGAATCACACCTGACTTCTCCTCAGAAACTTTAAAAGCTAGAAGGGCCTGGAAAGATGTCCTACAAGCCCTGAGAGAACATAGGTGCCCAGCCAGACTACTATATCCAGCAAAACTCTCTATCAACATAGAAGGAGAAAACAAGATATTCCATGACAAAATCAAATTCAAACAATAACTCCTCACAAACCCAGCCCTACAGAAGATTCTAGATGGAAATTTCCAACACAGAGAAGATAACTACACCCAAGAAAACAGAGGAAATAGAAACCTCCACAGCAACTAAACAAAAAGAAAGACAAGACAGCCAGCTATACCAAAATAATGGGAAATAACAACCCCTGGTCACTAATATCCATTAACATCAATGGACTCAACTGGCCAATAAAAAAACACAGACTTACAGACTGGATCCATAAACAAGACCCATCTTTTTGCTGTATACAAGAAACACATCTCACTATTAAAGATAAACACTATCTCAGAGTAAAGGGCTGGGAAAAGGTTTTCCAAGCAAATGGACCCAGGAAACAAGCTGGAGTAGCCACCCTAATATCAAACAAAATAGACTTCCAATTGAAGTTAATAAAAAAAGACAGAGAAGGGCATTACATACTCATTAAAAGAAATATCCACCAAGAGGACATCTCAATATTGAACATCTATGCCCCAAATACAAAGGCACCTACATTTATAAAAGAAACGCTTCTAAAACTTAAATCGCACATCGATCCAAACACTTTAATAGTGGGAGACTTCAACACCCCACTCACAACTATGGACAGATCATCAAGACAGAAGCCAAACAGAGAAATAATGAGTCTAACAGAGATCATGAACCAAATGGACCTAACAGATATCTACAGAACGTTTCACCCAAACACAAAAGAATACACCTTCTTCTCAGCACCTCATGGAACCTTCTCCAAAATCGACCACATAGTTGGACACAAAGATAGCCTCAACAGATACAAGAAAATTGAAATAACCCCTTGTATCTTATCAGACCACCAAGGAATAAAGCTGAACTTCAATAGCAAAAGAATCAACAGAAAGTCTAAACTCACATGGAAATTGAACAACTCTTTACTAGAGGACCACTGGGTCAGGGAAGAAATAAAGAAGGAAATCAAACACTTCTTAAAATTCAACGAAAACGAAGACACAACATACCCAAACCTATGGAACACAATGAAAGCTGTGCTACGAGGAAAGTTCATAGCACTAAGTGCCTTCAAAAAGAAAATTGTGACAGCTCATATTAGCGAATTAACAGCTAAACTGCGTGAATTGGAAAAAAAAGAAGCAAACACTCCCAAGAGGAGCACAAGGCAGGAGATCAACAAATTTAGGGCTGAAATCAACAACTTAGAAACAAAAAGAACTATACAAAGAATCAATGAAACCAAGAGTTGGTTCTTCGAGAAAATCAACAAAATAGACAGACCCTTAGCCAAATTAACTAAAAGACAGAGGGAGAAAACACAAATCAACAAAATCAGAAATGAAAAGGGAGAAATAACAACAGACATTGAAGAAATCCAGAGAAATATGGATCCTACTTTAAAAATCTATACTCCACCAAATTTGAAAACTTAAGTGAAATGGAAACTTTTCTTGATAGATTCACCTACCAAAGCTAAATCAAGATCAGATAAACAGACTAAACAGCCCTATAACCCCTAAGGAAATAGAAACAGTCATTGAAAATCTCCCAACCAAAAAAAGCCCAGGGCCAGATGGCTTTAGCACAGAATTCTACCAGACCTTTAAAGAGGAGCTAACACCAATACTTTTCAAACTCTTTCACAAAATAGAATCTGAAAGAACATTGCCAAACTCATTCTATGAGGCAACAGTCACCCTGATTCCTAAACCACACAAAGACTCAACAAAGAAAGAGAACTTCAGACCAATCTCCCTCATGAACATAGATGCAAAAATACTTAATAAAATACTAGCAAACCGATTTCAAGAACACATCAAAAGAATCATACATCATGATCAAGTAGACTTCATCCCAGGGATGCAGGGATGGTTCAACATACGAAAGTATATCAACGTCATTCACCATATAAACAAGATGAAAGAAAAAAACCACATGATAACCTCGCTAGATGCAGAAAAAGCATTTGACAAAATCCAACACCTCTTCATGCTAAAAGTTCTGGAGAGAACGGGCATACAAGGACCGTACCTAGAAAGAATAAAGGTTATATACAGCAGGCCAGTGGCCAACATCAAAATAAATGGAGAGAAACTTGGAGCATTTCATCTAAACTCAGGGACAAGACAAGGATGTCCACTTTCACCATATCTCTTCAATATAGTACTTGAAGTTCTTGCTAGAGCAATAAGACAACTAAAGGACATCAAGGGGATAAACATCAGAAACGAAGAAGTCAAATTATCCCTATTTGCAGATGATATGTTAGTATACATAAGCGACCCCAAAAATTCCACCAGAGAACTCTTACAGCTGATAAACACCTTCAGCAAAGTGGCTGGATACAAAATTAATTCAAAAAAATCAGAAGCCCTTCTTTATACAACAAACAAATGGGCTGAGAAAGAAATAAGGGAAACAACCCCCTTCACAATAGCCACAAACAACATAAAATACCAGGGGGTAACTCTAACCAAGCAAGTAAAGGACCTGTACAACAAGAACTTCAAGCCCTTGAAGAAAGAAATGGAAGAGGCCTTTAGAAGATGGAAAGATCTCCCAGGCTCATGGATAGGTAGGATCAACATAATAAAAATGGCCATCCTACCAAAAGCAATATATAGATTCAATGCAATTCCTATCAAAATACCAACACAATTTTTTATACATTTGGAAAGAGCTATTCTCAATTTCATATGGAACAACAAAAAGCCCAGAATAGCTAAATAAATCCTGTACAATAAAAAAACATCTGTAGGTATCATCATCCCAGATTTCAAGCTGTACTACAGAGCAATAGTTGTAAAAACAGCATGGTATTGGTATAGAAACAGACCAGTAGATCAATGTAATTGAATTGAAGATCCAGAATAGACCCACACACTTACGGCCACCTAATTTTTGACAAAGAAGCCAAAATGGCACAATGGAAGGACAGCATCTTCAACAAAATGGTGCTGGTCCAACTGGATGTCCACTTGTAAAAGAATGAAATTAGACCCATACTTATCACCTTGTACAAAACTTAAGTCCAAGTGGATCAAAGACCTTAACATAAGGTCTGTCACACTAAATCTACTAGAAGAAAAAGTGGGAGAAACCCTCGAACTAATTGGCACAGGCGACAACTTCCTGAACAGAACACCAACAGCTCAGGACTTGAGATCAACAATCAATAAATGGGACCTCATGAAACTGAAAGCTTTTGTAAGGCAAAAGACACTGTCGTTCGAACAAAACGGCAGCCTACAGACTGGGAGAAAATCTTCACCAACCCCACATCTGACAGAGGGCTAATATCCAAAATCTACAAAGAACTCAAGAAATTAAATGCTAAGAAACCAAATAATGCAATCAAAAAATGGGGGACAGAGCTAAATAGAGAATTCACAAAGGAGGAATCCCTAATGGCTGAGAGACACTTGAAGAAATGCTCAACATCCTTAATCATCAGAGAAATGCAACTCAAGACGACTCTGAGATTCCATCTCACACCTGTCAGAATGGCTAAGATCAAAAACTCAAATGACAGCACATGCTGGCGAGGGTGTGGAAAAAGGGGTACCCTACTCCATTGCTGGTGGGAATGCAGGCTTGTGCAACCACTATGGAGGTCAGTCTGGCGATATCTTAGAAAACTTGGAATAGCTTTGCCTCAGGACCCAACCATACCACTTCTGGTTATACACCCAAATGCCTCTTCACGGAATCATAAGGAAATTTCCTCATCTATGTTTATAGCAGCCTTATTTGTAATAGCTAGAAACTGGAAACAACCCAGCTGTACCTCAACCGAAGAATGGGTTAAAAAACTGGTACATCTACACAATGGAATACTATTCAGCTATCAGGAAAAATGAAATTATGCAATTTGCAGCCAAATGGATGGAACTAGAAAAGCTCATCCTGAGTGAGCTAACCCAGACTCAGAAGGACGCATATGGCATCTATTCATTTATAGTAGGATTTTAGCTATATAGTAAAAGATATCGATACTACAACTAACACACCAAAGGGAACTTGGACATAGACTTTTTATTTTTAATTTTTATTTTTTATTTATTTTTTATATTTTTTTCTATTTTTTAGTCTTTTTTATCTAATTATCTGCTTATTTGTTTGTTTGTTTAGTAGTTCTCTCTCCCGGGCAACGAGACACTTTTCACTGATGGTACTGCTTCGTAGACCCCCAATGAACGAGGAGGCTCTTGGCCCTCATACGACCTCTCAACTGAGATGAGGGACTGTCATATAAAGACACTCCACCCCAGAGAAATGGGATGGAAGGGTTAGGAGGTAAAGAAAAAAAATGAAATGTGATGTTTCGGCCTTTTACTACTAATTGTCATAAACTGTTTAGGATAATTAAGAAATGAAAACTAGGGGGGGCCAAGATGGCAGTGACCTACACTGATGCATTTTGAACGCAGGGGAAAAAAGAGCCATAGAAAACACAGAGTTATTGGGCACTGTGCAAAAACCGGAGGGGCTAGACCCCCCCCCCCTCCGAGAACACTCACAGCTCCCAAGGGACTGTTAAAAGTCCCAGGGTAAGGCTCTCCCCCCATCTCTCGCAGACACGGAAGCCACTAAACCCGGGATTCAGGAACTCCCATTTGGAGAGGCGCCTGGTAAGATCGACCCCAACTCACAACAGGCAGAATCAGAGGCCACTTGGCGAGCGATCACTAGCCTACTGAGCTCCCCACACCTCAGGAAGAACTTATACCCACTTAAGAAACTTTGCAAGATACTGGAAGTCTTAGCAAGGAACAAACAGGGAGCTCAGCGGGGGGTCTCCAGCCGCTCAAGACGTGGAGAGCGGAGGTTCCGAGAGAGCGGGAAGCCGCCGGCGGACGGGAGGGGCCGAATCCCCGCGCACTTACGGCAGTGCAGCTGGGGAGGGAGCCCGGCGCTGGCAGGGCCAAATCCCCGCAAACCCACGGCAGGACAACTGGGGAGGGAGCCCGGCATGGGCGGGGCCAGGGATCCGCGCACCCACGGCAGGACAACTGGGGAGGGAGCCAGGCGCAGGCGGGGCCAGAGATCCACGCACCCACAGCTGAGCTGCTGGGGCGAGAGGCCCACTCAGGCAGCCGGAGGATCCGGGGCTCAGTGCACCCACGGCCGAGCAGCCAGGGAGGGAATCAGGCACAGAGGTCAGGCCTGTGGCGAGAAGCCTAGTGAGAAACCAGAAATCAGGGGACCATAGCTGTATTCTGGAAAATCCAGACATATTAGGTGTGGAGCCAGACCCTGTCAGCCTCCATGACGACAAACAAAGCCCACAGAATCTGTGCCTGGGCAAACAGGTCCATACCATCAGAACCATTACAGGCTGATAACTCAGAGTGCAACATAGAGAAGTCTGAATTGGGAGCAGTGAAACAATCCCGGTCCATTACTCACAACCTGGGAATAGGCTGCACCAGCTCACAGTGCCTCAGGCGATTAAAACCACAGTGACCCTGAAATCCCCCTGTAAGCAACGACAGATAGCCAAGTAACTCATCCCCTGCACCAAAGCATCCACTGTGGATCCAAGCACAGAAAACGACAAGAACAGACAGCTAAACGCATCCAATGGCCAAAGGTCCAAAAAAAAAAAATAGAAATCAAGGAAATATGTCTCCAACAAAGCAGAATTATCCTAGCTCATCCAATTCGGATGACCTCACACCAACAGAAACACATGAAAACGATGACAATTCTGCATTATGGAAAGTGATAGAGTCCCTGCAAGAAGAACTTAAATCTATGAAGGAATTCAAAGAAGCCACAATTTTACAAGTCAAAACAAGGAGCAACACCATTAAAGAGCTCCAAGCCAAGGTGACAGAGCTTGAACAGGAAAAGGACAAAGCAATGAAAGATTTTCATACAAAAACAAGCAAGCTGGAGAAGGAAATGTACAAAACGAACAAAAATACAAGACATGAAAATAGAAATAGAAACAATAAAGAAAACACAGTCAGAGTTAAAAGAGGAAGTGGAGAATCAAGGGATGAGAACAGGAACTACGGATGTGAGTATCAAAAATAGGATGCAAGAGATGGAAGACAGGATCTCAGGCATGGAAGATTCGATGGAAGAAATCAGTACAACATCCAAAGAAAACGAGAAGGCTAAAAAATCTCTCACCCACAACATCCAAGAAATCAAGGAATCAATGAAAAGACGGAACCTAAGAATTATAGGCATAGAGGAAAGAGAGGACTCCCGACTCCAAGGTCCAGGAAATATCTTCAACAAAATCATAGAGGAAAACTTCCCAAACCTGAAAAAAGAGATGCCAATAAAAATCCAAGAGGCTTACAGAACACCAAACAGATTAGATCAGGAAAGAAACTCCTCTCGCCACATAATAATTGAAACACCAAATGTACAGAACAAAGAAAGAATGTTAAAAGCTGTAAGAGAAAAAGGTCAAGTCACATACAATGGCAGACCCATCAGAATTACACCTGACTTCTCTTCAGAAACTGTAAAAGCTAGAAGGGCCTGGTCAGATATACTACAAGTGTTGAGAGATCATAGGTGCCCAGCCAGACTACTTTACCCAGCAAAACTCTCTATCAACATAGATGGAGAAATCAAGATAATCCATGACAAAATCAAATTTAAACAATATCTACCCACAAACCCAGCCCTACAGAAAATCCTAGAAGGAAAATCCCAACCCAGAGAAGAAAACTCCACCCAAGAAAACAAAGGGAATAGAAAACCCCTCAGCAACTAAAACAAAAGAGGCACAGGACCACCACCTATACCAAACTAATGGGAAGTAACAACCCCAGGTCACTAATATCCATCAACATCAATGGACTCAACTCCCCAATAAAAAGACATAGGTTTACAGAGTGGATCCGCAAGCAAGACCCTTCCTTATGCTGTATACAAGAGACTCATCTAACTACCAAAGATAGACACTGCCTCAGAGTAAAGGCCTGGGAAAAGGTTTTCCAAGCAAATGGACCCAGGAAGCAAGCTGGAGTAGCCATCCTAATATCAAACAAAACAGACTTCCAACTGAAGTTAATGAAGAAAGACAAAGAAGGGCACTATATACTCATTAAAGGGAATATTCATCAAGAGGAAATCTCAATACTGAACATCTATGCCCCAAATACAAAGGCACCTACTTTCGTAAAAGAAACACTTCTAAAACTTAAAGTGCACGTCGATCACAACACATTAGTAGTGGGAGACTTCAACACCCCACTCACAACAAAGGACAGATCATCAAGACAGAAGACAAACAGTGAAATATTGAGTCTAACAGAGATCATGAAACAAATGGACCTAACAGATATCTACAGAACGTTTCACCCAAACACAAAGGAATACACCTTTTTCTCAGCACCCCACGGAACCTTCTCCAAAATCGACCACATAGTTGGTCACAAGGATAGTCTAAATAGATACAAGAAAATTGAAATAACACCTTGTATCTTATCAGACCACCACGGAATAAAGCTGGTCTTCAACAGCAAAAGAATCAACAGAAAGCCTACACACACACATGGAAATTGAACAGCTCCTTACTGGATGACCACTGGGTCAGGGAAGAAATAAAGAAGGAAATCAAACACTTCTTAAAATCCAATGACAATGAAGACACAACATACCCAAACCTATGGGATACATTGAAAGCTGTGCTACGAGGAAAGTTCATAGCGCTTAGCGCTAAGTGCTTTCAAAAAGAAAATTGTGACAGCTCATGTTAGTGAACAAACAGCTAAGCTGGGTGAATTGGAAAAAAAAGAAACAAACACTCCCAAGAAGAGCAGAAGGCAGGAAATCATCAAACTTAGGGCTGAAATCAACAACTTAGAATCAAAAAGAACTATACAAAGAATCAATGAAACCAAGAGTTGGTTCTTTGAGAAAATCAACAAAATAGACAGACCCCTAGCCAAATTAACTAAAAGGCAAAGGGAAAGAACCCAAATCAACAAAATCAGAAATGAAAAGGGAGAAATAATAACAGACATTGAGGAGATCCAGAAAATATTCGGGCATTACTTTAAAAAACTATATTCCACTAAATTTGAAAACCTAAGCGCAATGAACAATTTCCTCGATAAATTCCACCTACCAAAACTAAATCAAAATCAGATTAACAGCTTAAACAGCCCAATAACACCCAAGGAAATAGAAACAGTCATTAATAATCTCCCAAACAAAAAAAGCCCAGGGCCAGATGGCTTTAGCACAGAATTCTACAGGACCTTCAAAGAGGAACTAACACCATTACTTTTCAAACTCTTCCACCACATAGAAACAGAAAGAACACTGCCAAACTCATTCTATGAGGCCACTGTCATTCTGATTCCTAAACCACACAAAGACCCAACAAAGAAAGAGAACTTCAGACCAATCTCCCTCATGAACATAGATGCAAAAATACTTAATAAAATACTAGCAAACCGAATTCAAGAACACATCAAAAGTATCATACACCATGATCAAGTAGGCTTCATCCCTGGAATGCAGGGATGGTTCAATATACGAAAGTCTATCAATGTAATTCACCACATAAACAAGATGAAAGAAAAAAACCACATGATAATCTCGCTAGATGCAGAAAAAGCATTTGACAAAATCCAACACCCCTTCATGCTAAAAGTTCTGGAGAGAACGGGCATACAAGGACCATACCTAGAAATAATAAAGGCAATATACAGCAAGCCAGTGGCCAACATCAAATTAAATGGAGAGAAGCTTGAAGCATTTCCTCTAAACTCAGGGATAAGACAAGGATGTCCACTTTCACCATATCTCTTCAATATAGTACTTGAAGTCCTTGCTAGAGCAATAAGACAACTAAAGGAGATCAAAGGGATAAAAATTGGAAATGAAGAAGTCAAATTATCCCTATTCGCAGATGATATGTTAGTATACATAAGCGACCCCAAAAACTCCACCAAAGAACTCTTACAGCTGATAAACAACTTCAGCAAGGTGGCTGGATACAAAATTAATTCAAAAAAATCAGAAGCCTTTCTTTATACAACAAACAAATATACTGAGAAAGAAATAAGGGAAACAACCCCCTTCACAATAGCCACAAACAACATAAAATACCTGGGGGTAACTCTAACCAAGCATGTAAAGGACCTATACAACAAGAACTTCAAGCCCCTGAAGAAAGAAATGGAAGAGGCCTTTAGAGGATGGAAAGATCTCCCATGCTCATGGATAGGTAAGATCAACATAATAAAAATGGCTTTCCTACCAACAGCAATATATAGATTTAATGCAATTCCTATCAAAATACCAACACAATTCTTTATAGACCTGGAAAAAGCTATTCTCAACTTCATATGGAACAACAAAAAGCCCAGAATAGCTAAATCAATCCTGTACAATGAGAAAACATCTGGAGGTATCACCTTCCCAGATTTCAAGCTGTACTACAGAGCAACAGTAATAAAAACAGCATGGTACTGGTATAGAAACAGACCAGTGGATCAATGGAATCGAATTGAAGACCCAAACATGGACCCACACACCTATGGCCAACTAATCTTTGACAAAGAAGCCAAAACCACACAATGGAAGAAGGACAGAATCTTCAACAAATGGGGCTGGTCCAACTGGATGTCCACTTGCAAAAGAATGAAATTAGACCCATACCTATCACCTTGTACCAAACTTAAATCCAAGTGGATCAAAGACCTTAACATAAAGCCGGCCACACTAAATATACTAGTAGAAAAAGTAGGAGAAACCCTCGAACTCATTGGCACAGATGACAAATTCCTGAACAGAACACCAAGAGCTCAGGACCTGAGATCAACAATCAATAAATGGGACCTCATGAAACTGAAAAGCTTCTGTAAGGCAAAGGCAACAAATTCGAACAAAAAGGCAACCAACAGACTGGGAGAAAATCTTCACCAACCCCACATCTGATAGAGGGCTATTATCTAAAATCTACAAAGAACTCAAGAAACTAAATGCCAAGAAACCAAATAATCCAATCAAAAAATGGGAGATGGAGCTAAATAGAGAATTCACAAGGAGGAATCCCTAAGGGCTGAGAGACACCTGAAGAAATGTTCAACATCCTTAATCATCAGAGAAATGCAACTCAAGACGACCCTGAGATTCCACCTAACACCTGTTAGAATGGCTAAGATAAAGAGCTCAAATGATAGCGCATGCTGGCAAGGGTGTGGAGAAAGGGGAACCCTACTCCATTGCTGGTGGGAGTGCAGGCTTGTGCAACCACTATGGAGGTCTGTCTGGCGATATCTTAGAAATCTAGGAATAACCTTGCCTCAGGACCCAGCCATACCACTTCTGGGTATACACCCAAAGGACCTCTCACAGAGACATAGGGAAGTCTCCTCATCTATGTTCATAGCAGCCTTATTTGTAATAGCTAGAAATTGGAAACAACCCAGATGTCCCTCAACTGAAGAATGGATTAAAAAACTGTGGTACATCTATACAATGGAATATTACTCAGCTATCAGAAACAATGAAATCATGCAATTTGCAACCAAATGGATGGATCTAGAGAAGCTCATCCTTCTCCTTTTTTTATTTTTTATTTTTCCTTTTCCCTTCTCTTTTTCCTCTCTTTTTTTGTTGATATTCTTTGTTTTTGTGGGTTTGTGTGTTTGTTGGTCTTTTTTTTAGTATTCCCCCTGTAGCAAGGAGACACCTTTCACTGGCAGTACTGCCTCGTAGGCCCCCAGTGAATGAAGAGGCTCTTGGCCCTCATATGACTCCTGATCTGTGGTGAGAGACTGTTAGGCAGGGACACTCCACCCCAGAGGAACAAGACGGAAGGGTCAGGGGGTAGAGCATGGGAGGGTGGGGCTGGGAAGCGGGAAAAGAGGACAATATGATAAGGATGTAACCTGAAGCAACAAACAATTTATTAACTAAAAAAAAAAAGGGCAAGTGGCAGGGCTGAAACACTGTGAATGGAAATGAGGATACAGCCGTTCGGCCTGGTTTTGCAGACCTCCAGGTGTCAAGAAGACATGGAGCTAAGGTAAAATACAAGAGAATTGTGGTGTTGGCCCATGCCTTTGACTTCAGTGGAGACGGGGGGGAGCACCATAGAGTTGGTGGTCTTATGTATCCTGGAGTCATACGGAGTGGGGTGGTGAGGGTGCATACTTTTGATCCCACCATTCAAGAAGAGTACACCCTTGGTCCCAGCTCCCAGCACACTGGAGACAGATCCCGGAGCTCAGGGTCAGCCTGATGCAGGGCAAACTCCAAATAGAGAAAGACTTCGATCCAGGAGTGGTGGAACACAGCTTTGATCCCTTCAGATGGGAACCACAGGTCTCTGATCCCAATAATTAGAGTTCAGAGACACACACATGGGATTTGGAGGGACCTAGGTTTGGAGGCTACTTACAAAAGGCCTTCTCGATGCAGGCAGATTGTCCTTTGGGATCTCAAAATATATACACTGGAGCTGATTTAGCTCCAAGGTGACAGAATGATTTCTTCTTTAACCCGGATTGAAAGATAACGCTTTGTATGTTGTCGGAAGGCCAAATTTGCTTCAGGAGAAGTACTACCTAGCCCCCCCCCCCAAAAAAAGAGGGTAATTGTCCCAGGGTTGGGATTGGGGCAGGGCTCTGTTCTTATCTTTCCAGGAGAATCAAAGCGTCCATTAGGGGAGCCTGGGGATGGCTGGACAGCAGAAACCTCAGCAGAGAGCAGAATCAGGCACCAAGGAGGACAAGTGACCCAGTTGATTCTGCCTGGCAGACTTCCTCAATAGCTGTCTCCATCGGGGGCCTGCAACCACGGCAATCCAATGTCGCTGGGACCGTCCAGCTCTACACAATGCCCCGGCCGGAACCTCAGTGAAGCCTGCAAGATCAGCCTCTGCCTACAAACTCCTTAGGTCATCTAAACAGCTGAGAACAGAAGGACTGAACATAAAAGGAGTGTACTAACATTTTTAACCATTTTTTCCATTTGGGTTCGGGCCCCAAACAGGTCTACTATGACCCAAATCAGCAGGAAGTCACTTTAAGAGAGCGAAGTCCCATGCCCAGAGGGTGGGGAAGGTGTTTCTCCGCCCTTCTTTTTGGTTATTTGAAGGATAACTGAAAACTCTGATATTTAGGGGAAGAGATTACAAGCTGATAAATGGTCCTGTTTAATGGGTTTTGGAGGTTAGCCCCAGGGACTTCCTACTTTTCCTTTTCTGTATCCTTCTTCCTCTCCTATGTAGGAGTGCATAGGCTTGAGAAAAATGAGATATAGACATAGCACAGGAAGGTCCAAGAAGAAGGGGCAGATTATTGAATATGCCCTTATACCTTTGTATATTGATACAAAATTAGTAGTTTATTTGGCTAAAGTGGTATTGACTATTGTTTATTGTGTAAAAATAAGATTGTATTGGATTACATCGGTATTGATCTTTGTATATTGATACAAAATTAAGATTATAGTTGGCCACAATGGTATTGACCCTTGTATATGGACGTAATATTAAGATTGTATTGGGCTACATAGGCATTGATCTTTGTATATTGATACATAATTAAGAGTATATTTAACCACAATTGAATAGATCTTTGTATATTGATACAAAATTAAAGGTAATGCTTCCTAATGGTATCATACCTAGAGATACTTAAAATTAAAATGTGAAGCTCTGGCCTCTTGATACCAACCGTCTAAAATGGTCTAGGATAGTTAAGTAAAACAAACTCCTAGTCATGCAAACATGTCACTTTGTTAGCTACTATGACAGACTATCACAGATATTCTCTAAACTACCCAGTAATCAAGTTGCTAAGAGACAAGCAACATTTGCTTATCTAAATACAAGAGATGGATAGGGCATCTTCAAAAACCCCAAGAGATCTGCAGAATATGGCATTCAAAGATGTTATCTTAAATTAAGATTTTCTTTTTTTTTTATATCGAGACATATCAGCTCCTGACAGCACCCCGTATTCTACTCCAAGTAGAAGATAAGCATCGAAGAATCTCCAGTGTGAGATGGTTGAATTAGTGGCAAGCCTATCTCTTGGCATGAAAAAACCCCTTGCACCAACTGCAGACAGACTGCTGTCCAAAAAGGACAAAACTTGGTAGCAGGGAAGTCGACAGCCTAACTCTGCCAAGACAGGGTAGGTAAGTCCTTCATAATCCCTGCTCTACAACAAATGTCTGTCATAGTAACAGGACCCAAAGGCTGAAGACTGATGCAGGAATGTATGGAGAGAAAATGGGAACTGTCCAGGCAGTCATTGGTATGTCCTTTCTTAGTTTTGGAAGCTGCAGGCCCTGCACTTCCTATATAAGCAGATATATTTATCCCTCTCAGGTCTCTGAGGTGGTTGAAGAATAGACAGCTAGAGTCTCATAGTTAAATTTTGAGTTGTTTAGGAATCAAGAGGGTGTTATAGATCTAAGAAGATACTCTTAAAAGTGTGTTGCAAGTTAGTATGAATGTTGAGTCAGATATAGACCTTTAAACTCATGGAGATGGTTAGATAGTAGAATGCTAAAGTCAGGTACCAAATACATATGGACTGGTCATTGGGAATGTATGTTAAGCCATATAACCCTCATAACTGTGGCCTAATTACCTCTGTTGTTTTGTATTGTATTTATTATTATAAGAGAAAGAGCCATTTGTTGGACTGAAAGGGGAAGCTGTAGGGGGAAATAAGATATACCTTAAACTTAAAAGAAAAAAAAAGGGAAGAGGATGGGGGGTTGAGTGTGGGAGGGTGGGACTGGAGGGGGGAATAGGGAGGGGACTGCGATTGAGATGTAACTTGAAGAAAAAAAATAAAGAAAAAATTCGGCAGGCATTTTCTCCAACAACTCTTGCTGGGATTGTGTTCCATCTATTTTGAATGATCCTCTGTGTGGCTATTGGGTCTGTAGTAGTATCCCAGGGCAGCACTGACTAGAATAGCAAATTTGTTCTTTCACAATTGCAGAAACTAGAAGTCCAAAATCAAGGTATCACAGGGCTATGCTTCCTCTAAAGGCTCTAGGAAAGAATTCTTCCTAGCATCTCCCTAATCATGACAGTCACCAACAACCCTTGGCATTCTGTGGCTTGTAAACCTGTGATTCCAATCTCTCCCTCCACCTTCACATTGTCATCTTCATCCCACATATATTTGATTCCAAATGTTGTGTCCCTTAAATGGCACCAACCATTGGGGCTACTCTAATCAGCATAACTTCATCTTTCTCAATTATGTCTGTGACAACCCAATTCACAAATAAAATTACCTCAGAATATAGTTCAACTCATAATGAGTCCCCCTTAATTTGTCTTGTACAGTAGCTCACTGGGCTCCAGATAATTTACTGAAATACCATAAGAAGCACTAGCCATGAGATACGAAAGGCAAAGTGATCCTAATTCACAAAAGATCTTTACCAAGGGCATTTAATGATCAACCAAGTCTGTCTGGGTTCTAAAAGCATATGCTATCAGTCTGTTTGTCTGTGTCCCATCTCTGGGTTTCACCTTCTACTTTTTGTTTTGGTGCTGTTTTGAGCAATCTTGGGGATTGAACCCAGAGCCTTAAGCATGTTGGGCAGGTACTCTACCACTGACCTACACCCCCTAGCTCTATCCCTAGGCTTTTAAAGAGTTCAAGAAAGCTACATCAGCAAGCAAGATGTGTTAATCCCCACCCCCAAATGGTTATGTGATGTCCAACACGAACATCATTATTAGCTAACAAGATGTGCTAGTCAGTCTTCCGTTACGATGACAAAATACCTGAGGAAAACAACCATGAGAAGGACGGATTTGTCTTGACTCCCTTTCAGATGTTTCAACCATTTGACTAGTTGTTTCCAGGCAGGTGAGGCAGGGCATCATGGGAAGGAAACATGACACAGAAAGCTGCTCACCTCATGGCGGCCAGGAAGCAGGGAGTACAAAAGTAGGAAGGAGGATGAGTAAGTAAGAGAGGAGAGGTAGAAGACAGAGATAAGAATAGATAAAGGAGGAAGAGGGGTGAGGGGGTAGAGGGAGGAAAAGAGAGAGAGTCTGAGACTAGGGATAAGATAAACACATCAAAGTCATAAAGCCATGGCTCCAGCAGCCTACTTTCTCCAACCAGGCCACGCCTTCTAATAACTTAGCTATTTAAATTACCATTTAGCTATGAGCTTTAAGTAAGTTAGTGCCCTTATGATTCCCAATCCCCTCAATAATGCTACCATAGGAGGGAACAAAGATTTAAACATATGAGCTGTGGGGAACGTGTCACAACCAAACTATAACATAGGATTCTTTGATATAAATCACAGGATCATTTTCATAGCACACATTCAAGTACCTGGATCAATAGAGATGAAGTTTCACTCACCAAATCGAATAATCCATTTAAAAGTGAGGAAGTTCAAGTACAGGATGTAATTCAGTGGTAAAGTAGCTGCCTTACATGTGGGAGGTGCTGGGTTCCATCCTCAGCAAAACACACACACACACACACACACACACATATAAATTTAGTCTTCCTTTAGATCAGCGGTTCTCAACCTGTGGGTCACAACCCCTTTGGAAGATCCCATATTAGATATCCTGCATATCAGATATTTACATTATGATTTATAAAAGTAGTAAAATCACAGTTATGATGTAGCAATCCAATAATTTTATGGCTGGGGGCCAACACAACATGAGGAACTATATTAAAGGTTCACAGCAATAGGAAAGCTTAGAACCACTGCCTTAGAGAATTAAAGTACATATTACTGAAGATACAACATGCTTTTTTTATAAGACATAAAGAAGTCAAACTCAAACTGACTTGAACTTCCCCCCTGCTGGTTAGTTTCCATAGTGCCAGAAGGTGCTATGCAGGCCTCTGGGTGAAAGAATTCATCAATGGTATTACCAATCAGTGAACCTTGAACACTGCAATACTGACCTACCAGGCAAGATGTGCTATGAGTGTAATGGTGGCATGAAGGTTATGAGAGTAACCAATTGCCTTCTCATTATATCTGAGACCTGTTCCACAGGAGGGAATTCATGCGTGGTACATATAAGTAAACCTAGTCAGAATCCTGTGGCTCTGTATGTCATTGGTCCAAGGAGGGAACCTACTACTGTTACTTTGCTAAGTTAATATGTTGTCAAACTTCCTTCTAAATATTTATGCTTGTAGTCACAGATTAGTGATGCTTTTCTGCATTGTTCAGCAGTTGATGAGGAGACTATTAACTGGCCAGAGTCCTGAGAATAAATGATTTTGGGGGGGTACTCTTCCTTAAATGAGATACATATATCAAACCTCTCTCACAAGGTTCGGGGACACCTTAGAAAATGGAGTAGAATGTATGAAATGTTGTCTTCTGAACAAGACATGGGCATTATACTCATGAACTCACAACTGTTATGGTAATTGCACAAGACCTGCATAAGATCAAGCTAACATGACCGCTCAATATTCCAGCACCTCTAAGTGGAAGCAATGGATTACAAAAAAAATTTTTTTTAAAATAAGGATATGAGGTGGGAAGGGTATGCATTGAGGGCATAGGTGGAGGGAGTAGGGAGGAGAATTTGGGGTAGAGATGATCAAGATGAGTTGTATACATGGATGAAATTGTCAAAGAATAAGAGAGTAAAAGCAATAGAACAGTACAGAAAACAAAAGTGACTGCTTTATCCTACTGTCTTGAATAAGACCTAAGAATGAGGAAAAAAGTTGGCAAAATTCTGCATCTCACCCCCTCACCACAGAGCCTTTTGTTCAATCTAAAGTGGACAGTTTCCAAACTGGCCACCAGAGCAGCACTGGGACTTGTGGCAAGAGGTTCGCAGGCCCCACCAGAGTCTCCTGGCTACAGCAGCACATTTTCTCTAATCTGTTTACATCCCAAGAGTTCATGCAAACAAAGTTTTCTTTGCTTGAAAACCACTTCTCTGGAGAATTTAGGTCGGTTTTCAGTTTCCCAGAAATTAATACACTTGTTTACCTGACCCAGAGTACTTTCATATCACCTGAACCTAATACCTGAATCCAACCTCAGCACACAAAGCCATTCTCCTCTGAATGCTTCTCCTTGGATGATTTAATCACAAGATTTTTTTTTTTTTTTTTTTTTGGAGCACCATGATACATGTGTTTCTATCACTAGTAGTTTGGGAGCTTCCGAGGGTGGTTACTATGTATTCTTTGTAGATACAAAGTTTCCCTCACCCAAAAGGGAAAGTAAGATACTGAATAGCACATGAACCCTTAAAATCAATCCCTGCATTGTTTCTCCTTAAATGGAAGTGACTATAAGAAGAACCTATGTCACCACAGCCTCCTCTTCCCCTTCCTGCCTCCTCTGTTCTTAGTTCTCAGGGATCAACTCCCATACACATTTCAGGCTTGCTGTCTCTTCCTCAGCTTCGAAGCCTCCTCTGTTTTGGAGTTAAACAGACAGGGGAGGGGGAGCAACCAAGTAGAGGGAGAGGGAAGTCCCTTGTCATTGCAGACATGGGAGAACCTTTTCCAGTCATAAATACTTTTTAATAGGCCCTGGGGTCATAATGGAGAATTGAATATTACATCCCTGCCTTCCTGGAGCTTACATTCTAGTGGAAAAAGCAAAAAGAAATGGTACACAGTAGTCATGTTAAGAAGCAATGAGAGGGCCAGCATGGTAGACCACACCTTTCATTCCAGCACTCTAGAGGGAGAGGCAGGCATGCCTCTGTGAGTTCGAGGCCAGTGTGTTCTACATAAGGCGTTCCAGGCTAGCCAAGAGCTACACAGTGAGACGATGATGATGATGATGATGATGATGATGATGATGATGATGATGAAGAGTAGGTGGGGGAGGAATGAATGCTGTCCATGAAACCAAGCAGGTTGGCTAGTGACTAGGTAATCAGGAAAGGTTCAGTTCCAGGTAACAAGAAGGCACCAGCAAAGTCAACCAAACTCGGAGAGAAGAATTGAGTGGGAGTGAATAACATACACCAAAGCCCTGAACCAGAAAAGAGTTCAGCATACTCTATAAGCAGGAAAAGGGCCAACATGGCAAAGAACATGAACAAGGCCTTGAAAGAGTGGGTAAAGAGACATTCTGAGGGATGAATGGGGCCCACGGCAGCCCACGGCAGCCCACGGCAGCCCACGGCAGGCATGCAGAGTTTTGCTAAATGTGATGGGAAGCCACTGGAAGAGAGATAGAGAAATGTCAGCTTTAAGCAGGAAGGGGGCGATGAATACTTGGGCTGGAGCAGAAGGATTTTTTTCTCCAGAACAAGCACATCTGAGTCCCAGACCTAGAGCAGGATATAGAAGCCTTAGCACACTGCTCTGAGTTTGAATCTTATATCCCAGGCCTCAGAGAGCTATCAGGGGGTTTTGAACAGCAGGGCATGACCAAATGTCTAACATGGAGGGCCTGTCTAATTCACAGAGATCTTCAACTTCCCCTCCCAAAAACTTAAACCTCAATTTGTTCAGCAATTCCTTACTATACATGGCTCACCCACAGAAACGCATCCGTGGTTCTACATAGACTAGGAAGCCTGAAGAGCTAGTCTCTAGAATTGCCAAGAAATGTGAGAGCTGACAGCCCCATTTGATTGGAAGTGTTTTCAGGACTCTGTGACAGGAGGGAGCCACATGTGGACAGACTGAGAAAGAGGAAGTTCTGAAGCCCGGAAGCCACGTCACACAGTGAGCATTCACCTCAGCACCTAGTGTCAGTGCTCATGACCTCATGAAGGATGTTCTAGACAACATAGGACTCGTCAGCTCTCCTAAACACAGACCACAGAAGCAGAAAGCCTTGGGCATCACCTCAGCCAACCAGTCAAAACAGCATGGTTTTATCTGTAGACGCAGTTGGAGGGTTTTCATGCAAGCTCCGTCTCTTCTTGTCATGGGCCTGCCTATACACTTAGCGTTGTCTCACCCAGCAGACCATGGCTCAGTTCCCCAGTTTCTTCTGAGACATGAACTACCAGTCTTGCCTCCACTAGCCTCAGTATATCTTGACAGAGGACCCTTTCCCATCAGAATGATCTTGACACAGAGAAGAAGCAGGAAGAACATTGATGGGCCAAGTGGATGTGACACACCACACCTCCATTTCAACTAGAGCTCTGACTGAACTCATCTGCATGTTTTCCTGAAAGTCATCCTTTGCTCAGAAAGAATGAGAAACAAGCTGGGGAAAGGGGGGACGGGGTCTTGGGAAGCTTCCTGCTAGCTTTCTGAAGGGATTGGGGCAGGGTGCTGGGTTGAGGCAGGGCACAGAGTGGGTTTAAGCTTAGATTGTTGTTTATGGATTTCACACACTCTCGAATTTCAGAGAAAACAAGGAAGAGGTACAGGCTGCATCCCGAGCCAGCTTCAAAGCCCAGAGTTGGTGGGAGGTGAGGTATGGGATTAGGAGGCCACATGGGGCCCTAGACTTTAAAAAGCCACTAAGCAAGGAACTCTCCATCCCCTTTTGTCCCTGTTGAGGCTCAAGGTGCCTGCTTCCACTCAGGAAGAGACTCTAGCTGATTCCACCTCAGTCCTCCCTGTTCACTCCTGTAGCTGGTATCAGACAGCGTTCCTGCCTGGGGCCTGGTCAAACACACTAGAGCCATGCCTTGTCCATCCCAGACCTCGGATGAGCTGCTGTTCTTTGTGAACGGGAGAAAGGTGAGTGGTGGGTAGAGTTAGCCCACTGACTTGCAGAGGGAAATCCCTGGCTCCAGAAACACTCTGAGGAATCTGGACTGAGCTTCTCCAGTCAGGGATAAGAAGCCCAGGTTTAGGAACCCAACCCGACTTGCCTCTTCTCCTCTCAGTCAACACTTGGTTCCTGGCCATAGTGGGAGGCAGAAAAGCTTTGGGATTCTTTGGATGCTGTCAATCAACTCACTCTGGCATGGCACTTCACTGTGTAACCTGATACAAATTACTTCACCTCCCTGCACCTCCAAGTCCTCCTGTGGTGTCTGCTTCCCACAGCTGTTGTGAAAATGGAGAGAAAGTTGCTCTGTCATTGGTCAGGAGCCTCTGAGGCACAAGACACAGAAGCAGTCCAACCTGTAATAGTTTGCATTTCAGAATCCAGAAGTTTTTAATCTATCTTTGTAGTTCTATTTATCAAATTGATTTCTCTATGGCCATAGTCCTCAACCTTCCTAATGCTGCAACCCTTTAATACAATGCCTCATGTTATGGTGACTCCTAATGATAACATTATTATTTTTTTTTTTTTTTGGTTTTTCGAGACAGGGTTTCTCTGTGTAGCTCTGGCTGTCCTGGACTCAATTTGTAGACCAGGCTGGCCTCGAACTCGCAAAGATCCGCCTGCCTCTGCCTCCCAAGTGCTGGGATTAAAGGCGTGCGCCACCACTGCCCGGCTGATAACATTATTTTTGTTACTACTTCATAACTGTAATTTTGCTACTGTTGTGAATCATAACATAAGCATTTGCGTTTTCCAACAGTCTTAGGGTTAACCTGTGAAAGGGTTATTTGATCCCCCAAAGGGGTCATGACCCACAAGTTGAGAATTGCTGCTCTATGGAGTACCCACTAGAACGGAACTGTTGAAATACAAAATGCGGTCAGCCTAGAGGCCCCTCTTTCCCTGGGTTGCAGCCTGTTCTAGGAGTATATATAGACAAGGGCAGAGCCTCTCAGTTGCTACTTTCCCTGGTAGCCTCCTGCCTGGCCTCACCACCCCCTCACATGGGACACTGGCTGTGCCCAGTCCCTTCCTGTCAAGAGCCTCTTTCTGCCTTCCAAGGGCACACAACTTCTCTGGAGTCTGGCCACCTCCCCTCCAAGAGCCTTTCCAACCTCTGACCCTGCCCTCCTAACCAGGATTCATCCCTGTCAACCCCACCTCAGGAGTTGGCCCAAGGAAGCAACCAGAGACCACTGGGCTCATTTGCCTGCACATGCTCTCTCCTAAATTCACTCTCCCCGGGGCAGCCACCACCGCATCCTTCTATGACCATCACTCGTGAGCTGAGTTAGTAATGGCTTTTCCATTGACCTAGGCTTTGGAGACTCAAAAGTCAGAAAGGACTCCTTCCTCCATCAGCTCCAGATCCAATTGTGATCCCAGAGTGTCATGACTGTAGTCAGAACAGAGAATAAGTCAAGAAATAGAAGGGAGGGGAGGGGAGAGGAGAGGAAGGGAAGGGAGGGGATGAAGAAAGTCTGTGTGGTGGAAGTCTGTTAGATAGTTTATATGGGATGAGGGCCAATCACATTCTCGGTAGCTGTTTTTAAAGGGCCTCAGGTGAGAGTAAGGGCAACAGAGGGAAGGTTTTGTTGTTATTCCATTGATGAGGAACCTTCCCCTCAGTTCAGAGAATGAGTAAATGGTTCTCACCTTAGAATTATCTTCTTATAGATTTCTGTCCTTTGAGGTGTGTGTCTCCCTTCTGAGGATTAAGAAGCTAGTATTGGCCCACTAAGCCTTCCTTTCCTGTCACACATCAGAACAGCTGAAGATGTTCACATGACATCTCAAGACCAAAGCACAGTGGATATCCTAAAGGACACAAATAGGAAAGAGGAAACAAGAAAATTCCCTGGTGACTTTCAATGTGGCCACCTCATTTTCCAGAGGAAGAGATGGGGGGATTCAAATGTCCCACTAGAGCCACTCTGGGTCCTGAGCAAGGCATCAAGGCTCGCCTGCAGGTCACCCAAATGTTCGGGGAACTGCAGGCCCCAGAGCCTCTCCAGGACAATAATAACTTCACCCACTGACTTTCTGTGACAAACTCCAGACCCTAGAGGTCATCAAATGTCTCCTACCAGGTGTCTCAGAGATAGCAGAATCATCCCACCCAGCTTCCCTCCCTGTGTGTGCCCCCACCCGCCCCAAATAAATACATTCCAAGTTTTGAAATACTTCCAAAAACTCACTTGGGAGGTTCCACAAGGCCAGATGGCAGAGCAAATATGAACACTGCAGAGTGAAAGCCAGAGGTTTCATCACACCCCAGCGGCTCGGAGCTCCTGCCACACAGAGGAGCACAGAATGTCACTGGCCTTGTGAGGCTCCTGCCCTGTAAATGCATGTGAACATTGATTCCCCTCAGACCAGGTCTGGGTGGCTACATCCCACCTCCTGCATCAAACAGACCAAGCAGAATGCCACAGACATTGTGCTGAGTCATCCACTCAATCCCATAACCCCTCCTGTTCCCAACACAGGTGACAGAGAAGAATGTGGACCCAGAAGTCACCCTGCTGGCCTTCCTAAGAAAGAATTGGACCCTTTTGAACACAGTTGCAGCCCTGTCTATGCATGCCTTATAGAATTTATAGAGCTTAAGCTGCTGTGGTTGGGAGAGGAGATCCGTCTCCAGGCAGTCTTTTGGCCCTTGCTTACTATTTGCTTTTGCCAGTGGCATTAAGAATATCAGGTTAATTGGGCTAGTTTAGAGAAGAGAAACTTCCCCAGCATTGCTCATGTGTAATTGAATAGCATGAAATAGAAGCTAGGCATTCCCTTGAGCTCTGCCAAGCCACCAGAGTGTTATGTAACAAAGGCTTTGGTTACCGGTGGCCCGCTCTTTACAAAGCCAAATTCTCAGATTCAAGCATTGGATAGAAAAAGAGGAAAGATTTGTTTACCTTATATCTGTTTTCATACACCAAATTTTTATGCACCTATATGCTGGAACATGGATCTTCATAATGATAAAACGTATTTGAATTAGTATGTCCTATGGATTGCTCATGGAAGCCAAAATATCAATAAATAATGAAACTAAATGACAGGAATGACAAATTGATGAAATTCCCTCTAAACAGGTTTTGTGTAAAAGCCCACATGATTTCTAATTAGTCATTCAATATTTGAAAGTCAGGATATTTTATGTTTTAACTAATCAAGACTTCTGGGCTGGAGAGATGGCTCAGCAGTTAAGAGCACTGGCTTCTCTTCCAAAGGACCCAGGTTCAAATCCCAGCCTACATGGCAGTTCACAGCTGTCTGTAATTGCGGGGAATTGTGGCATATGCTTTTAATCCCAGCACTAGGGAGGCAGAGGCAGGCATATCTCTGTGAGTTCACGGCTAGCCTGGTCTACAAAGTGAGTCCAGGACAGCCAAGGCTGCACAGAGAAACCTTGTCTTGAAAAAAAAAAAAAATCAAGACTTCCACTTGTTATAACAAATAGGCAGGGATCCAGCCAATCCTTCACACAATGGTTGTTCTTAGAGCTGAGTGAGGACTGTCCCTGGTCCCCTCTCTGAAATGAGACTTGGGATCTCAGTTTCTCACCTAGGCCCCTCTTCACTTACATAACCCCTCTGATCCGCATTTGAAGTGAGGAACCAGCAGCCCCATTAGAAAAAAAAAAAAAAAAAAAAAAAAACAGAGAACAGCAAGGAGTCAATGAGTTTAAAGCCTTTTTAATCACAGCTGACCAAACTTATGTGGAAACACAGTTGGAGAGAAGGGTAAGCATAGAGACAGAGCCAAGGCAGAGCCTGACTTTGGGATTACCTAGAGAGAGAGAGAGAGCTGGAGCCGAAGGATGCTCAGAGTGGGACCTTGAAGGCAAGGCTAAGAGAGCTAGAGACTCTCTTCACCCCATTTCCAGATGCAAAACAACAGGGGAAGGTAGAGTTTCAGTGCCTGGCTTATTACAAGGAAAAACTAACAATGTGTTGAGTTATTAAAAATAGTTCTGCTCCCCCAATGACATGATCAGAACCAGAAGAAGACATAAGAATACCTTATAATGAAGTAGGGCTTGTCTAAAGTTTTTTACCTTAAACCCTCCAAGATGTTTATAGTGAGCTTGCCATGACAATGTGGGCATCACTCCTTCCTCTCTCAAATGGAAACAAGCCAGAATGGCCCTAATATATCCCGGGCCACACAGCTACTCAAATGGCTTCTCAGATTGGGTCTCACCCTGAAAAGACCTTTCGCACCAATGATGCCCCAGGGAAGCAGCTATCTCAGAGGCAAATGTCCCCTTTGCATCTTTTCCTTGACTTCTCCCTTTCCAGTACGCCTCACAGGAACCAAGAACGCCTGTGGAACAGGAGGCTGTGGGGCCTGCACTGTCATGGTGTCCCAGCATGATCCGGTGTGCAAGAGGACAAGGTAGCCACCTGAGTTCCAGTAGCCAGAAGACAGGTCTTTCCCTGGCTGGCTTCTGCTCTATCATAGATCTAAAAAAGAGCAGATCTCAGAGCCTCCACATCTTAGCTCCCACTGAAAATCCCCACAAATCCTATGATTTTTCTACTCTGATAACACATAAACCTTCTGCATACCAGTTCTGGGATACCATGACCACCCAAGGCCCATCTGTGTATTCCAGGTTGAGAACCAAGACACGCCAACAGTTTGTTTCATGCTTGGGGAAACTGAGGCTCAAAACAGAAGAGGTGACTTGTTCAAGGTCATAGAACTAGTGTTATGCTCAACAACTTGAACCCATATTTTCTGTCCTGGAAGCTAATGTTCTCTTTGTTCTTTGAACTGGACCAACCTTGCAGAGCAAGATCCTGGGCCATGACCTCACCCTCTAAGTAACAGTCGGCTTGAGCTTCATCCACATTCATTGGTCCAAACCAAGATGGCTCCAGAACACAGATTCCCCTGACACGGTTAAATTACTTTACTCAGAGAACTTAAATTAACAAGGAAATGAATGCAGAATGCATTGGTACAGGCAAAAAAAGCAAATAGCCTTTGCTTGTGATGAGGCCATTGCTCTAATGAAGATCAGTAGAAGCCCAGCCACCCTTCTGGTGACATGGGTCCATTCCCACTGCATTCCCACTGCTCCTAGAGGGATCTGGTTTGAGATTGTATAGATTTTCTGGCATCTAGGATGTCCAGGTTCACATTAAGGATCCCCAGTTCTCATAGGTGACATAGAGTTAGCAGAGAGGACCCTGACTCCTTCTCAGTCCCCTGGTCCATCAGAGCTGCCCTTCTGAGTTCCTGATTCTCCAAGGGCAGGACTATGTCACTCCACTTGGTTTTCTTTGTGTTTCTCATACAAAGACACTTCTCTGTCATGGCATGCCTGGTGCCCCTCTGCTCCCTGCATGGGGCTGCTGTCACCACTGTGGAAGGTGTGGGAAGCATCAAGACCAGACTTCACCCCGTGCAGGTAAGCGAGCATCCTAACCTTCTCACTTCTGAACTTCATTTTGCCAATGGCTGTGCAGACTGTCCTGCCTCCTCCTTCTGGGTCATGACCAGGCACATGGGAGCTTTGAACATTTGGACACTTGATGATCAATGCAATAACATCTACTCAGTGACCTAAGAGAAAGCTGAAAACCCACCTACATTTGATTAAATGGCCATCTTTCACTATTTTTTTTCTATTTGAATAGTATCAAGATTTTAAAAACATTGTAGTACCAATTGTACTACAGCACTGGAGGAGATATTGAACACGGGCTCTAGAATAAATGGCTCTCAGGGGCTAGGGATTTAGCTGTTGGTTGAGTGCTTGCCTAACATACATGATGCACTTAGGACTACATAAACCTCGCATGGTGGACAGACTTATAACCCCAGTACTGGGGAAGTAGAGACAGAAGGATCAGGGGTTCCAGGTTATCCTCCACTACACAGTGAGTTCAAGGCTGGCCTGGAATACATGGGACACTGTATCAAAAAGCCATACCCATGGCTGGAGAGATGACTGAGTGGTTAAGAGCACTGGTTGCTCTCCCAAAGGACCCAGGTTCAGTTCCCAGCACCCACATGGCAGTTTATACCAACCTCTAATCCAGTTCCAGGAAATCTGATTCCCTCTTCTGGCCTCTACAGGCACTACACACACCTGTTGCACATACATATACTCAGGTGCATATACATACATATACATTTTTTAAACTGTACCAAAAAAAAAGGGTCCAAGGCTAACAGGATAAAATTTGGGAATCATTCCCTGTAGCATAAAGGTTTTAGGAGTAAAATTAGAATTTGGATGAGGGGAGTCTGAAAGCAACTTTTCTAAAGGATTGGGACAATCACCCCTCCAATGCTTAGCCTGCCTCTGAAACAACAAGATTGGATTTAACATGGCATGAGTTGGCATTGGTTTTCCCATCACTGTCACAAGAGTTTGGGGAGTCACAGCTAAATCAACCCATACTCAGTCTTCTTAGGCAGGAGCAGCCCACGTGTCTCTTGGTTTGACACATGAAAGTCTATTCCAAAGAGGTCAGCAAGGATGAAGGACCCAGAAAAATCTCCACTAGTCTTCCAGGGAGTTACACAAGAGGCTCACAGCAAAGTCAGCACGGTGGGATCCCAGGCGTTGTACACTAAATCAAAGCTCAGCTTCCCCAGCTCTGGTGTTCCCAAGAGTCACCTGGAACGTGCTCAAAGTTCAGACACTGGTCAAGAAGTTTGGCCTTGAGCAAGGACCTGAGTTCTGCACTCCCTATCATCTCCTAGAAGAAACCAGTACTGCCAGACCATAGATTACACTGCAAATAGTAGTGGAGACCAAAACCCTCAATATCTGAAAGCTGGCCTTTGAGAGCCAACCCAGAAAACATTAAAGAAGGTGACATGAGATCCACAATGGTCTCCAAGTAAATCAAACCCACACAGCCTCCTGTGAGGCCTAAGCTATGAAAGATGCACAGGTGTTCAAGAAACCCAGTTTTGAAACTTACACACAACCTCCTAATAATTACTGATTCCTGCAGAATTATCCTCACTGGGAGTGCAGGCTGCACACTGCCAAATAGAAGGATCAGAGCATTTCACCCTGAAAAGAAAGGAAAATGGTAAGAGGTAACTTCTGAACCACTACCTTTAGGAGCTGCCTAGGAAAAGGCATATACAGAAGTAAATAAAGGGATGGGACGTGTTTGCTTAGAGAGTAAATTCCAGCACAAGAAAGGTGCAGGCTGTGGAGCCCAGAGAGAGCCGGTGGCAGCAGAGGGGCAGGGCTATGACCTCAGATGTATCCTTCCAGGAGAGGATCGCCAAGAGTCATGGTACCCAGTGTGGATTCTGCTCCCCTGGAATGGTGATGTCCATGTACACACTGCTCAGGAACCACCCAGAGCCCTCAGAGGAACAGCTCATGGAAGCCCTGGGAGGTAGGTCTGACACAGAAGACAGACAGAAGGAAAAGGTATTTTATTCAAGCTTCCCCATACCACATTCAACATCACCCAGCTCTGCTCAAGTCCCAAGCCATAGTTATTTCTAACATAGTCTATGCAGACACAGCAAAAGATGCCAGGTTGCCTGCACACAGCACAGGGGCTAGCCACCACACTTCTCTGTCTCATGACTCATCACATGGCTTCCCAAGGGCCTGAATTAGTGTCATGGGGCTACCAAACAGCACAAGCGAACTGGCCAGATTAAAACACAGGAAGTTCTCATCCAGTCTTGGAAACATTAAGTCAAGCTATCAGCCGGGCTGTGCTGTGTCTGAAAGTGCTGAGGAGATCCTTTCCTGATTCTTCTCCAGCCTCTAATGGGTGTCAGTTGAACCTTGGGATTCCATGAGGCTGCATAACTCCAATCAGTTTCTCTCTCACACCTTTCCCCTTGTTGTCTAGGTCATAAATCTTCCTCTTGTTTAAGGGCGCCAGGCACTGGGTTAGGCCCATCACAATCCTGGACAACTTCATTGCAACATGATTCCATTGGGAGAGATCTAATTTCTCAATAGGGTTTTGTTCAAAGGTTCCAGGGCTTAAGACTTTGTACTTTTTAGAGGGCATATTTCAATTTATAATAAGCCTCTCATCTGAAAGATTTGTAATCGTTTTAAGTTTATAAACATCTAGGATTAATAAACATCACCTTCAGGCATCAACACTATCTAAACAAGCCATCAATTCATAGATTGAAGACAGACAAGTGAGAACAGATATGCTTCTTACCTGCCAGCTGCTGATGTGCTCTCTCTCTCCCCCCCCTCTTTTTCTCCCTCTCTTCTCTCTCACTTTCTTGTTCAATCTCTCTCTTGCTCTCCCTAGCTCTCTGTTTATCTCTTTCAAGTGCAGAAAATCAGAGCCGAGCATATAGCTCAGTGATAAAGTGCCCGACTCATGTGCAAAGGCCCTGGGTTCAATCCCCAATAAAATAACAATTAATAGCAATCATAGGAGTATACTAATTCATCTAAGCCCCACCTTCCTTGGGTCTCTGTTCAGCAGTTCCTCAGTCCTAAAGCATGACCAAGCCCAGCTTCTCATGCTTCCTGCTCTCTACATGCCTTCTCCAGGCCTAGCTCTGCCCCAGCTTTTTCTTATCCATTCTTTACCAACTCATAGCTTTCACATCCTCTTTCCCCCATCCCTCCTGCCCTTCTTCTCAGAAAAGGAGAGCCCCACCATCAACACCAACCCACCCAGAGACTAAGCACATCCTCTTCCACTGAGGACAGACAAGGCGGTCCAGCTAGGGGAAAGTGATCCGAAAGCAGGCAACAGAGTCCAAGTCAGAGAAAGCTTCTGCTCCAATTGCTAGGGGACACATGAAGACCTAGCAGCCCATCAGCTTCATATATGTAGGGAGCCTAGGTCCAGGCCATGTGTGCTCTTTGGTTGGTGGTTCAGTCTCTGTGAGCCCCCATGGGCCTAGGTTAGTTGACTCTGTTGGTATTCTTGTGGAGTTCTTATCCTCTCAGGTTCCTCTATCCTTCCCCCAACTCTTCCACAAGACTCCCAGATCCCTGTCTAATGTTCGGCTTTGAGTGGCTGCATCTATTTCCATCAACTGCTGGATGAAGCCCCTCAGATGACCGTTATGCTAGGCTCCTGTCTGCAAGCATAGAAGAGTATCATTAATTGTGTCAGGGGTTGGCTCTCTGCCATAGGAGGGTCTCAGGCTGGGCCAGTCATTGGTTGTCCATTCTCTCAGTCTCTGCTCTATCTTTATATTTGCACATCTTGTAGGCAGGGTAAATTTGGGGTCAAAGGTTTTGTGGGTGGACAGTGTCCTCCTCCCTCCACTGGAAGTCCTGCCAGGCTAGGAGGTGGCCACTTCCATCACCATGTCCTCTGCTGCTAGGAGTGTCAGCTAGAGTCACCCCCATGTCCTCCCAGATGCCTACACCATTAAAGTCTCAGGCTTGTCCCAGAGATGCCCTCCATTGGTTCCGCTTCTCTCTCCTAGCCCTCTGGCCTCCCACCCACTCTCTCCCCACCCCCTCTCCCACCTAGTTCCCTCTCTTCATTCTCCCCTAAGCCCTCCTTGTTACTTAGCTTCTTTGGGTCTGTGGGTTGTAGGATGGTTATCCTATACTTAATGGCTAATATCTACTTATGAGTGAGTACATACCATGTGTGTCTTTCTGGGTCTTTCTGGTTACCTCACTCAAGATGATCTTTTCTGGTTCCAACCATTTGCCTGCAGATTTCATGATGTCCTTGTTTTAATAGCTGAGTAAATGTGCCACATTTTCTTGATCCATTCTTTGGTTGAGGGACATCTGGGTTGTTTCCAGTTTCTGGCTATTACAAATAAAACTGCTATGAACATAGTTGAACAAATGTTCTTGTATGACGGGGCATCTTTTGGATATATGCCCAGGAGTGGTATAACTGGGTCTTGAGGTAAAACTATTCCCAATTTTCTGAGAAGGCACCAGGTTGATTTCCAGAATTGTTGGGCAAGTCTGCACTACCACCAGCAATGAAGGAGTGTTTCCCTTGCTCCATCCACATCCTCATCAGCATGTGCTGTCACTTGAGTTTTTGATCTTAGCCATTCTGACAGGTGTGAGATGCAATCTCAGAGTCATTTGGATTTGCATTTCCCTGATGACTAAGGATGTTGAACATTTTTTTTTAAGTGCTTCTCATTCATTAGAGGATTCTTCTGTTGGGAATTCTTGATTTAGCTCTGTACCCCAGTTTTTAATTGGATTATTTGGTTTTTTGGTGTCTAATTTCTTATGTTCTTTATATATTTTGTATATTATCCCTCTGTTGGATGTAGGGTTGGTTGGTGAAGATCTTTTCCTAATCTATAGGCTACTGTTTTGTCCTTTTGACAGTGTCCTTTGCCTTACAGAAGCTTTTCAGTTTCATAAGGTCCTATTTATTGATAGTGCCTGAGCTGTTGGTGTTCTGTTTAAGAAGTTGTCACCTGTGCCAATGAGTTCAAGGCTTTTCCCCACTTTCTCTTCCTTAACTAGATTTAGTGTATCCAGTTTTATGTTGAGCTCTTCGATTTATTTGTACTTGAATTTTGTGCAGGGTGATAAATATGGATCAATTTGCATTCTTCTACATTAGGACATCCAGTTAGACCAGCACCATTTATTGAAGATACTTTCTTTTTTCTAATGTATGATTTTGCCTTCTTGGTAAAAAAAATCAAGTGGATGGATTTATTTTTGGGTCTTCAATTTGATTCCATTATCAACCTGTCCATTTCTATGCAAATATCATGCAGTTTTTATTACTATTGCTCTGTAGTATAGCTTGAAATCAGGGATGGTGATACCTCCAGAAGTTCTTTTATTGTACAAGACTGTTTTTGCTACCTTGGGTTTTTGATTTTTCCATATGAAGCTGAATATTGCTCCTTCAAGGTCTGTAAAGAATTGTGTTGGAATTTTGATGGGAATTGCATTGAATCTGTATGTTGGTTTTGGTAAGATGGCCATTTTTACTATGTTAATCCGATTGATCCAGGAACATGAGAGATCTTCCCATCTTCTGATATTTTCCTCGCTTTCTTTCTTTAGAGATTTGAAGTTCTTGTCATACAGGTCTTTCACTTGCTTGGAGTTACACTAGATATTTTATATTATATGTAGCTATTGTGAAGGATGCTGTTTCCCTAATTTCTTTCTCAGCACATTTATCGTTTGATTAAAGAAGGGCTACTGTTTTTTTTTTTTTTTTTAGTTAATTTTGTATTCAGCCACTTTGCTGAAGGTGTTTATCAGCTATAGGAGTTCTCTTGTAGAATTTTGGGGGTCAGTTATGTATAGTATCAAATCATCTGTGAATAGAGATACTTTGACTTCTTCCTTTCCAATGTTTATCCCTTTAATCTCCTTTAGTTGTCTTATTGCTCTAACCAGAACTTCAAGTACTATGTTGAATAGATATGGAGAGAGTGGACAGCCTTGTCTTGTCCCTGATTTTAGTGGAACTGGTTTAAGTTTCTCTCCATTTAATATGATATTGGCTATCAACTTGCTGTATATTGTCTTTATTATGTTTAGGTATGGGCCTTGTATCCCTGATCTCTCCAAGTCTTTTATCATGAAGGGGGTGTTGAAACTTGTCAAAGGCTTTTTCACCATCTAATGAGATGATCATGTGATTTTTTTTCCTGTCAATTTGTTTATATGGTGGATTTTCATATGTTGAACCATCCTTGAATCCCTGGGATGAAGCCTACTTGATCATAGTGGATGATGTTTTTGATGTGTTCTTGGATTCAGTTTGCAAATATTTTATTGAGTATCTTCAAGTCTATGTTCATGAGGGGTATTGGTCTGATATTCTGATTCTTGATTGAATCTTTGTGTGGGTTATGTATCAGGGTGACTGTAGATTCATAGAATGAGTTTGGCAATGTTCCCTCTGTTTCTATTTTGGGGAATAGTTTGGGGAGTATTGGTATTAGCTCTTCTTTGAAAGTGTGGAAGAATTCTGCACTAAAACCATCTGTCCCTGGGATTTTTTTGCTTGGGAGATTTTTGGTGACTACTTCTATTTCCTGGGTTATATAGGACTGTTTAAATTATTTTGATTCTGATTTAACTTTGGTAAGTGGAATCTATCAAGAAAATTATCCATTTCATTTAGATTTTTCCAATTTTGTGGAGTACAGGCTTTTGAAGTAATTCCTAATGATTCTTTGGATTTCCTCAGTGTCTATTGTTATGGCCCCCTTTTCATTTCTGATTTTGTTAATTTGGATATTGTCTCTCTGTCTTTTAGTTAGTTTGGTTAGGGGTTTGTCTATGTTAATTTTTTTAGCAATAAACAGAACAGCTCTTGGTTTCATTGATTTTTTGTATTGTTCTCTTTGTTTCTTTTGTTTGTTTGTTTTTCAAGACAAGATTTCTCTGTGTAACAGCCCTGGCTGCCCCAGACTTGCTTTGTAGACCAGGCTGTCCTCAAACTCACAGAGATCCGCCTGCCTCTGCCTCCCAAGTGCTAGGATTAAAGGCATGTGCCACCACTCCTGGTTCTTTCTCTTTGTTTCTAAGTTATTTATTTCACCTCTGAGTTTATTTCCTGCCATCTATTTCAATTGGGTGTGTTGCTTCTTTTTGTTTGAGAGCTTTCAGGTGTGATATTAAGTTGCTAGTATGAGACCTCCAATTTCTTTATGAAAGCACTTAGTACTATGAACTTCCCTGTTAGCACTCCTTCCATTGTGTTCCATAAGTTTGGTATATTGTGCCTTTATTTTAATTGGATTCTAGAAAGTCTTATTTCTCTCTTTATTTCTTCCTTTACTCAGTGGTCATTCAATAGAGAGTTTTTCAGTTTCCATGAGTATGTAAGCTTTCTGTTGTTGTTGAAGTCCAGCTTTAATCCATGGTGGTCTGATAAAACGCAAGGGGTTATTTCAATTTTCTTGTATCTGTTAAGTCTTGCTTTCTGTCTAAGTATATGGTCAACTTTAGAGAAGGTTCCATATGGTGCTGAGAAAAAGGTAGATTCTTTTGTGTTTGGGTGAAATGTTCTGTAGATATCTGTTAGTTCTATTTGATTCATAACATCAATTAGTTTCATTATTTCTCTGTTAAGTTTTTGTCTCATTAACCTGTCTATTGGTGAGTGTAGGGTGTTGAAATATCCCACTATTAATGTGTGGGGTTCAGTGTGGGATTTAAGTTTTAGTAATGTGTCTTTTATGAATGTGGGTGCCCTTGCATTAGGGCCATAGATGTTCAGAATTGAAATGTCATCTTAGTGGATCTTTCCTTTGATGAGTATGAAGTGTCCTTCCCCATCTCTTTTGATTACTTTTGGTTGAAAGTCTATTTTATTAGATATTATAATTTCTACTCCAGCTTGTTTCTTGGGTCCATTTGCTTGGAAAACGTTTCTTCCAGTCCTTTATGCTGAGGTAATGTCTATCTTTGTTGCTGATGTGTGTTTCTTGTATGTAACAGAATTATGGATCCTGTTTTCACATCCATTCTGATAGCCTGTGTATTTTTATTGGGGAATTGAATCCATTGATATTGAGAGATATTAGTGACCAATGATTGTTGATTCCTGTTATTTTTATATTGGTAGTAGTAGTGTGGGTGTATGTATGTGTTTCCCTTCTTTTGGGTTTGCTTGTATGAAATTATTTACTTCCTGTGTTTTCTTGGGTGTAATTACCCCCTCCCCTTGGTTTGGAGTTTTCCTTCTAGTAGCCTTTGTAGGGCTGGGTTAGTGGAAAGATATTGTTTAAATTTAGTTTTGTCATGGAATATCCTGTTTTCTCCATCTATGATGATTGAAAATTTGCTAGGTATAGTAGTCGGGGCTGGCATTTATGATCTCTTAGAGACTTCGTGACATCTGCCCAGGCCCTTCTGGCTTTTAATGTCTCTGTTAAGAAGTCTGGTATAATTCTAATAGGTCTGCCTTTAGAATTACTTGACCCTTATCCCTGCGACTTTTAATATTATTTCTTTGTTCTCTACATTTAGTGTTTTGATTATGTGTTAGAAACTTTATAGATATAGCATTTTATTTGACCAATTCATTGATATCTTCAATTGTATCTTCTATGCCTGAAAGTCTCTCTCCCATCTCTTCTATTCTGTTGGTGATGCTCATGACTGTAGTTCCTGATCTATTTCCTATGTTTTCCATCTCCAGGACTGCCTCAGTTTGTGTTTTCTTTATTGTTTATATTTCTGTTTTCACCTCTTCAACAATTTTATTCTTTCCTGTCTCCTGTTTGATTCTATTTTCCTGTATTTCTTTAAGGGATTTATTCATTTCCTTCACCTATTTGATGTATTTTCCTGTATTGCCTTGAGGGGTTTATTCATTTCCTCTTTAATGGACTCTATCATCTTCATAAGATTAGATTTAAGGTCATTTTCTTACACTTCAGGTGTGTTAGGATATCCAGGGCTTGCTGTAGTAGGATAGCTTGGTTCTGATGGTGCCATATTGCCCTGGGTTTTGTTGATTGTGCTCTTAGGCTGGCCTTTAGCCCTCTATTTGTCCCTGGTGTTGGCAGACATGGTAGATCTGATGGCAGTAGGCCTCTGTGATGGCTGGTAGAGCAGGTAGTCCCTGGTGGCTGCAGGCCTCTGGTTGTCTCTGGTGGCAGCAGGCCTCTGGGGGATACAGAGAGAGCTGGTAGTCCCTGGTGGCTGCAGGCCTCTGGGACTGCAGGTAGAGCTGGGCCCTGGGAAATGGAGCAAGGAGGAGACAGGGCAGACCTTGCTGCTCCAGACTCATGTTTTTAACAAATACAACCGGGTGATTCTGATGCAATGGCATAAGAGCCACTGAGGAGCGAGCACACCTGGCAGATAATCCATGGTACTTTGTTTGTCTAGTGGCACCTTAGGAATTGCTTGACTTTTCTGTTTTAGGGATCCTGCCGTCTTACATAATTTGGAATAGTTATTACCAATAGCTAAATATCAGGGATAGAGTCATGGCTCACAAGTAGAATGTTATCCTAGCATGTTCAAAGCTCTGAGTTCTATTCCCCAGCACTGAAAAGAAAATCTATTAGATCTATTTCCATTTTTAAAAGAAGCCAGTAGAGTGGCTGGGGATGTGACTCAGTCATTAAGAGTGCTTCCTGCTGTGAGAGAGGACCTGAGTTCAGTTCTCAGCACCTACACTGGGTTGCTTACAGCCACCTATAACTCCAGCCCCAGGAAATCCAACACCCTCTATTGGCTTTTGAGGGCACCCAAAGAAAGACATACATACATACCCAAAAATAAATAATAATCTTAAAAAAATAAGCAGTAGAAACAAGAAATTCACAGCCATGCTTCTCCTCTGCTCAGGTAACCTCTGCCGTTGCACTGGGTATCGACCAATTCTGGAGAGTGGCAGGTCCTTCTGCGTGGTGAGTACACAAGGATGGGTGACTGTAGACATGTCATACAGACTGGGAATGAGAAGGACAGGTGGCCAAAGCTGTGAACACAAGAATGGGGTTTGAAGGACCATCACAATCAACTGTAAGACAGAGTTAGTCATCTTGGAAGGAAGGGGGCCAGGGCATGGAGACTCACTGGGGTGGCTGCACTTCCTGAAGACTGAGTGAGCATCATACCACCTTTGGTGGGGTCTAGAAGCACAAAGGTAGATCAGGTGAACTAACCAGCTATCCAGACACTTGTGACCAGTTAAGCAAGACGTCTATCCAGGGCAGGTGAGATGGTGTCTGTAAACACTAAGAGTTTGATCAAGGCTCTGCTTTGGTGAGGAAGGTTCCTTCTGGGAACCCAACCACCTAGGAATGTGAAAACATAAAAAAAGAAGCTGAGTTCACAGAGTAGATGCCAAAATTCACTCCAAGAACACAAGGAGTGGCCTCCAAAAATGGGGATGCCTCTCTGGTGAAAATCGAATGAGTCTTGCTTGGTGGCAAGAGTTCAACAAGTAAGATAAGGTTGTTGACACTATGAATAGCATTTGGTAGACACTCAAGAGGAGCATATCTGATGACCCTCTGCTGAGGGCAGGGTAGATGTGGGCAGGAGACGTTAGACAGAAGCAAATGAGGACAGCCCCCTGTGGTCCTTATCCAGCTGTTCAAGAATCCATAGGGACAAAATGATAGGCCTGTCCTTTTCTGGGTCATTCCCCACATAGGGCTTCAACTCTGCCTTTACGCCAGGTACTTTCCTGAGATGATCAAGGGAAGGTCTTAGGAGCCAATGTCTACATACAAGATCAAATGAAAGCTCCTTGTGGAGAGAGTAGACACTGGGCTGGGATATTCACTGGAGCACTCGAAGCCCCTGCAGAGCCGTGTAGAAAGAGAAACCAGAAGCCACAGGTCCAGGTCTCTGTATATGTTCTTGCCTCAGTTCCTCAGTTCTACATACGGTAGTGGTAGACCTGGAAATCTACAACAGGTGTGTCCCATGCCCCCAATGTCAGGCCTCATGAGGGAGCCAGAGTTAACACACCAAAAAGTGAAAAGGCTATAAACCCAGCAAATTGCTTCTGCAAATGGGAAATGTGCCAAATCAACTCTTTTCCCTAAGGATGTAGGTGTTACCTGCCTCTCCCCAAATACAGACTGTGGAGATAAAGCCAAAAATGAGTTCCAATAGCTCACCTGTAGCCAGTCAGGCTCATGGTACTTTACCGGGTGAAAGAAATCCAGCCCCAGGTGGAATGCCTAAGATTTTTATTACCCACTGAACCCAAAGAAGCCCAGCTTTCTTCAGCCACCATTGACCCATGTCCATCCTAGGGGCTCTAAGAGTTAAGGTTAGAGAGGAGGAGCTGCTTGCTCAGCCAGAGTGTTAGCAAGGAGCAGCCAGAGATGCCAGTGAATTCAATAGTTGGCAGGAAGTACTTGGCAAGGCAGGAGAAACCACCTGAGGAAGGCAGTCCAAAGGCGGGGTTGGCAAGAAATGGGAGAGCTGCAAGAAGGATGCAAGGGGGAACCATTTTAAAAACTGCTGTGGTCTCATGCAAGTGGTTTTTCCCTTTTGCATTTTATTTTTTCTCTTTCCTAAAGAGTCCATGTGAATTACAATGAACAATGCTTCAGATCTTATATGTGCTACAGTATTATAGTTGCCCTGAAAAACAAAATCATTAAAATGTATTTTACCACTAGAAATTACCCTAAAATATGCTAACTCAGATATGAACATGATGTTGTAATTGCAATGAACAATATTCATTTACTGAGTTCACCATAGAACTGTATGATATAAATACAACACAATCCCAAATACATCAAAAATGCCAGTGGAGCTGGGCACCGGTTGTTTCTTTTAGACTTCTGCATATTGTGTTATTTTATATTACATGTGTATATAGTATGTATTTCATGAGTTATCTTATATAAATAAATACATAAAGCAAAGAAAGACTAGCCTTGTGTTATCTCTGGATGTAGAAAGTGCCTTCCAAGTCTGAAGTCTCATATACATGGTTCAAATCTTCAGGGCGTGGCTTTATTTGCCTATAAAAAGTATTGTTCACATAAAGCACTTCATGTCCTCAGGAGCAAAATGGCTGTCAGCAGAAAGGAACAGGAAAATGCTGCTTGGATCAGAAAGAAAATGACTCACTTGGAGACAAAAGTGACGTGAGTCCCTCTGTTCGTTTTATTCTCGCACTGTGTGTTGCCTAACGCTAACCTACATGTGGATCTGGCATGTGCATTTGAGGGACCACTCCCCACTTTGTTTGCAACCTTCCCTGGTACTTGCAAGAACAAGGGACTTTGTGGGCTTGTGCTGAGCACAGTACTCGTACAAAGACCACAAGCTGATTTTCTCCTTCCTAGCCTGAAAGCTGGAACAAAAGGAAAACAAAAACCTCTTAGATGGAGGGAAAACATCTACTGCAAGAGAGACAGGTCACCTGCTTGGTTAGAAATAAAGTTCTAAAGCTGCCCCTACTTACACAGTAGTTCTCTGTTCCTAAGCTGAGACAGACACGGTGTTGCCCCCCCCACCCCAGGAAGCTAAGGGCAAGCTAAAAGGGCCCCCACCTTGAAGTCCAGCTGCAGTATTCCAGCCTCTGGCTTTAACATCTGAGAGACAGTCATTTTTAAAAAGATCCACTGCCCTGTTCTCACAGAAGTCAAATAGAGAGGTTAATGAGATTCTTGCTACCCAACCCCCCCCCCCATGTGCCCCATGTGCTGTAAAAGAGCTCAGAGCAGGCCCAATTTTAAAAACAGCCTCTCGGGCTGGAGAGATGGCTCAGTGGTTAAGAGCACTGCCTGCTCTTCCAAAGGACCTGAGTTCAAATCCCAGCACCCACATGGCAGTTCAAAACCATCTGTAATGGCCAGGCGTAGCAGTGCATTCCTTTAACCCCAGCACTCGGGAAGCAGAGGCAGGCAGATCTCTGTGTATTCAAGGCCAGCCTGGTCTACAGAGTGAGTTCCAGGACAGCCAGGGCTATACAGAAAAACCCTGTCTCAAAAAACAAACAAACAAACAATCGGCCCCCATCCTTGTTCTCTATGTTTGTATCCTTCAGACCTACTTGTCCACACTCACCTGCCATTGCCCTCTTTTGTCAGTCTAAAGACAGTGTGCAGTGGAATAGAGAGGTGTTACCCCCATAGTCACTCACAGGAGATTAACAATTGAAAGAGTCAACACATCCCAAAGTCCATTCCCAACAGCTGAAAACTTGGACATTCAATTTGAGCATCAGCTGAGCTCAAGATACCACTTGACTTTTATTAAGCCAAAAGCCAAGAGATGTGTTTAAGCTAGAATGCACTTTGGTACTTGTTCATGAGGAGAAATGCAATTATACAGTCAAACTTCATCCTTTCCTCACAGTAACACATACTAGGATGTTGGGAAGCCTGAGTGATGAGCAAGCGAGACACAGCAGTTCACTGAGGTGTCCCTGCTGGGTGGCCAGCCATCCCTGCCTGTGACAGTTCCCTTCACCTTATCCTCTGACGAGCTTCCATTTGGACACCTGTTAAGTCTTACCCTAGAAACTGTTTAGAAGTTTTCATTTCTCGGTGTTGATTCATTGTTTGCCGCTTTAATTCCCAGGTGAAATCTTTTTTTCTAGGTTTTAGAACTAAATCATTGGCCCGAAGTACTGCCCACGCTAATTCTCTCTCTCTCACACACACACACACACACACACACACACACACACACACACACACAC
>CAJQZJ010010085.1:9593736-9605775 GCA_907164525.1 Lophiomys imhausi
CACACACACACACACACACACACACACACACACACACACACACACACACACACGGATTGGGTGTTCACCTACAATACCTCAGTATGCAATCCTACAAAGAGCCCTTACGTGTTCTTCTGGAACCTCGAAAGGCCTTAGAGAGACAGGAAAAAAAGGATGGGGTAGGGAAATGACAAATGTCAGGCCACTCATCTAATCATCACAATTACCCTTCAAAATAAGCATTCTCTCCACTTACTCTTTAGAAAGGTTAAATACCTTTCCAGTGGAAAGGTCAGTGTGTGTAGGTGGAGGGTGTTAAGAGGGAACAGACCGGTCGACCCCCTAATGTCTGTCATCCTCTTCCCTACCTGCCTGCGCCCCACACCCCACAGTTTGGTTCTCCTGTGTCCTCAGGTTTGTTTCCTGGCTGGCAACCACCAAGTGAGGTATGATGACAGTTAAAAGCTAAAGCCGACACAAGTGAGACAGGGTGACAATCAGCTCAGATTATAACTTCCTTTATACAATTATCATGGAGATCAAATAACATTAATATGTGTAAAAGCCCTCGATACACAGTAATACCGTGTGTGTTTACGCAGAGAGATATGTTCAGAGTCATTTTCCCGGAAACTGTGGAACTGTGGGACATCCCCCAGAGCTTTAGACTGTGGACCATGATTGCCAAAGGAGGAGGCAGTGGGCACAGTGGAGGGTCTGCAAGCTTCTTTATCATCTGATCACTTTCACAAGGCATCTTGGCATTTCCCAGGAGGTTCTTTATAAAAGCAGATGACACTCTTTCCTATGGAATCACATTAGTGGCAACCAGCCTCTCTCTGGCAATCACATTCCTGGTTTAAGTCATCAGGCCACAGCGAGTTCCCTCTACCGGAAGGAAAGACTCATACTCCAAGCATCTTGGGTAATTCCTTAAAGAATTCCAGTGCTCTTCCCAATTGAGCTGAGCTGACATGGCCTTCTGCTTCTTCCTTCTATAAAGATTTGCACGGAGCTGTTTGTGAAAGACGAGTTCCAGCCCTTGGACCCGACCCAGGAAATCATATTTCCCCCAGAACTCCTGGTAAGACAACAATTTTATGTGCTTGTTTAACCATTTCCAGTCATAAACCCAATTTTGTAAATCTACCATATCCTTCGGGTGACATGTCAAATTGGAGAAGTGTTGGTTAGGGCCCAGAAACCTATTTCCTCCCAGCCCTGGTCGACCTTGGGCCTTTTAAAAAATGATCCCACCATTACTTTCATTGACGTGATCTATGACATGCCCTTGTTGACTGTCCAGGACATTCAGCTTTGCTAAGCATCTGCTGTGTTTTTCCATGAACTCTGCTACACTGAGTGTAAGAAACATCTGCCTCTTCCCTTTCTTTGCCCTCTTTGGGAGCATTTCTTGACTGAGAATAACAGGCGAGTCCTGCTCCACCCTTCCTCCATGAGCATTATGACCCTCCTTCTCAGTATTCCCATGCCCCTTTCTATAAAATACTTTTCTCTCTTTTATTAAATATTTACGTCTAATTTCAATGATGTGTGTGTGTGTGTGTGTGTGTGTGTGTGTGTGTGTGTGTGTGTACACATGAGTGCACATGCCCATGAGAGACAGAGGTGTAGGATCCCTGGAGCTGGCATTGCAGGCAATTATGAGCCACCCAACATAGGCAATGGAAACCAAACTCCGGTCCTCTGCAAGAGCAGTACATGCTCCTAGCCCTCTCCAGCCCCCTTTTCTGGGGGAGTTCTATTTAGCATCCAAAAATATATATCCATTCAGCAACATGCCAGCATTATTCTAAGTACCAACTACACAGTAAGGAACAAAGCCAAGGAAAAACACTGCCCCAGGGGAGCTTGCAATCTGGTAAGAAAGATGGATGATAAACAAGACAATTGATGACAGATAAAATAATACGTAAACTGGATATAGTGCCATTAATCCAAGCACTCAGGAGGCAAAGGCAATCAATCTCCGTGACTTAGAGGCCAGCCTGGTCTTCATAGTAAGTTCTAGGAGAGCCAGAGCCAAAGAGAAAAAGCACCAAGTGGAACGAGAATGAGGCTGGGATGCAGATGGTCCCAATTTTCAGTGCCATGGCCAGAGAAGACACCTCTGAGGAGGTGATGTTTGAAGAAATCCTAGAAGGAAGCATGAAGCCAGTCGTGAGGAGCGGTGATAGAAGAACCATCCAGGCAGTGGGAACCGGGAATGTAAAGGTGCTGGAGGCAAAAGAAGCCTAGACAGAACTCAGTGAGGGAAGAACAGAAGCCATGAGGGCAGGCCACGCTGGATTTAGCACTGCTTGGCTTTTCCTCTATGTATGAAGACCTGCTGCGGGGGACGTTGCATGAAAGAGGGACATGCTCCTACGGACATCATGTCAGGATCCTTCCTGTTGCTGAGCCAGGAACCTCCCAAAGCAGGGGACAAAGGAAGGGAAGAAACAGTATGCTCCATCAGGGGGATAAATGTCCTACCAAAGGGCGGTGTCTAGACTAGACCTCTTGTGAAGACACTGAAGGCCAAGTGGATTCTGAATATGTTTTGGGAGAAACCCACACAGCTTGCTGATGGGTGTGATGTCATGTGGGGAAAACAGAGTCAAGCCTGACCCCAGAGCGTAGCTAGAGCTATGAAGCTATGAAGCTAGAGCATCCAGCTATGAAGATGGAAAAACCTCCAGAGGTGTAAGTCATCTTTCCTTTGGGGTTCCTTTTCAATGGCTGGGAGAGGGACTGGGTATGAGTAGCTCAGTTTGGGGCAAATTAAATGTGAGATGCTCCTGACATATCTGAGAGGCGACAGACATCAAGAACTCCCTGAGAAATGACTTGGATGTTAGAGGAAAAGTCCAGACTGAGGATATTAATTTAGGGTCATTAGGATAACTGTGATATTAAAGCCATGGAACTGGATTAATGTTAAGTTAACACAAGCAAGGCAGCTTCTAGCATCACTTGTTCCCAAAGGCCATCTGCTTATGGGAATTCAGGCTTCAGCCAGTGGGCATAGTGAGTGTCTTTCTGAGTAAGTGGACCCCGGAACCCTGAAATCTTTCTAGAGGCAAACGACCCTCCCTGGACCTGGTGTGGGCCCAAGATACTGGTATGCACACAGGTACATCTCCTGTCATTTGCCCTCAGAGGATGGCTGAGAACCCAGAAAAGCAAACCCTAACCTTTCATGGAGAGAGAATTACCTGGATCTCCCCAGGAACCCTCCAAGATCTCTTGGTACTGAAAGCCAAGTACCCGGAAGCCCCTCTCATCTCGGGCAACACATCTCTGGGTAAGTGACAACCACTCTACTTATTCCACTGTTAATGCCTGACTGAACTTTCTGGCCCCTGCTCCATTCCTAATCTACTTTTTAAGAGATGAAATCTTCATCCCGTCTAGTAAATCCACTAATCTCCAAAGTTGATGGACATATACCCTGGTAGTATTCATGATGCCTGGAGATGGTATGAGAGATTTTTTTAAATGTTTTAACTCATTTTGTCCTTTGTTACTTTATTAGCATTAAATATTGAGTAGACATAAGAGAACATTATAAAATATCTATGGATGTATTAACAAACACACCTTGTGACTGCCCACACATACTTTAATAACTTTGCTTCACACACACACACACACAGCCCAGTGGTAGGATGCTAACCTAGCCTGTCCAGGCTATGGGTTCGATCCCCAGTATTCTCCACAAACTGGTAATCGCTGTTTCAACCTCTGGCCTTCTGAGGTAAGAGGGGGGCACACCATTGCTCCTCCCTTCCCTTCCCTCTTGATGGCGCCCTTCAGCTGAACTGTGTTGGTCCATTGGTCAGTCTCCTCCTCGTTTTTCTAGTTACCACATACATTTGAATTCCTAGACAATGTGTCCCTTAGTTGTGCACATAGTGCACCAAGACTGTCACTATTATTCTGAAATTTGTGTTTTTCAGTCATCTTGACCTGAGACTCATCCCCTCTTTTTGCATGTACCTCGGTTCTGCTCCATTATGTGAGCCCAGAAAGATTGATCTATCATGGGAAGGCCGCTGTTGGAATAGCTTCAGCTATTTCTAGGTTCCCAAGGTTTTATAAACTCCTTTTTTTTTTCATGCTGGCTTGGTTTTGTTGTGTTGTGTTGTGTTGTGTGACAGGGTCTCACTCTGTCATCACTTTGGCTAGCCTAGAACTCATTTAGGCCAGACTAGCCTCAAACTCACAGAGTTGGAACTCATCTGGCTCTGCCTCCTGAGTGCTGAGATTAAAGCCCTGAGCCCACACCCAACCACAAATATTCTTGCAAGCATCTCTAGGTTCCTCTGTGGAAGAGTTTTAAGAGCCTCCCACACTTGTGTTTTCTATTGATACAAAGTAGCAGGAATGTAAGTGACTCCAGATGGGTTATGCTCATGGCTTCATTTCTAGACACGCTTATTATCAAGATTTGAGCTTTATATCTGAGGGCTTTAATGAGAATTTTTCAATGTTAAAAAAAGTGTTATTGCACAGTGGTAATGCACATCTTTAATGCCAGCACTTGGGAGGCAGAGACAGGCTGATCTCTGTGAGTTCAAGGACAGCCTGGTCTACAAAGCAAGTTCTAGGACAGGCAGGGCTACACAGAGAAACCTTGTCTCAAAAAACCAAAAAGAAAAAAGAAAAGAAAGAAAGGGTGTTCTCTCTCTCTCAATCTCTCTCTAAAATGCATTATTTTTTCTTCAGGACCAGCGATGAAATCTCAAGGACACTTTTACCCAATTCTCCTCTCTCCCGCTAGAATTCCTGATCTAAGAATGGTGACTAAAACCAGTGATGGTGAGTTCCTAGTCCTTCTAGTAAGATATTAATGACATAACTCTTGGAGACTGGGTTTCTCTGCGTAGCCCTGGCTGTCCTCGAACTCACTGTAGACCAGGCTGGCCTCAAACTCAGGGATCCACCTACCTGCCTCTGCCTCCTGAGTATTGGGATTAAAGATGTGCATCTATCTTATCAGGCTCATCTCCAACTCAGCATTCTTTTTCTGAAGTGAAAGCGTGTCTCCACTGCAAACCTCACTACCAAAGCCTTTGGAGAAGAGAAGATGAGTCATATAAATATTACCCACTGGAGACAGTGTGCTCACTTGCAGGATTCTTATAAGTACATGGCATTCCAGAGACAGTAAATGTACAGTGTCACTTTTGATGGATGAGAGGAGAAATGAGGAATATTATTTGATGCTCATGTGTTACTCATGTTGTGGGAACGATGGCAAGGGTCTAAATGGGACCTACAAGCAAGCACCCCCGTTCACTTACAACATTCTCTAAAGTCCACTAGTGTAAAGTTGAACCCACAAAGTAGAAAGAAATGGGCAAGAATTGAACTCAATATACATGACAAACCTTTTAGCAAGTGGATTTTACTATTTCCCCTTCCTCATTGCCAAGAGCTCCTTGTCTTGGGCGTGCATGCTTATCCAGTGGCTGACAAATTAATCCGGGGGTGGGGTGAAGGGTGAACGAGTTGGTCAGGAATTTGAAAGTTATGGGCTACAATGGTAGCAATCACACCCTTAACTTGAGCAACAGGGAAGATGTCACAGGTAGAGCCTTACTCAAGAGTGACTTTTAGGTCACTGTGTGTTTATAGGTGTCTGTGGTGGATGGGGGGACTGGCAGGGGTGCTGATGACAACCAAGCCACTGCTATCCAGGAGTTCTGGCTTCTGTTATCAGCCAAAGGCAAGTTTCACTGAAAACCAACACACCTAATTCCTGCTCTAACCCCAGACATTTGCAAGCGAAGGGATCCCTTTTGGAGTTTTTCCAGCTTCACCTTGGAGCAACCCAGGTAGCGTGCCTGATGTGGGCAGAGAGGAAATGGAAAAACACAGACTGGGTCCAGGTAATCAATCTAAGCCCAAGGTTATGGCAGGACACCCCCGGACTCTTTGGCCAAGCACTAGCCTTCCTGCTTTCCGACTTTTCTCTGACACCAAGTATTGAGTCTTCAAATCTTATATAAAATGAGTAATGCTAATAAGCTGTTCGCTAGCAAAGGGTTGCTCTACCCCAGCCTTCCTGTCTCTGAGCCCCTTGTATGAGTCCCCAAAAGGGCCTTTCAGGACATAATTCAAAACCCTCTACATAACCCAATCCTTCCTCTATAGATGAAGAACCTGAGATGCAAAAAGAAAATGCACTCGCCCAAGGGCATCAGGTCACAAGGTCACCCACTCACAATTCAGAAGTCCCACTGTTGTTGCCACCCCCTTCCCCATGCCACAGCTTGGTCCCTCAGCCAAAGGAAAGCCAGGTTCTGGGTGAAGTACTGCCTCTGACTCGCTCAAAGCTAAAACGTGAGTGCCCTCCAGTGGCCATTAGGAAATTTCCTGTGGTCCAGAGTGTGGGACACCACTGGGGTGAACGGGAACCAGATGTGCTCACACCAGCAACCACCCCCAACCCTGGTCCCCGGTCCCCCCAAGAATCATACCTCTGTGACAACCCCACTTTTTTTTGACGTTAAGGTTTCTTTAAGCTACACATTCATTCCTATCTTATCCACAGTTGGCTCAGTCTAGTTTCCTTTCAAAATCTTTACTATGAACTGTCACTGCATATTTATCTGATGGGCCCATGAGGCATAAAATTAAAGTTTAAATTACTGAGAATCAAAACAAGTTGAAGACCTTTCTGACTCCATCAGAATGCAAGTTGTTTTGTGACCAGAAACAAAATCAAATAAAAACATTGTGAACAATGGGCATGGCAGAAGGAAGGCCCAGATGGTCTGTCTGGCCTTGGTCAGAGTTTGAACACTTGTAGGGACAGAGCAATAGAACAGACAGCTGGAATGCCATGCCCCACCAGAAGACTGAACTGTCTTGTTTCCATCTGTGTCAAAACCAGAAGCAGGGAGCAGGGTGTGGTGGCTCATGGATAAGGAACTCAAGGCCAACCTACAAGATACTGTCTCAAAAACAAAAACAAGAAGCCGAAAGAAGCAGCGATGAGCCACTATGGTTCTCTGTGTGAAGCTTCTGACTTAAATAATAGCTTAAATAGTAAGATGTTTGTGTCTGGTTTCTTCCCCAATGACAGCCAGCATCTTCTCAGGGACAATGAATCAAATCATTTGACAGGGAACAAAGTTAGCTCTGCTAGGCTCCTGCAAAGATACAGCCGGGATTTGGGGTTTGAGTTTTAGTTTGTGGTTAGGAAGTCTGTCTGGTTTGGTTTGGTTCGGTTCGGTTCGGTTCAGTTAGGTTCGGTTTGGTTTTAGAGGCACAGTCTCCTTGGATAGCACAGGCTGGACTCAAAATCATAATTACCTTGCCTCAGTCCCCTAAATGCTGGGGTTACGGGCAATCACCACTCTATCTGGCTAAGCCCAGAGGTTTTAACGGGACTTAAAGAATAGATTCCAACAGAACCTGTGGGGATAAAGAATCAACAGGTCACTGATGAAGCATCTGAGCTGGGACCAAATCTCGTAAGAGCATCTTTTATGAGATTCTGAGGCAGGACAAGGACTCCAGGCTGACATTCTGGAAAGGAGGAACGACTCACTTACACATTTCTGGTGAGATTTTCTTGGCATGCAGATAACAAAGAACGGCTAGTCTTTTCTATCCAGGAAGTTAACGGAGGTTAGTGAAGCAGTGGGGGAGTGAACCCTTTTGTCCCGCTGAGAAGAAATTCTGAAGTTCCTGCTCACAACCTGCCAGTCCTTGATAGTTTAACTCCAGTCCTTGTCAAAATGTTGGATACTTTCTGTCCAGTCCATAAGAGCATTATCCCCATCCTCCTGGGTGCTTACCCACGGCTGCCTTCACCCCTTCCTGTGAGCCCTGAACTTCCCCCTACACCCAACACCACCAACTAATGGGAAGCCTGAGGCAGCTGCTTCCTTGGAATGTGGTCGTTTTTATTGGCCAGTGTCCCTCATGGAAATGGCTCATAAAGGTTATGATTATCAGTGTTGGAAAATCTGCAGCCAAAATATTACTGATTTGATTCCTGTTTGGGTCATCTTGGCCTAAATTCTTGAGCTGTTATATTTTGAAATGTCTTCATACCAGAATATACTAAAAAGTCACTCAAAGTGCAGGCAATTTACAGGAAGAGGCATACACAGCCTACTTTCTTTCTTGACTTTGTGGAGGCAGGTAAATAGAAACCTGATTTGTTCATTACTTGGCTTGATGGTTCATATATTTTTGGCTAAAAAAAAAAAAAACATCAGGATCAGTTCCTCAAGGGGAGTCTGGGAGTCTTAGGATGGTGGTATCGTGTCAGATTCAAAATGACATCAACATAAGCCCTGAAAGAACCATGAAGCCATGGAGACATCATCACTTTTACTCACTGTTGTTCTTCACCTTTGCATAAAAACTCTTTCCTTCCAAAAAATAAGTATTGACTTTAGACCAAGAGTTCTGTGCCCAGGGCTGGAAACTGGCTCTGCTATTTGGGTCTTTCAGGCATAAAGACCTAAGTTTGATCACCAGAATGCACATTAAAAACCTGGACAAAGGGGCTGGAGAGGTGGCTCAGAGGTTAAGAGCACTGGCTGTTCTTCCCAAGGTCCTGAGTTCAATTCCCAGCAACCACATGGTGGCTCACAGCCATCTACATTGAGATCTGTCCGGGCATATATGTAGAACAAATACTGTATACATAATAAAGCCGGGCGGTGGTGGCGCACGCCTTTAATCCCAGCACTTGGGAGGCAGAGGCAGGCGGATATCTGTGAGTTCGAGGCCAGCCTGGTCTACAGAGTGAGTCCAGGACAGCCAGAGACACACAGAGAAACCCTGTCTCAAAAAAAAAAAAAAAAAAAAAAAAACCTGGACAAGGTAGGATACACTGTAACTATAATATTAGGGAGTCAAAGACAGGCAGACCTCCAGGGCTCATGGACCCAATCTACTTAACAGTCTCCAAGACAGTGAGAGGCTTGGGCTAAAAAAACAAAAAACCAACCAACCAACAAACAAATAAACAAAACAAGATTTACACCTAAGGTTGCACACACACACAGAGAGAGAGAGAGTCCAATTCCCAAAGACTGACTTAGCGGATGTGAGATCTTCTGGTGATCCTCTGAGCAGCCACAATGGGAATCACCACACTACCCAAATGTTAAGTGAGACCCTAGTGTGGAGATGCCAACTCTACTCTTCCCATGCCAATGAAAACAACTGCTTTTCCAGGACTGACCATTGGTGCCTTCTGTAGCCTGACTCAGGTGAAGGACATCTTGGCTGAGAGCATCTCAGAACTCCCGGAAGAGAAAACTGAGACCTACCGAGCTCTCCTGAAACACCTTTGGAGCCTGGCTGGACAGCAGATCCGGAACATGGCGGTGGGTTTCCTGCTGTCAATCACTGAGCACACACGTGTTTCTCCTCACTGAGATGTCAGAATAAACACTGGCAGAAGTAGCCTGCCAAAAGGTCTCAATGAAATGACAGGCCAATTAACAAATATTTTTAAATTAACAAATGATATTTAGTAAAATCTTCAGGAAAATTCTAGATGAAATTCAGCCCAGTAGCTGAGCAGCAACACTGGTCACAAAGGCCACCGTGGTTTTGCTGATTTCTTGACAAGACTGTCAAAAAGACTGATTTAATCTTAGGCTTCGTTAACAGAAGCATAGTACCTACAGAAGGCTGGCCACCTTTCTACTTCTACTACTCAAACCACTGCTAGAGAATCACTGTCATAAGGAGGAAAGTGAGTAGTGGTTGGTTTTCCAAGCACACATACGTGTCCCTTCTCCGACATCTGCTGAGCAGTGAGCAGAGATCCTTGGAGCCTGGGGACTCCAGTCATCAGAGGACACTGTCCTTTTGAAAACTCTCAAGTGATTCCAAATGACCGAACGCACTAGAGCCTGCCAAGAGAAGGTGACAGATAAGTTTGGGGTTGGAAGCACACCTAAAGGAGAAATAGGGTTAGTCAAAACAGCATAAGAGCTGCCTTCCAACATTCATGGGCCCCTGAGGATAGATAACTGGCCAAGATCCCTCTTGACCTTCCAAGACCCTGAGAGGATCATAAACAGGTGTCTATAAGGGGGCAGAAGACCTGAGATGCTGACCAAGATGTCACACTCTCTCCTCAGACCTTAGGTGGACATGTTATAAGCAGGCATTGCTACTCAGACCTGAATCCTATTCTCTCTGTGGGCAACGCCACCCTCAATCTGCTGTCAGAAGGTAAGCTACACCTGAGAAGCCTTTAGAGAGCCTTTATCTTTTTTTAAATAACATTTTAATTTTTTTTCTTAAGGAATTGCAGTAGCCTGGATCACTCTCTCAATCCACCATAGGGAGCTCCTGTCATGAGGAAGGTGCATTGTAGCAGTGGGCAGAGGAGCTTCCTGCTGGCAACACACACAAACACACACACACTCACACACGCACACACGCACACAAGTGCTCATGTGTTAGTTCATGTGTTCTTGCTTGACTGGGAATGATGTGCAAAAGCTAACATGAGAGCAAAGTTTCAGGATCCTGGAGAGATGACTCAGTGGTTAGGAGCACACACACTGCTCTTGCAGAGGACCAGAGCTGAGTTCCTAACACCCACATCAGGTGGCTCCCAACTGCCTACCTCTCTGGCTCCTGGGGGACTCAACCTCTCTAGCTTCTGTGCACACCCACTCTCGTGGCACTTATTCACAAAGATGTGAATACAATTGTGAATTGTGCATACTTTCAAAAAATAAAAACTGATATTTTAAAGAAAAGAGAATGTGGCTGGAGAGATGGCTCAGCAGTTAAAAACATGTTCTTCTGTGGCAGAAGGACTGAGTTTGTTTCCCAACACCCATATCGGGCAGTTCACAACTGCCTGTAGCTCCAGTTCCAGGAAATCTGACTCCTCTGGCCTCCATGGTCACCCATATTCACGTGCATATAGTGAATATCTACATATTCATATATCTATATGCTGTATATATATATATATGTATATATAAATAGTTGTACATAATTAAAAATATAAAAATAGATTTTAAAAAAGCAGAGTGAGAACTGGGCTTGGTGTTGCATGCCTTTATTCCCAGTCCTCAGGAGACAGAGGCAGAAGGCTCTCTATGAGTTCAAGACCAGCCTAATCTACATAGTGAGTTCCAGGACAGCCAGGACTATGTAAAGAGACCCTGTCTCAAAAAAAAAGGTGGGGGAGGCAGGTTACAGATTGCCTTACTATATCCTAAAGGAGAAAGAAGGTTCCTGCCTTCCTCCTTCAATCTAAGTTCAATAGGAGCCCCATCCCCACCCCACCCCCATCCCACCCCCACAATACCCTGTATGGCTCTCTTCTTCCAAGCACACACAGAAAGACAAATCCCCCTAGGCCCCTATGGGGAGGGGAAAGCAGTGACTGTTCTAATTGCTGGCTGGCTGGAGCATTTCCTTAAGCACTCCCTGCTAATCCACCTCCCCTGCTCTCCCAGTCCCCTGTGTACTCACAATGCTTTGGTCTGTTCCACGAGCCCTAACACCTCCTTGGCAAGAGGCTAAACATGTGCCAGGCTGTGTTGGGCACTTTACACACTTCATCCCCGAGCTGTTCAACCGCCAGCCCATGCTACTTGTCCAGGTGATGGGACACTGCAGCTTAGCTGGTTCCGATGCTCAAGATGAAAGTGGATCATTCTCAATTTTTTTTTCCTCATGGTTTTGTAAGCTAGAAACTCCAAGGTCACATGATATAACATAGTGACAGCCTTCTTCGAATTATCTGCATTTCGAAGGCAGAAACGCAAGAAAGAACAAGAGGGAGCCAAAGTCATCCTTTTGTAATAGTCCCGATCCCAACCCTGAAGGCGGAGTCCTGTCACCTATCTCATGCCAGGTGTCCATCTCAGGTGCGAGCCGTGGGCATGTTAGGAAAGTGTGCTACCACAGCACACCCAGCTATCTCTTCCTATGGTTACAATGGCTATTGAATTCCATAAACTAAATGAGGGGTTTTTCCAACATATTGTATCTTTTGTGTGTGTGTGTGTGTGTGTGTGTGTGTGTGTGTGTGTGTGTGTGTGT
>CAJQZJ010010085.1:9614057-9638496 GCA_907164525.1 Lophiomys imhausi
CACACACACACACACACACACACACACACACACACACACACACACACGCTGCTTCGTTTTGTTTAGTCTAGAATTTTGTAATCAATATGAAATGTGAAGTTGAATTTTTATGGTTCAAAAACACAAAAAACTGATATGTATACTAATATCTAAATGGCTTTCTAGATTTCCTGATTGCAAACTTCTGGAATACATTAACATATCTACTCTCCCACTTATCCCACCTGCCTTGTCCTAACCCTCTTTGACCTTCTTCTGGCCTCACCCTTCCCTGTCCCCTGTTTTTCAGCCACCCCTGCCCCGAGGCCACCCACCGTCCCTAACCTCTAAATTTCAGGCTGAGACCTACACTTATTTCTCAGTCGGGACACCAGAGTGGCCTTCCATCCTCACCAAAGGCTGGGATCCTGAAAAAGCATTCAAAATGTTTTTCCTTTTGAGAACCATGGGCTCTAGCTTATTCTGGGATGGCTTATCCAGCCTAGAGTTTCCTTCCCAGCACAACCCCTCCTTCCCACCTCTAAGCTCACTGATAGACCTTTTCCTCCAGGGACATGAGGATCAGATTCAAACCAGTCATCCAAGCCCTGGCTTGGATGGGGGTAGGGGTGGGAGGGCACCAGGGTCATAAAAAGTGAAACCCTGGGGCGGGAGTTGGGGGCGGGGGTAACTAGGCCACCCTCCATGCATTAGGAGCCATTTTATATAATCCAAACCCAACCTGATCCAGACTAACCAGTCTCTCCCATTGTGCTGAGTCATTCCAGGACAGCCAGGGTTATCCAGAGATTGCAGACCGGTTCCTAAGCGCTCTGGGAGAGTTCCAGGTCATGCTACCCAGGGGAGTCCAAACGTACCAGGTCAGTGAGTTTGATTCACTGAAACCCACACTGGGAGATAAGCAAGGGCTGAGTGAACCAGGCAAGCTGTTCACAAGACTGATTTTTAGTTCTTTTCTAGTTGTTCCAGCCCCCAAGAGCAGGTGCTAGAGGAGCACAGGGCTGCACCAACAGACTGATTTGCAAACAGAGAGCCATAATTACTTTAAAGTAATACTCTTTGGGCATTTGTTAAATACCTACCCAGAAGTGTAGCTGAGACCAGAGGTTCAGTCTCTAGCCCAAACTGCATATACTTAATCTCCAGTCAGCAAACAAGAGGCCTGCAAGTGACTAAACTCACCCTTCTAGAAGAACGATTTAGAAATTAGTTGTTGTTGATGGTACATAGCCCTGCCCACCCTCTCCACACACACACACTCACATGCATGTGCGCGCACACACACACACACACACACACACACACACACACACACACACACACACAATGCAAGCTTTTCAGAGAAAATCTCCAGAATGAACTCAACATCAGCCTGCACCTGGAGAATTCCATTCCCATTGCCATCCTCTGTCATAGACCCTGATGAGTCACACTCAAGACTTCTCACTCAGATTCAGGTCTCTGAGGGGATGGGGAGGGGGGGCATGCTATGTCACAGGGGCCTTGTCAGATGAACATGAGCAGGTTGGTCATTGGAAGGAGGAGCAAGCAGGACAAAGGTACCTAAATTGCCTAACAGCAGGGTTCAGGATTACCACAAATGGAGGAAGTAAAGAGTCCTTTCACCTACTTCACCATTCTATCAAGATGTTGGCATGTCAGAAGCATTGCCACAAAACGGAAATGACAATTTCTCACTCTAGTTACATCGTGAAATGGTCATGCTCACCATCTGACTCTGACTCACTCCAGGGTTTGTTGCACAAGTGGACTGTCCTGTGGCTCCATCCTGAGTCAGTCAGGCCACCTGAGCTGAAAGGTTTCCGGGCTAACTCTGTCTTCCTCTGCAGAGAGTGGATTCTCACCAACCTCTCCAAGATCCAGTTGGACGTCCCATCATGCACCTGTCAGGTCTCAAACATGCCACAGGGGAAGCAATATTTTGTGATGACATCCCCAGGGTGGATAAAGAACTGTTCATGGCTTTGGTGACTAGTACCAGGGCCCATGCAAGAATCATGTAAGTAAAGCAAAGCTTCCAAAAACCGTTTAAAGGTATTGTTAATCCTGAGATTTATCAGAGATAAACCGATTCCACCATTTTGGACCAAATTTAAAGCAAGCCTTATTAAATATTAAATACCGACCAAGAGATAGACTTTAGTTAGGACCATTCCCTGGGATTTCCCTGCTGAAATGACCTGAAATGGCCCTGAGTCACCTGTTGCAGTGCCTTATAAAGACAAACCTATGGGCCACTGTACTTTCCCATGAGGCTTTGTTATTTTTCTAAGAACTACAACTCCCATCATTCCAGGAAGTTACCTGGTGCTTGGACAGGGAGAGCTTACAGGTTAATTTTGGGTATTACAGTATACCAGGGGGCTGCCTCTTGGGAATGTGCCCTTTTCTGCAATGCCCTGACCCAAACAGCTCCTAGAGGAAGAGAATGTCTAAAACAGACCGTGCTGGGGGGAAAAATAGCTTAGGGGTAGGTAGAGTGCTGGAACGCTCTCCCGTGCACAAAGCCTGGGGTTCAATCTCCAGCACCATATAAACCCAACATGGTTTACCGCTGTAATTCCAGCCCTCAGTAGGTAGAAGCAAGAGGATCAGAAGGGCAAGGCCATCCTCACTTACATAGCTAGTTCCAGGCCCATGTGGGCTACATGAGAACCTGTCTCAAAAAAGTAAAGAATTATGGGCCTTTTGTTTGCTTTCAAAGGTCATAAAAAACTCATCTCCCCACAGCCTCATGCATGACTCAGAGCCACTCTGATACCACTGAAACATCAGCTTCATTATTAAGTAGGAAATAAATACAGTCATACATTTCCAAAGAAGACTGGTTTCACTGCCCTTCCCCAGCAGCTGAAGTTACCTCCCCTCCCTGCAGCAGGTTTCCTGGACCCTACTCGGCCATGGCAGGTCCATTCTGGTTACTCAGGCTGGTTTCACCGTCACATGTTTTTATTTTCAACTATATTCTTCCTTGGGGCTTGAGGTCCTCAAAGTTTGCTGATGTCTCCCTTTAACTATCTATGTTCAGATCAATTGAATCATCTGAGGTCCTCAACCTGCCTGGTGTAGTTGATGTGATAACAGCTGAGGACATTCCAGGCACCAATGGTGATGGGGATGACAAATTACTGGCCGTAGATAAGGTACGAATGGGACATGCTTTCCCAGATACCTGTGCAAATAATCACCCAAGTACCCCTGTCAGTCACCTGCCCTTGCCTCCTAGGTTTTTTTGCCTTTGAGATGCTGAAGTGCCAAGGCCCTGGTTTCTCTCTGCCCCAAGGCCTCCATTCTACCTTGCTTTTCTGAAGTGAGGAAATAACATATTAAACAAAAACTAATCATAGATCTGACTGAGCTACTGTGTGCCTCTGAATACATGTACCCTTATCTGAAGAGTAAATATAAGGGACTGATCTATATCAGGATAGAATGCTCTAGAGTAGTGGTTCAACCTTCCTAATGCTGTGACCCTTTAATACAGTTCCTCATGTTATGGTGACCCCCCCACCATAAAATTATTTCATTGCTGTTTCATAACTGAAATTTTTCTACTGTTATTAATAGTAATGTGAATATCTTCTATGCAGGATATCTGATATGCAACCCCCAGTTTGAGAACTACTGCCCTAGAAAGACCTAGAAGGGGGGGACCTCAGCTGCACCCTCTTATTTACATGGAACTCTCTCCCTAAACCTGTTCTCTCACCAGGTCTCAGTTTCCTTCACATACTCTATGTTTAGTAAGTTTCTTGGTTGTTGCTGACCTTTCTATTCAAATTCAACAATTATTTACTGACCACCCTTACTTAGGACCAGAGTCTTCTATTGCAGCATTTCCACCTACTGAATGCCCTTGGAGTCCACCATCTTTAAAGGAACAATGATCACAACACACACTTCATTGTATCATAGGAGTTAAGCAAGTGAGCACAGTGGAGGTGCCTAGGACAGGGGTTGGCATATGAAGACTGTCATTAAGGGCTGGCTATTGTCACATTCCAATAAATCCCACACACTTTCTCCTCCAGTTGTGGAAGAGATCAGTGGGGTTTGTTTGTTTGTTTTTCTGAATCCATCAGCAGAGGTTGGCTGTCATTTATCAGTCTACTGGGGCTGCCGTGATAAAGCTGCCTAAACCTGGGGCTGGAGAGATGATGGCTCAGTGGTTCTTCCAGAAGACTTGGGTTCTATTCCTAGCACCTATATGGCAGCTCACAACTACCTGTAATTCCAGTTCCCACGTACCCATCATCCTCTTTTGGCCTCTGTGGGTACTGCATACATGTGGTACACAGACATACATGCAGGCAAAACACCTACAAACAAAATAAAAATGAAATCTCAAAAAAAAAAATACACAGTGGGTGACTGAAACAACAGAAGTGGACTTTTTTAAAGTTCTAGAGCTGAATCCAAGCCACAGTGTCAGCAGTTCTAGCTTCTTCTGCAGAATCCCTTCTTGACTTGCTGATGGCTGCCTTCTCATTGTCTTCATTTTGCCTTTTCTCTGTTGACTCTTCACCAGTCGTATTGTGTAGAGGTCCCACCCTTATGGCCTCACTCAGTGTTAATAACCTCCATAAAGGTCCTGTCACCAGATGCAATCTCATGGGTGCTTCAACACAGTAAGGGGTTGACTAGTTCGGTCAGTTCTCAGCAGGGCAACCACATACACTTTAAGCTCTCCAGTGACAGGATGAAAAGCGCATGTGAACACATCACAACAGGGGACTCAGTTGGTTCATGTCACAGTCAGTCTCTGGGACTTACACGTACCGAATACAGTGGCCAGTGAGTAAAACCTGTAAGAGGCACTTTTTGTGTGTGGGTGCCGGGGGTCTAACCAGGGAGCTCACAAATGCTAGGCAAGTGCTATACCATTGGGTACAACCCAAGACTATGGGGCTGGAAAGTCATGCAACTGGTGGAGCCAGTCTGGAGCAAGAGTGAGGTCAAGACATGTCCAAACCCTGTAAATCTTGTCCTGAGACTGGCAAGAGTAGGGCTGTTCCCTCCTTGCTCTGGGCCTGCATGTCCTGGTGCATGTAGCCTGAGCAACCCCCACCTCTGCCACCCTTGAGGTAGACATATAGCCTGGTGGCCAGGTTCCAGGTTAAACCCCCTCCTTTCTTATAAGGACATGTCCAGCTAACACCATTCCTCTTCATGCAAATGAAGCATTCCCAGCACCTTGGCCCCAGCCAATGATGTATACTCACCCAGATACCTCTACCCACTCCCTAAGGTTTATACAGCCCTTACCCCCAATAATGAAAGGTGCTTCACTGAAAACTGTCTCAGAAAAGGCTGCTTCTCCTGCCCTCACCATGAACCAAGGCCCCACGTAACCCACCCGCCCAGCTAAGCTTCATTCCATCCAACCCAGTGTGCAACAGTGCCCGGGTACCCCAAAACCAGAAGCAGACCTGGGCCAGCACAAGACCTTCCTTTTTTATTATTATTTTTAAATCTGTGCCCGAGCACCTGTGATTCCATTGTGGCTATTTGTATTCAACAACGACATCTAAGATAGCCACTGGTGAGGTTGAGCTTGGCTCCTATCTGGTTGCTTACAATTACTTAAATTAGTTCTGTTATTATTATGGTGTGGAGTGTGGGAGGTCAGAGGACAACTTTATGGAGTTGGTTCTCTCTCCACCTACCTTTACATGGGTTCCCAGGAGTTGAACTCAGGTCCCCAGGCCTGCACAGCAAACATTGCTACACAGTGAGTCATCTATCTCCCTCTGTCTGCTTTATATATGGACTGTCCAGGTGCTCTGTGTGGGCCAGGTCATCTGTGCTGTGATTGCAGAGACCGACATCCAGGCAAAACGAGCCACTGAAAAAATAAAAATCACCTACGAGGATCTGAAACCTGTGATCTTCACCATCAAGGTAAGCAGGGCCTGTCAGTCTCCCTCTAAGATTGTAAAGTTGGGCTGGAGAGATGGCTCAGTGGCTAAGAGCACTGGCTGCTCTTCCATAGGACCCAGGTTCTATTCCCAGCACCCACATGATGGCTCACAGCCATTTGTAAGTCCAGTTCCAGAGGATCTGACACTCTATTCTGGCCTTTGCAAATACCAGTCACACACATGGTACATAGACATACATGTGGTCTAACACTCATACACATAAAACAAAAATAAATAAATCTTTTTTTTAAAAGATTGTAAAGTAAAAATCATCTTTGCAAATGTCTTAATATCATAAGACAATCTCAGAACCTTTTCTCCCCTTGGTGTCTGCTTGCTTTGAAAACAATTATCTCATTACTTGAATGAGATGAAATTATCTTTGGCAGCCAGGTATAGTGGCACACACCTTTAATCCCAGCACTGGTCTACAAAGTCCAGGACAGCTAGGGCAGTTATACAGAGAAACCCTGTCTTGAAAAAAAACAATAACAAAAAAACAGAAAAACAAACAAAAAACAGAAAAAAAAAACAATCAGAATAGAAGTTTCTCTCTCACATTCAAAAGCCTAGAAGTATCCAGGCCTGTGGCAGAGGCCTGTGATTCTTTCTGGCTGTGTAGCCTGCTGAGGCAGACAAATTACACCAAGATAAATAGGTAAGAACCTGACTCAAAACAAAAAGAAAAAAAAATAGGTGTATAGCTCAGTGAACTCGATGGGAGAATATTTGCCTCCTGACAAAAGAAAAGAAAACAGCCTAGAAGTGATCAGTCCAAGGCTTATATGATACGGTAGTCTGTTTATATCTATGTATATACTTTCCATGGTATGTTTTGTGCTGCTCTAACAGAATCCCTGACACTGGGTAAAGTATTAATGAACAGGAATTTGCTTTTCATGGCTCTAGTGTCTGGGAAATCCAAAACTGAAGGGCTGCAGCTAATGCTATATGATTCTAGAAGGTAGAAGGAGAAGAGAGTAAGAGAGAGAAAGTTGCTTTCATAACAAAGCTATTCCATTATGGTTATTACAATAATCCACCCACCTAATGAACCCTCATTGCCTAATCATCTAAGGGTTCCACCTCTCAAGACAGTTGCCCTGGGAGTTAGACTGGGACACATATGAGCTATGTGTATCCAGAATCCAGCTCCTTCTATCCAGTCTCTCTGTAATATGTTGTTTCCATTTTTTGTTTTGTTTTGTTTTGTTTTGGGTTTTGGGAGTTTTATTGAGGCAGAGTTTCTCTGTGTAACCCTGGCTGTCCTGGAACTCACTCTGTAGACTGGGCTAGCCTCGAACTCATAGAGATCCACCTGCCTCTGCCTCCCCAAATGCTGGTATTAAAGGTACATGATTTTCATTCTAATAGCTACTGAAGCTTTGGCCATTAAATCCACATTCCAGAGAGCAAAAGGAATGAGAATAGGCACCCCTAATGGCTTTTAGAACATTTCCAACAGGGCATGGGGATGCACGCCTTTGATCCCAGCACTTGGGCAGCAGAGGCAGGTGGATCTCTGTGGGTCAGAGATCACCCTGGTCACATAGCAAGTTCCAGGAGAACCTGCACTACATAGAGTCTCACTGTCTCAAAAAAAAATCCAAAATAATTTTTTTAAAAGATCATTTCCCAGTCCCTACAGGGAAGTGTGTACATTGTGCATGCCTTTCTATTTCTTTGGCCAGAAGGCCAGCATCTGCCATACCTAACTGCCAAGAGAACTAAGAATAATTTTCTTCCAGATGGTTTGTGTATCCACCAAAGACTTGGGCCCCTGTTTATTTGAGGAAGGAAATGAGAGTGGATATTAGGAACAGTAATGTCTTCAAAGTAGAAACTGAAATGTAATGAGAATTTCATGATGAAAATTCCGTAGAAACTTACACTCTAATTTCTGACTCTTGGTGATGGGATTCAAGTTATATTTCTGCAGAAATATGTGAGAACATAGAAAATTCAAGTGTGGATATATGTTGATTTTGTTCTTACTTTAACAAGTGCCTGAGATAAACACCTTACAAGGATGGACAGCTTCTTCTGCCATACAGTTTTAGAAGTTTTAATTCATGCTTTGCCAGGCAATACACTGTAGTGGCCACACATAGTGAGCAGAAACACTCACCTCATGTCCGGGGCAGGGAAGGGAGAAAAGGGAGAGACCAGGTCCCACCGTCCACTTTGAGGGCATATGTCTCCAATAACCTAGGCTGACTTGTTAAAAGTTTTACCATTCTCTTGCTGGGGCCAAGCTAGGGAGGAGTACCAAGCTGGGGAGTGAGCCTCTGACTCATGGGTCCTTGCGGGCACAGCACAACTATAGCAACTTGGACTCACAGTCTCTAACTCGGTGACAGTCATGTTCAGAGAAATTGGGTTGAGAAAAAATGGATTGTTTCTGGGCTTGCAATATACCATAGCTGGTGTGCAAAGGCCCCAGGGAACCATGGGAACAGTTTGAAATGTGCCTGAGGGTTACCAGTCTTTCAATGTGCAGAGTTAAGAAAACACGGTTCTTAATCTTTCTACACCAAACCAGCTCTGCTCCATTTGCCAAGTTTGCAAGGAATACAGGCTTTTTGGCCTCACTCTCCTTCAATTGCCGTAGAATCCTAACATGGATTTGTTTTTGTTGTTTTATTTCCATGAACTCTACTCTCCTGAAGGGAGAAATGGCACCCAGAGGACATACCCATGATCTAACTCAGAACAGTTAGAGTAGTAAGAGATCTAAATTTTCTTCAGAATAAGAAAATCCAGAGTAAACAAATAATTCTTCAATGACCAAAGGCAGAAAACAAGAGTCATATATACCAATAGTAATTTATCAATGTATGCATCAACCTATCTACATGAATGTTGATATAATTATGTTATGTATTGTGAATGTTATATATGTATGATAAAATATATGTAAAATATATTTATTTATAAGAGAGGCAGGGTAGCACACACTTACTAGATCCAAGCTGACAAATCTGAATCATGGCTGTGTCCCTTTTCACCTGTGTGATATTAGGCAAGGAATTTACACCCTTGTACCACGGTTTACTCTCCTGTAAAGGGGGAGTGATACTATGCACCCCATCAAGGCCTATGAGAGTAAATGACTTAATGAATGTAAAATAAAACAGTGTCTGCCTCACGGGGGTCACTCGATATTGCTCATCCCATCAGAAGGTTGAAGGTCTTTTAACACACGCCGTGGTAATAAACATATGTCTGTGCTTGTCACTGTGGCTTATTGAGGTCAAAGCGTGGGCTGGACAGTTTTATGTCGACTTGACACAAGCCAAACTCAGCTGAGAGGAGGGAACCTCAATTTTAAAAAATGCCTCCAGGCTGGAGAGATGGCTCAGTGGTTAAGAGCACTGCCTGCTCTTCCAAAGGACCCGGGTTCAAATCCCATGTGACAGTTCACAGCTGTCTGTAATTGACAGGCGTGGTGGCGCACGCCTTTAATCCCAGCACTCTGGAGGCAGAGGCAGGTGGATCTCTGTGAGTTCGAGGCCAGCCTGGTCTATGCAGTGAGTCCAGGACAGCCAAGGATACAGAGAAACCCGGTCTTGAAAAACCAAGAGAAAATCTCTCCATAAGATCAGGCTGTAGGCAAGGCTGTAGGGCATTTTCTTAATTAGTGGTTCATGGCATAAGGCCCAGCCTATTGTGAATGGAGCCATCCCTGGGCTAGTGAGCAGCACCCCTCCACAGCCCCTGCATCAGCTCCTGCCTCCAGGTTCCCACCTGCTTGAGTTCCTCCTGTCCTTTGATGATGGACTGTGATGTGGAAGTAGGCCAAATAAACCCTTTCCTCTCCAACTTGCTTCGGGCCAGGGTGTTTCATCACAGCAATAGAAACCCTAAGACAAAGTGTTAATTAGAAAAGTGAAAACCTCACATGGGGTGTTTATTTCCCACTGCTTTAAGAAGTCAGGTAGCAAAAAAAAAAAAAAAAAGAAGTCAGGTAGCTATCACTGGGAAAGCTGGCTTTTTTTTTGCAGAGCCCAGGGCCTTGTGTATGGTGTATGCTAGGCTAGGTTACTGAGTCACTTCCAGAAACCTAGGCAAGATGCTTCTAGAAACTAAGCCTGGACTTGCAACCTGTCTCAACAAATTTGCAACCTGGTTTTAAGAGTTATTTTCTCCTCTCTAACTCCCATTTCTTCATCTTAAAACCAGAGGTAACAATTGTTTGCAATAACTTAAGGAGGGAAAGGGTAGTACATCTGGTCAGTTTTAGAGACTTCCTGAAACCCCTGTGTTGTTTACTTTCTGAGTCTTTTGTGGAGGGGAGGGGGGGTTATTGCCTGAAAGTTTTTTGCCAGGGAGCCAAAAGAGGGTATGAAGTAAAACTATGTGTCTGTGAGCCACCATATAGATGCTAGAAACTGAACCCAGATCCCCTGGAAGAGCAGCCGTGCTCTTCACTGCCGAGCCATCTCTCCAGCCAGCCACTACTTCTTGAGGGTTTTTTCGTTTTTGTTTTTTGGTTTTTTGAGACAGGGTCTCACTATATATATACTATATAGCTCTGGCTGTCCTGGAACTCTCTTTGTAGACTAGGCTCACCTCAAACTCACAGAGATCCACCTGCTTCTGCCTCCTAACTGTTAGGACTAAAGGCATGCGCCGCTAAACCCTTCTAACATTCTGAGTCTTTTTTTGGTTTTTCAAGACATGGTTTCTCTGTGTATTTCTTGCTGTCCTGGACTCACTTTGTAGACTAAGCTGGCCTTGATCTCACAGAGATCCACCTGCCTGTGCCTCCCAAATGCTGGGATTAAAGGTGTGCGCCACCACACACACTGCTTACTTCCTGAGTACCTAATGAGCCTGCCTTTACAACATCCTGAGTCTTAAGAAGCCCTGCAGTGTAATTTGGATCAACTCAAAGGAAATTGCTGTGCAACAGCTCTCTTACAGTTGTTTTTTGTTTTTTTTTGGTTTTTTTTGTTTTTTTTTTTTTTGGTTTTTTTTTCGAGACAGGGTTTCTCTGTGTAGCCCTGGCTGTCCTGGACTCGCTTTGTAGACCAGGCTGGCCTCGAACTCACAAAGATCCGCCTGCCTCTGCCTCCCAAGTGCTGGGATTAAAGGCGTGCGCCACCACGCCCGGCTCTTACAGTTGTTACAAAGCAAACACTAGAGAAAAAGCACCTGCTTTCACTAGTGCCATTAACAAGAAAGAAAGGCTGTGTAAGGCTTTTGGATTCCAATAATGCAAGAGGCAAATGTCATTCTGGAGTGCAGAAGAACATATTGGGTGTACAGGGTTAGTAAGGATCAGCTGTGACAGGTCAATCACAGACCCAAAGAGTAGAGTGGCTTCCATGTGGGAGTCACTTCACGATAATGTCAGAAGACAGTGGGAGGTGGGGGAAGGAAGAAAGGGAGGGGGGAAGAACAAAAGTCTAGAAAGGCTTTTTTGAAATATGTCAAATACCTAAAGGAATGACAAAGTGTACTGGGTCTTCTTGCCCCTATTGGAGTGTGAGGACCTGTGTTGACAGAGACATCAGCAAACAGCCTCAATCTTCTCGAAATCCTGTGTGAAGAAGACCTTCACACATGTAGCTACCTAAGTCATCTAATACACTTTTTTTCCTCAAGGAGAAGTGGAAAAGGAGGGCTCAGAGCCTACCCACAGTGCCTGGGCACCCAGCACTGTTCCTAGAGACCCTAGCTAAAAAATGAACAATTAGCATCTGCCATCCTGGACCATCCCACTGAGTCCAGGTCTTAATTCCCACTGTGGCTTCCTTCTTACTGTTTCCCTAGTCCTTCTGGCTGGTTTTCTCTGCAAATGTAGAAGACATTTCCTCTGATGTCTTGTCTAATTTAGAGCAGCTCTTGAGCACTTGGCACCTTTCATATATCCCAGGAGGCAACAATGTGGGGGAATGTACTAGCAACCAGCAGAAAAAAAGAAAGGATGACTCTGTTTGTGTTTTTATCCTTTTACATAGGATGCCATAAAACACAATTCATTCCTGTGCCCTGAAAAAAAGCTTGAACAAGGAAACATCGAGGAGGCATTTGAAAACGTGGATCAGATAGTTGAAGGTAAACAGTTGGGAAGAGTTCATAGAACCATTCCATGACTTCATCATGAACCAGCCCCCTGGGAGGCTCATCTTCTGAAGTCCTAGGGCTTCCCCAAACTTACACTTCTTCTCAAAGCCTTCCTGCATCCGTGCACCTGTGTGTGTGTGTGTGTGTGTGTGTGTGTGTGTGTGTGTGTGTGTGTGTGTGTGTGTGTGGTGTTTGGAGGTGAGAAATCAGGGTAACAGAATAAGTAGGAGAAAATCCCTAAGAACTGGTCAGTCAAGGGCAGAGTAAGAAACAGATCCTGGAACTTTCTTGTTTGTTTGTTTATTTGTTTTGTTTCATGTGCATTGGTGTTTTGCCTGCATGTATGTTTGAATGAGGTGTCAGATCCCCCAGACAGTTGTCATCTGCAATGTGGGTGCTGGGAATTGAACCGGAGTCCTCTGGAAGAGCAACCGATGCTCTTAACCACTGGGCCATCTCTCCAGCCCAAAGCCTGGAACTTTATTTATTTATTTATTTGTTTGTTTGTTTATATTTTTATTTTTATTTTTGGTTTTTCAAGACAGGGTTTCTGTGTAACAGCTCTGGCTGTCCTGGACTCGCTTTGTAGACCAGTCTGGCTGGCTGAACTCACAGATATCCGCCTATCTCTGCCTCCCAAGTGCTGGGATTAACGGTGTGTGCCACCACCACCCGGCAGCCTGGAACTTTTAACTTTTAGAACTATAGTCTCTAAAACAGGTCCCTTCAACAGTCACAAAGTAAAAGCTGGGTTCCTTGGTGGGTACTACTGCAGGTGGGCAGTTCACATCCCACTTCACTTCAAACACTCCATGATGGCAGCTTCCCACCAGCATGTGAGAAGCATGTTCACTCCAGGCATGTTCCTGTGCTTCCCCTTCACAGGAAGGGTCCACATTGGAGGGCAAGAGCATTTCTACATGGAAACCCAGAGAGTGCTTGTTATTCCAAAGACAGAAGATAAAGAACTGGACATGTATGTGTCAACACAGGATCCAGCCCACGTGCAGGTAAGGTCCAGCAAGATTTCACCATTGACTTCCTAACTCCTTCATGGTGGTCAGTCTCCATAATGCAGGTGGCAGCCGCTTCACTAGCAGAAACTTAGAATCTAAATGTTGGATACCTGTCATGCAAGTAAGACCCCAGAACTGTTTTAATTTTTCTCCTGTTCTTATCAACAATAAAAGAAAAACCCTGATCACTTTTTCTTTTTTTATATATTTCTCTCATCTTTGAGAATTTCATGCATACATACAACCTATTTTGATCATATTCATTCCCCACCCCTCTCCAACTTACCCCAGACCTCCATCACATCCCCCTCCTTTCTTTTTAAATAACCAGTGAGTCCAGTTATGCACGTGGGCATGAGTCATCCACTGAGCATGGCTAACTAGTTACCACACTCCCAAAAAAAAAAAATGACTCTCCCTTGTCGCGTCCCCCTCAACCAGCAAGGATGACGCAACTCACAAAAGCTCTTCTCCAGCAGTTTATTCAGGTCCCTTGAAAACAGTCTTCCGAATTCCCGGGCAGACCCAACCCACAGGCTAAATATATGAACAGCCAATCAAGTAAAGCCACGTGGTGCTATCTTAGAGGCCCACGTATGCGGAAGCAAGCCAGATCAGCGGTCTTTGCCAAATATGGACTTGTTTACCACTGAGAGCACTCACCGTCGGGCTGGTGGAAGGCGGAAACCGGCACCATCTTTAGGGCGCGGCACATCGCAGCTCTCTACAGTTCCCCCTTTTTTATTTTTTCTAAAGTTGGTAAAAGTCTCTGGAAAGGTTTCGTAATCCCCCTATCTGGGGATCTCACGGTGGGCCTGAGCCTGTAGGAGGGCGGTGCTCAAACTCTTACCCGTCTCTGGGTCAGCCTCCCCACTCGGGACTGCCCTGTCTTAGGTGGCCGAGACTTACCCGTCTACTCCGTCATTGACTTGCCAGACCCTAATACCCGTGGAACGAATACCTCAGTGGGCAGGGACTATGCTTAGTGAAGATTTACTTCACGGCAGCGAGCCATGCCTGAGGGGACTGGCCCGCCTCAATGGCGACAAGGGCTTGTATAATCATGGCTGCATTACGCTTTTGTGTGGCTCTCATTTTGTAGATGCACCATAGGCAAACCAGACAGGCTAGTATCATCAGTATCGCCAAAGAGCCTACGCCCGCCCACTCCTTAAGATGATCCATAGCCGTCTGTATCCAGGAAGTCAAACCAGTGGCCAGGCTCAGATCCACCCGAGTGGAATTGATGTGGACGATTGTCGCTCTCAGCTCTCTCATCAAATTTTCAAATTCAGCCAACCAATACTGTAAGAGGAACTTTGACAATTGTCTAGACAAATTAGCAGCCTTTGTAAAATTTTGATACTGCACGGAAGTAACACACAAACCTTGCATTTTCCACTCACACCCCAATTGTGCTAGTTGCCAAAGAGAATCAATCTGTTCTTGTATTAAATCTATGCGTTGATTAACTATCATAAGGCCTCCTTTGAGATGAGAATTCATAGAGGTCTGGGTATTCAATGCCTGTGCTACAGTGGCTGAGATGTTATTCAGGGCATTGGCAGTCTGTATAGAACTACACAAGCAATAGCTGAGGCAGTAGCCCCCACAGCAGCAATAGTGATGGCAGTAACAATAGCTGCAGTGATGCCAAAATCTCTTTTAAACCTGAATAGCATCATGGTATTAGGGGCCTCTACAGGAACTGGTACATATCGAGGCATTCTAGTCACCACAGCCACAGGAAAGGCTGTGGCATTCCAGCATAGGGCATAAAAACATGTGCCCAGAGTGCATACTAACTTTTCTTCACCCAAGGATGCACTCCCATTACTTACAATCCACAGAAAAGGAGGCCAGAGACACACTGATGAGGCTGAAAAGGTCTTATTGCGGTAAGAATGAAACAAAGAATTCCAAGTACCAGAGCCACTACCGCTAGAAAAATCCAATTTGGTAGCGGACCCTAGGGAAAAACTACCTCTTTGATAAATTCCTCCCCCCCAAGCATAAGTATAGGTCCCAAATCCATATAGCTACCATTTGCTCCACACAAAAGCCATAAATCAAAAGGATTGGTGGCAGTCTGTTGAGGATCCCTAGTAGATATATCAAGCATCTGATCTTTGATATGTATGTAAAGGACATTGTAATGACCCCACGCCCAGTAGCCAACCAGGCTGGTGCCATACCCGTCCGGTATCTTTTTCTCAGAGATGGGAAACTAGGATACCAACCCATATGCAATCAAACATGCCCTTCTTGAAGTCGCTAGAAGCTGACCCCAAGTGCAGTGCTTAGCCTCGCATCCTGAGCGTGATGATAGCTTAGTCCTTTCGGACAGTCAACCAAGCTTGTGGCTGTCTAGCCTCCAAGGCAGCAAAGGCTTGCACCCAGCATGGCATTACTTCTCCTCTGTGAAATCCTCATCTTACAGATACACCATAGGGCAATGAAACTGACTAGGAAGAGCATGCCTCCTAGGGCACCCATTCCCTCAGATGATTCATGGCTCGGAGGATCCATGTCGACAGTCCTTCAGCAACAGAGACATCAACCCGGGTGGAATTCACATGCACGATGGCAGTTCTCAGATTCTGTATCAGCTTATCAAACTCACCAGACCAATTTCCTGTAAGATACTGAGAGAGTTACTTAGACAAATTTGCAGCTACAGTATAATTTTGATATGGCACAGAGGTCACACACAAACCAGTCATTTTCCACTCACAGCCAATCTGGGCCACCTGCCACAATACATCCAAGGCCATGGCTACATTGGCTGACAAATTATTCAAGGTAGCGGCAGTCTGCACTGAGGCATCCAGGCTTCCAACCCCTTGTTCGTATAAGGGGTGATAGCTGCTTTACATTCCTTTGTACATTGCTCATACACAAGTTGTTTAATTAAGGGCATTGCCAAATCAGGGTCTCCAAATACCCTTTCAGCTGCTTCAACCATTCTAGCCACGAAGTCTGAGAAAGGCTCCAGGGGATCCTGAATAACCTTGGTTAGATTGTCATTCACTTCCCCTTTGTTAGGCAATGATTTCCAAGCTCTGGTTGCGATTAAATTGATTTGCTCAAACACCTGAGCCGGATACCCAGTTTGTTGTTGAGCATATCGACCTTGCCCAAGAAGCATGACCACATCCCAGGCTGGGTTTCCTGCTGCACGATTAGCAGCAGCTTGTTCATTAGCAAACTCAATCAAGAAAGCCTTCTAATCTAAATACTGCCCAGAGGACAGGCAGGCACGTGCCAAGCTCATCCAGTCACTAGGAGTCATGCAATAACGACTAAGAGCTTCCACCTGAGCTACAGTGAAAGCAGCATTAATCCCATAAGTGCGGACAGACTCAGCGAGTGCTTTAATTACCTTAAAATCGAGAGGTTCATGATAACGATTTCCCCCTCCATCCTGAAAGACAGGGTAGTACAGCTCATGTCTCACTTCCCTCCAGACATTTGGACAGAATGACCGCCCACTAGGATCACTCAGAGGGGAAGTCTCATTATATGAAGGTGGCGCCAACACAGGCGGCCCCGGACCTGAGGGCTCTATCCGGGTGCAGTCAGAACTCTTCCTCAAAGATGACTTCTCCATTTTCTTTGTTAACATTTTAAGTTCCTCTTTAGGCTCTGAGCTATCCTCTTCCAAAGCATCTTTCCCAGATTTGACCGAGCGCTCCTCTTTTAACTGTTCTAATGCCTTTTGTCCTTTTTCCACTGCCTTGCAATATCTCTGTCTCCTAAACAACTCCGAACAAGTCTCCAAATAGGCCGTGCTCCTCCCTGCAATGTACTTTGCTCCCAGGCAAAATCCAAGTCCCTGCCTAATTTGTCCCAGCAGGATACCGTAAGATTCCCGGACACCACAAACCACGGAGCCACGGAGTCGCATTCATTCAAAAATTTCTCTAGGGTAGACTTCTTAAGTTTCAAATTCCTAGCTAAAAGTAGCTCCTGAAGAGCCAGAAAAATTGGATGTGACTCAATCCCATGTTTAAAAATTTACTTTCGGTTCGCAGCTTCCCCGCGAAACTTTACCTTTTGTTCGCAATCTCCATGAAACTTTACCGTTTGTTCACTATCTCCGCGAAATTTTACCTTTTGTTCGCTATCTCCGCGAAACTTTACCTTGTGTTCGTTATCTCCGTGAAACTTTATTGTCCTAATTTATCCCAGGAACTTACCAGCGCTGCCCCTGACTGCAGGAGTTCTGAGTCTTTTTTGGTTCCCCGTACGGGCCACCACTTGTCGCGTCCCCCTCGACCAGCAAGGATGACGCAACTCACAAAAGCTCTTCTCCAGCAGTTTATTCAGGTCCCTTGAAAACAGTCTTCCGAATTCCCGGGCAGACCCAACCCACAGGCTAAATACTAAATGAACAGCCAATCAAGTAAAGCCACGTGGTGCTATCTTAGAGGCCCACATATGCGGAAGCAAGCCAGATCAGCGGTCTTTGCCAAATATGGACTTGTTTACCACTGAGAGCACTCACCGTCGGGCTGGTGTAAGGCGGAAACCGGCGCCATCTTTAGGGCGCGGCACATCGCAGCTCTCTACACTCCCTCTTCCAGCAATATCAGCTAGATCCCCTCCCCAGTCTATGCTGAAATTTTGGCTGGCTTGATCTTGTGCAGGTCTTCTACAGGTAATTCATGGCTTCTGTACTCATGACTACAACAGCCATGTCATGTCCAGAAGACACAATTCTTTTTTTTTTGTGTGTGTGAATTTCACATCATGCACCCTTTTCCCTCCCTTTTCCCACCTCCCCCCAGACCTACCCTCTACCCTTGCAATCTGTCCCAGCATAAAAATAACAGCTCATTGTGGAAGCTGCAGTGTATCTCAGTATGTCCCACAATATTCCCCTTTGTCTACACATTCTGCTTACAAATGTTCATAATAATGACTTCTTGGTCTGGTATGAGGCCCTTGGTTTCCACTACTCCATCAGTACTGGAACTCCTCTCAGATATCTCATAACTGTCCTGTGTCATGGAGATCCTGTAGTCCTGGGTTGTGGAACTGACCCCTTCTTGCACTTCAGCAGTTCATCCATGGGGTAGATGTTGGGGTGGGCCAACTCAAAGCCCTGGTTCTGGACCTGCAACTCACACTTGCATGGCCAGTTCTAAAATGGAAAGGTACAGGGCCTGCTCTCCCAAGTGCTGCAGCATGTGAGGGGCAGGGACAGTTCTCCTGCTCTTGTGACCCCATCTGGGCCAGATCTCCTGTTGGCCAATGGTGGTGAGGGTAAAAGGGAGGGGAGAGCATCTCTCCCTAGCCAATACCACCACATAACACACCGAAGGCAGGGCTGGCTCTCCCACACTCACTCCCTCAAGGCTGGCTCACCCACAACCCCCACATCCAAAGCTGTTTTAGTTTCTGGTTTGTTTCCTGTCCTGGGAGCCCATCTGGTGCTTGCCTGGTACTGGTCTGGTAATCATCCCAGGCTACCCCATGGCGCCAAAGTGGTGTTGGTTTCCAGCTTCCTTTTTTTTTCCCCAGGAATGTTAGGCTACTATTCATTCAGATGTTCATAGATCAGAACACTGAATGTAGATATAGCCTCTCTCCTCTCTGCCACCTACTGATGCGCATGTGACATAGCAATCACATCTGCAATGCCTCTAGGGGCAACAAGACACAATTCTTATTGAAAAAGAGTCTCAGATATTCCAGGACATCCTAGAGCTCACTAAGTACCCAAGATTGACCTTGAATTTCTGAACACCCTACCTCTACATCCTGAGTATTAGAATTGAAGACATTCACTATCATACAGGATTTATGCAGTGCTAAGGATCAAACCCAGGTCTTCATGAATACTGGGCAAATTGCATTCCCAGTCCAAGTGTGATTACTTTAAATTAAAACATTGTTTATTGCACTGGGCAGAGAAACAGGCAGATCTCTGTGCATTCAAAGCCAGCCAGGTCTACAGAGCAAGTTCCAGGATAGCCAGGGTGGTTACAGGGAGAAACTCTGTCCCAAACAAACAAATGAACAAAGAAACACAGTTTATTTGCATCAGGCTTGGTTTTAACTCTGATAGGATGGCATCAGTAAATTTTTCTTATACTCCATTTTTTTCCTCTAAAATAATCATTATAGATGGTTCTTAGAGTCAAGACATCACTTTAGAATACAATTTTACTTCCCCAGACAAAAAATGCTCTAGGCTTTGGTCATAAACACATCATGCTAGTTAGTAGGATGTCAGGAGTCCACTGCTTTTCATCTGATTGGGTCTTTAGGCCCAAGCATTTGACCACGTGTGCAGCTTCCATTAAGAACTCAGGATTTTGATAGTTTTCTTTCTAGTAAATACAGTACCTGCTCAAATGGCTGTCTGAGGAGGATTAACAGTGTTTAAAAATGGCCCAGAGAATGGGAATGGTGGTGGGTGCACACCTTTAATCCCAGCATTCAGGAGACAGAGCCAGGAAAATCTCTCTGAGTTCAAGTGCAGCATGGTCTATGTAGTGAGTTCCAGGACAGTCAGAGCCACATAGTGAGACCCTGTCTCAAAAAAGAACAAACAAATGAACAAAAGTGGACCAGCACTCCCAACATAAGCTGAGACTATCTCCACTCTCTTCCTGGGGTAGATATGAGTGAACTCTGCTGCATAGCCATATTTCAGGAATATAACACCGCCATTTTACTCTCTTTAAACCTCATTGTCTCTTACAGAAAACAGTGTCCTCTACCTTAAACATCCCCATCAGCAGGATCACCTGCCATGTGAAACGAGTAGGTGGAGGTTTTGGAGGAAAGGTGGGGAGACCAGCTGTGTTCGGGGCAATTGCTGCAGTAGGGGCTGTCAAGTAAGTCTGCCTTAGGTGCCAGAAGTGAGGGAGAGGCTGAGCCCAGAGGACATGAGCTAGAGCTACTTGACAGATAAGCTCCGGCTGCTCTCAGAGCCACCTGTTGGTCCTTGGACAATTCAGGCCCCTGCCTGTTTCTTTATAAAACATAGATAATTCACACCTGCCCTACTACCCTTTTTGCTTTTGTAAAGGTCAGCTGAGCCAGTGACTTTGACGAAGGTAATGGGTTTTAAATAGGAAAGGTGGGGTAATTGATTGACTGCTTCCGGAACAGAGGGGGCCCCTTTCCTGAGCATCAAGGAAGAAGAATCGTTTTGATGTGGGGCAAGGCACCCTTCCCAAGTTCGTCATTGTCCCCTAACTCTCTATGCTACGATTACTCCAGAGCAGGGTGGAGTGAGGGAGCAAAGGCTCTTCACCCTCTACCAGCTCCAAGTGCTGTCTTGGTAGTCAGGAGTCTTTGGGTTGAGCTCAAGGGAAGGTTCACATTTTTGCTATCCATGGCTCAGCACTCAAGGTTAGCTGGCACTGCCGTTCATTGTCTTGTTCATTGTCTTTGACTGGGTTTGTTATCAGTGTTGGAAACAAAGAGGAGAAGGAGCAGGAGGGGGCAGAAGGGGAGGAGGAAGAGCAGGATGAGGGGAGAAGGGGAACAGAAGGAGCAGAAATGGGAAGGAGAGAGGAGAAGGAGGGGGGGAAGAGAGGAGGAGATGCTGTCTAATATTTTGTCCGAGTTCCAATCAATCTGCAAGTCCCACAGCCCTGATTCCTTTGACAGCCTCTGTGTAGTTGAGAAAAGCCCTACACACTGGACTGTGTGTCTTCATCCCCAACACGGGGAGGAGAGAAGCTGGGCTGGAATCCCATCTCCACTTCTCTCTTCTATCACTCACAGCAGACCTTGTGCCTTCTGCCTCTCAAGTGTGCCCACATAGTCACTAAGTGGAGCATTTAAATCCCAATGCCTAGGCTATCCACTGTGAGCCCTGACATCAGTATATTCCCAAAACTTGCCCCCCATGACCCCACTGTGCAGTCAAGTGTGGAACCAGTGCCTCAGGATGCATCTTGCCTTAGCACACAACAGTCACTTGTTAAGTGACCTTAGAGCAGTGCCCCAGGTCCCCTGGGGTCATAGAAATTCCTGCCTCAAAAACATATACTTTTTAAAAAAAATTTTTTTAAGAAAGTAATTCTACCTTTCCACCCAAATCCTAGACCTTCTTAATCAGAATTAGCAGGGACTGATTCTTCAAACTACACGTTTAACTTGGCATTTTTCTATTGATGTTAGCATTGCATTTACCCATTCACACTCTCCCCTTTATTTATTTATTTGTTTTGGTTTGGTTTTGGTTTTTGGGGGGGGGGTTGTTTGGTTTTTGTTTTGTTTTTTTTGGTTTTTCGAAACAGAGTTTCTCTGTGTAACAGAGTCCTGGCTGTCTTGGACTCACTCTGTAGACCAGGCTGGCCGCGAACTCACAGAGATCCACCTGCCTCTGCCTCCAGAGCGCTGGGGTTAAAGGTGTGCGCCACCACACCTAGCCACCACTCTCTCTCTCCTTTGTAACTAGTCATAGACATATGCAAAATGCCTGGATCTGGGTGAAAGTCAAATTGGAAACCACAGGGGCAGAACTTAGCTGGCATGTGTGTGACATTACTCCACTTAGACATACCTCCAAACACAGAGTTGAAAAGTACAGAGACAACAGTGACTGAGGCAGTAATCCACACCATGCCTAGGAGATGTGCACATCAACAGACACGTGTGTGATGGACGGATGCATGGGGGGAGGGAGGATGGCGAGAGTGGGTCTTACATGCTGTGAATGTATGTGGGTTGGTAGTAAACTAAGGACTTAAATAAATAGGTGGATATAGGAGTAGCTGAATAGAAAGATGAGTGGGTGGACAGAGGATGGGGTGAAGGAGATCTAAACTTTGTTTTCTGCAGGACTGGCCGTCCTATTCGTCTCATTCTGGACCGTGAGGACGATATGCTAATAACTGGGGGAAGGCACCCATTATTTGGAAAATATAAAGTGAGTCCTACAAGTGAAATTCTTAAGATACAGCATTTTGTTTGAGTGCCTTTGTCCTTTTCTATCATTTTGATTTTGCTGAAATCTAAAAACAATCAGCATCCAAAATATCAAATGAAAATGGGATGTATTTTGGATACTCATGACATTTTATGATTAGCTTTTAATTTAGTGTGTAATTGTAAAAAAAAATGTAATGATGAAAATGTAAATTTTAAGCCGGGCAGTGGTGGCGCACGCCTTTAATCCCAGCACTCGGGAGGCAGAGGGAGGCGGATCTTTGTGAGTTTGAGTCCAGTCTGGTCTACAAAGCGAGTCCAGGACAGCCAGAGCTACACAGAGAAACCCTGTCTCAAAAAAAAAAAACCAAAAAGAAAATGTAAATTTTAAGTTATGACTGAAAGGCAGTGTTTGAGGGGCTGGGGCGGTGACTCAGTGGATAAAGCATTTGCCATGTGAGCCTGAGGAGAAGATAGTATCTCCAAGACCCACATAAAAGCTGAAAGGGTCTCCTCACCTGAGGAGAAGGAAAGGAGGAAGAGGGGGAAGAGGGTGGGACCAGAAGGGGAGGAAGAAGGGGCTGTGATCAAGATGTAACTTGAATAAATAAATAAATGTTGAATAAAAAAAGAAGCTGAGCCGGGCGGTGGTGGCGCACGCCTTTAATCCCAGCACTTGGGAGGCAGATGCAGGCGGATCTTTGTGAGTTCAAGGCCAGCCTGGTCTACAAAGCGAGTCCAGGACAGCCAGCCAGAGATATTCAGAGAAACCCTGTCTCAAAAAAACCAAAAAAAAAAAAAAAAAAAAAGAAGCTGAGTAGGTGAGGCTGCCTGCCTGTAACCCCAGTGCCCAGGAGGAGGAAACACGGTTTCCCCTGAGGCAAGTTGTCCAGATAGACTAACCAAATCTGTGGGGTCTGGGTCTTTCAAGAAACCCTACCTGGGTAAATGATCCTATTCTTCAATTTTGTGATTGAGTCTTTAGGACCATTCTATTGTGATATAAGGTTACAAAACATGCTTTCTTTAGGAATTGCTTGAGCATGCACATTGTATTTCCTACATAGTTTTACCTTTGCCTTAGATGGTAACTACATTGTAGAAAATGGGTAATTAAATTATTAACCAGTATTTAGATTATCATTAATTGGGTTGGTGGCATTAATCCTTAAGCTGTCATTATAAATGAGCACACACAGACCTGATGGATTTTAACAAGCCTTGGCCTGAATCTGAGCAATCTTGGCCCATCTAACCTAGCCCTAAATTCTATTCCCCAAATATGACCCCAAATATACACATGTCCCCTGGGCTGTTATTCCCCATGCTATGCCAATGTCCCAGGCCACGTGGAATGACGTTCTTTCATCTACCCTGTCTTATGTCTCCTTCCTGCTCTTGGCTTCTTCCCAAGATGCTCTCTGCTTCAGAAATCAGCCCCTTAGTCCCACCCCTCCATCTTTGCCCAATCTCAGGCCTCAGCATTTATTCAATCAGTCAGAGACAATGATTAGAAAACAAAGTAACAGACAGCAACCAGGACCAATTAATTAACATTTATAATGCATAACATCACCACATCATTTTATTACCTATTTACAAAGTACAGTGGCTACCAAGCAAGACAAGTCCAGTACATACATTCTCCAACCTCTGTTCCCGAGGCTTTCCCGTAACAAGGGTTACTATGATTCATCTCCATGTATTCTGGGATCCCAAAGACTTCCCCCACAAGGAGGAAAAAAAAAACCCACAAACTAAATTAGAAAGAAAGCCAGTAGTATAGGATGTCTGAGAACCTTCCAGGAATAAGGAAGATTAGAGTAGCAATTACATTCTGGGAGACGAGCAAGAACTTGAGGATTCCATACTGAGTGTGGGGCCAGGGTCACCCACTGAAAAAAAAAACAGACTTAGCAAAACGTGGGTCAAGAAAGGTCTTGTTCAATCAGACACTGGAAGACAACGCCATGTGGTGGGGTGCCACACAAGAACAAACTGGAGACAAAGTCTGTCCTTGATCCTCCTCTTCAACAGGGGTCTGAGGGGTGACTCACACTCGCTGGGTACATTTTAAACAAATCAGTAAAATGTCCATCACTTGGTGACAGGTGGGATTCATGAACAGTGGACGAATCAAAGCCCTTGACATCGAATGCTATATCAATGGAGGATGCACGCTGGATGACTCAGAGCTGGTATGTGTGTCAGATACCCGCTGCATCTTTGAGATAAGATGCAGATTGCCTAGATTTGTCCTTATGGAAAGCAGGGCAGTGGTGTTTAATATACGTGGGTCTCTCCTTTTACTTTAGATAACAGAATTTCTTGTACTAAAGCTGGAAAATGCATATAAAATCCGCAACCTCAGACTCCGAGGTCGGGCGTGCATGACAAATTTACCATCCAATACAGCCTTTCGTGGGTTTGGCTTCCCACAGGGAGCCCTGGTGACAGAATCTTGCATCACAGCAGTGGCAGCCAAATGTGGCCTTCCACCAGAAAAGGTAAGGT
>CAJQZJ010010085.1:9638506-9685530 GCA_907164525.1 Lophiomys imhausi
CTGGAGAGAAGGCACTGTGGCTAAGAGCATACACTGTTCTTCTGGAGGGCCAGATTTCAGCTCCCAGTACCCACATCAGTGGTTCACAATCACCTGTAACTCCAGCTCCAAGGGATCCTGTGCCCTCTTCTAACCTCTGTGGGCACTGCACTCATATGCACAAACCCAAGCCCTTATATGCATAATTTAAAAATAAAATCTTGCTGGCGTGGTGGTGCACACCTTTAATCCACTCAGAAGGCAGAGGCAGGTGGATCTCTGTGAGTTTGAGGCCAGCCTGATCTACAAAGCGAGTCCAGGACAGCTAGGGTTCCATTACACAAAGAAACCCTGATTCAAAAAACCAGATAGATAGATAGATAGATAGATAGATAGATAGATAGATAGATAGATAAAAATCTTAGGCCAGATTTTGGCAGTACACACCTTTAATCCCTGAGCTCAGGAGGCAGAGGTAGGTGGATTTCTAAGTTTGAGGCTAGCCTGGTCTACAGAATGAGATCCAGTACAGCCAGGGCTACCCAGAGAAACACTGTTTCAAAAACCAATAGATAGGTAGGAAGATATATAGATAGATAGATAGATAGATGGATGGATGGATGGATGGATGGATGGATGGATGGATAGATAAAATCTTAAGGTGATCATGAAATGAACACCCTAATACATAGGTGCTAGGGGTATGTAATAACTTTGTCCTTTTGTGGGGAATCTATCTATTGAACAAATTCACAGAAAAGGTATTGCCAGTACACTTGAAAGCTTTTTAGAGATAGTGTTCAATTTTTTTTTTATTGTTCAAATTTTACCGTTTGAAAATATTTTTCTATACAGTATCATAGAAAGCCTGTGGGGTATAAAGGAGTTGGATCAGAAACAGGCCTACTCCAGCACCGACTGTTTTGGTTTTTGCAGTTTTTGTTTTTAATTTATGTATGCATTTATTCATTTTACATCCTGTTTGTATCGAGCACCAACTGTTAATGATGTCTTCTATTCCTCACCCTTTCCATCACATCCCAGTCCACTCTGCATGCCTTCCCTGTATCCTCAGTGCAGACCTTCTGCCCCAGTTATGTGTTGTCTCTGGAACATCTTTGTCCCTAAGTTTAATGGGAACTTCCAGGTTTTCATTTGATTGACAGAGTGCTTCCTACCAACCAGAGAACACCTAATACTATCTCAGAAAAATAATAGATTCCCTGCAAGAGTTCATAAAAAGTGCTGATGGGCACAAAGGAGGAAGACATTACATCAGGATGAGGATTGGGAACAAAAAAAGAAAAGAAAGGGAGAGACAGACAGAGAGAGAGAGAGAGAAGAAAAAATTTCTTCTGGAAAAGATGACTCTTGAAGGTCACCTTCAGGATGGAAAGGTAATGGAAGCAAATGGAACAGCATGAGCAAAGACAGTGGGTGAGCCTCTTTGTACCCTAAATTCCTTGACTATAAAATGAGAACAAGATGATTTTCTTCACAGATGATTTTCCTGAGGGCCAAATAAACTTTTACTAAACTATTCATTTCTGTGGGGCTGGAAGTGTAGTTCACCCAGCCCAAAGCCTTGGGCTCCAAGCCCAGAGACACACATACAAAAAAGTTTTTATAATCTACATACTCTTATTCTAGTGTTGTTGCTGGCAACCATACAGTATTCTTTTACTTCTAGCAGAAGAAGTCGGAGATAATGAAAACCCTCCAGGCATTTCCAGCAGGCTCTCCTTCTCTGGGTGTTGAAAATTCCCAGGATATGAAGCAGATCCTGTTCAAACACAAACTTTGAAAAATTTAACTGTGTATTCCAAATGCAGTCAGAAGACTCGAAGATCTTCTGTTGTCATTATCTGTTTTGCTATTTCTCGCTAACAGAACAATCCTCTTATGCTGGTAGAGCCTGGCTTTAGTTCCCTCTTTACTCTACTCCATCCCCCAACATGGCAGTTTAAAAAGAAAACCTTGGGCCAGTAAGATGGTTGGTTCAGTGGGTAAAGGCAATTGCTACCAAACTTGACAATCTGAGGGTTTGGGTGTTTTGTTTTGTTTTTGTTTTTATTTTTGTTTGTTTTGGTTTTGGTTTTTCAAGACAGGGTTTCTCGGCATAATAGCCCTAGCTGTCCTACACAACCTTTGTAGACCAGGCTGGCCTCAAACTCACAGAGATCTGCCTGCCTCTGTTGGGAACAACCTGAATTTTATCCCTGGGAACCACATGGTAGAAGGAGAGAACAGACTCCCACAGGTTGTCCTCTGACTTGTACACATATACAATGGCATGCACACACACACACACACACACACACACACACACACACACGATACAGGATAGGTAGGTAGATGATAGATAGTAAGTAGATAGATAGATTATAGATAGATAGATAGATAGATAGATAGATAGATAGATAGATAGATAACCCAACCTTCCCAGTTCTTCTGCCACACTCCCTTTTAGACTAGTCATCATCAACTACACTCCACTTCAGACAGAGAGAGACCCTGGTTGGTGCATTACTGAGGAGAGGGAAAATAACCCACTGTTCTCACAGCAGCACCATGAGTACATGCCATTTGAAAACAATGGATAAAGTCTGCCCTCCCCTACCAAAGTCCGTGCTTCAGCAGAAAGCCTTTCTATCAGCTGGCAGTCTGTCTTACCAAAAGTATTGATGGAATTTCACACTTGTTTCAGATTAGGGAGAAAAACATGTACAAAATGGTTGATAAAACCATCTACAAACAAGCATTCAACCCCGAACCCCTGATAAGATGTTGGAATGAGTGTCTAGACAAGTCTTCCTTTCACATCAGAAGGACGCAAGTGGAAGAATTCAGTAAGAAAAGTTACTGGAAGAAGCGAGGCATCGCTGTTGTCCCCATGAAGTTTTCAGTTGGCTTTGCTGCAACCAGCTACCATCAGGTAAAGTTCACACACAGAGCACAGTAAATGGCCCTCATGTCCAGCACAGTCTTGTCCAATTGGCTGCTGCTGGTGTTCAGAGAAGACTGCATTTACTGAGCACCAGGCCCCTCCCTGCATAGCAGAAATGTCCAGAGGTCTCCTGAACAGCTTCATGCAGTAGTAGGAAGGTTGCCGTGGCATGAAACCTTGGTGACAGGCTTGAGGGTGTCAGCAGGATGGCCCCGGACTCCAGGCTATTCAGACGGAACAAGAGCCCACGGGGCCACTATGTGTTTTCTGCTGAGAAAGGGGTCTCCCACCTGCAGGGATGCTCGGGACACCTGCCAAGTCTCAGACAGAGAAGAGAAGCCATTCCACTGCTCTCTGACCACCTACCTGGCACTTGGAGCCACCTCCCCAGGAATCTGTTGGCTCTGGTGGGGAAGAGGGAGTGGGGTCCAGAATTGTCCCAGGTAAATTGCCGAAAGAAAGAGACAAGTCATTCACAGGCAGAAGGGAGGGAGAAATGCAACATGCACAGTGGCTAAGACCTCCAAATAGAGCCAAGAGGTGGTGGTGCACGCCTTTAATCCCAGCACATGGGAGGCAGAGGCAGGCGGATCTCTGAGTTTGAGGCCAGCCAGGTCTAGAGCAAGTTCCAGGACAGTCAGGGCTACACAGAGAAATCCTGTTTTGAAAAACAACAAAACAAAAGGCTTCAAGCAGTATAGCCTGATCCCTTGGAACAGAAGTTACAGACAGATCCCCTACTATGTGGATGCTGGGATTTGAACCCGGGTCCGTTGGAAGAGCAGTCAGTGCTCTTAACTGCTGAACCATCTCTCCAGCCCCAAATACTGTATATTTGCCAGACTAACTTGAACAGCATCTGAGTGACTAGTAGGTGGATTCAATCATCATACTAACTGTACAGAGTTAGCATAGACCCCACAAGGCAAGGATAAAGTCCCACAGACTGAGCCCACCTCTGACACCAGCTGTAAATGGTGTGCCCAAGCTATTCACACTTCTGCCTAAATGACTAGTAAGCTGACAGGTTTTCACTCTCCCAGTTAGGTGTGATGATTTTCTAGAACAACTTGCAGAACTCAGGAAAGTCTTTTACGTTTTATTATTGTTACCAGCTTATATAAACAACACAACTCAGAAACAGCCAGTGAGGGAGCTGCCTAGGGCAAGACACTAGGGAAGGACAAAGAGCTTGTCTGCTGGGTATTCACCCCCAGAGAAGTGCACAGAACCCAGGAAGGTGCGATGGGGCTAAAATACTCCCTCGTGACCAGCACCATTCACATACAAACATGTACACAGGCTGATCTAAACCTATCCTGGAACCTCCTGAGGCATCTCATTGGCAAAGGACGGCACCTTTCAAGTTTTAAGGAGCCAACAATCAGAAACAAAACTAAGTACCTAGTTTCTCAAAATGACTCTACAACTCCTTCTGTCATCAGTGTGGCCACTTCTCACCTAAGCCAGAGCCCCTCTGCTGTCATCTCTGGGTGCCAATTTCTTATCTCACCACATTAAAAGAAAGTTTTAGCTCAGGTGATGACTTTTAGTCTCCACCTGAAAGGCCTCCAGCTTCCCCCACAGAGCTGTAAATTGATGTGCCCAAGGACCACTTGGCCAGGCATGGGAGGTGTCATCCCAGGTCAGCTGGTGGCCTCCGCACTAACAGTGAGAAACAGAGTTGCAGTGGCGGCCACAGGCTACGGTGAGAAATGCTATTATCACCACCATGTACCTCCAAGTTCTCCAACCCCTCCAAGGCATCCTGGATCCTCCAGGCATCTCCAGATTGGTGTGGGGGGTGGGGACAGAGGGACATGACAACAAACACCACCTCTCCACTTGCCTAATTTAACAAAATCTGTGTCAGTGCCTCTGTGACTCCAATCTGCTCAAAGTTCTCTCTAGGACACAAAGTCACACAAGGACACCTGCCCATTAAATTTAAATAACACCTGGTCACCTTAAATAATTGTATCTACAAAAACTATTTCCAACTGAATGCATATCCTGAGGTTCGAGGTGGACATGAATTGAGGAGGGGTGAACCAGAAAAACCCTGTCTCAAAAAAAAGCCAAAAAAAAAAAAAAGAGGAAGTATGGAGAAGGTGATGGATCTTTCCCAGATATGGTCAGATGTTACAGGGAATGAAGCCTGGGGGTCCAAATGCTGGACTGATAGAAAACAAGCTGAGCTAGCCAGGAAATGAGGACAGTAGAGCAGGCACCAGGGTCCAGAGGAGTTGTAGTGCGATTGGACCCAGGGACAAGGCAAGAAGAGATAGGAATGCAGTGGCGGTGGGGGAGGGAAGGTTGAGAGACCAGATTCTAAAGAACCCCTGTGACAAGGGCTTTCAGCAACAGGCAATAGGGAGAGTTGCTCACCTCACCTACTCTGCCTCCTGACTGTTCATTGTCACTTCAGGAGTCCCTGAGCAGCACACAGGGAGTTGGATCTGACTGCCCAGCTCTTACAGAACCCATACCCCACACCCTTTGTTCTGCCCCGTTCTTGAGACCCCAAAGACCACCAAAGAGCCAATTCCGATGTAAAAGCATGAGGATTGTTTATTCAAGCTTGAGCAGGGACCCCCAACACTCATCGACTCAGCGGTTCAAGTTGAGAGCCCCAAACTCCAAAATATAATGTTTTATAGGGGCCTAAACAAAGAAAGGGTTTCTAGCACAGGATTGGATGACATTTAGACAGACAAACCTGTCTATACCTAATTGGCTCATTGTTGTTGCCATACCATTATCAGTCAGCTTGACCAGCAGAAAGTTTGTTTAGACTTTTTGGGTGGTTTCTCAGAGTGAGCTGTCCAACCGGACATGGCTAGGGAACAGCCCTGGAATGCAAGGTCGAATACATTTTGTTGTTTTTCCTGGAACTGGAGGTCAGCTCTGAGTCAAACCTAACACAAAATGGAATCTTTTATCAAGATGGAGTCAGTCAGACTCCACACCTTAAGCCACTGAGCATTCAGCCCCACAATGACTGGATTGTAACCTGTGTCCCCAACATCTTGAGACTCGCTTAAAGAAGAACCGTACCTTACTCATGTTTATGAGTCTAGACAGAGATCCAGTAGGAAAACATTCAATCAATAGCTTCACAGTCAGGTTTTAGGCGAGGGCCTGACTTCCAAATATTTAAGACCAGGTGGGTGTGGTGGCACATGCCTTTAATCCTAGCTCTTGGGAAACTGAGGCAGTTGGATTTCTGTGAGTTCAAGGCCAGCCTGAAACAGTTCTAAGCCAGCTAGGACTACATAGTAAGACTCTGTCAAATACAACAACAACAACAACAACACAACCCAGGTTCCTAAGTAGGGAAGTTCTTTGCAGTCGACTTTTGATAGAGTAGAAGTAAGTTCCAAGGTCCTACCAGAAAACCTCACATCTCTGGCCTTCCTCAGGGGACTGAGATTTCACCACATCATTCCTTTTTCTAAATTTTTAAACATTATTGTATGTGTAGGAGTATTTTGTATGCATGTATATCTTTGTACCAAGCGCATGTATTGCCCATTAAAGCCAAAAGAGGAACCTGTATTTCCTGGAACTGGTGTTACAGACAGTTGTGAGCTGCCATGTGGGTGCTGGGATTTGAACCTGTGTGCTCTGAGAACAGCCAAGGCTCTTAACCCCTGAGCCATCTCTCCAGCCCCTTCCCTCATTCCCCATACTGAACTTCCCTGATTGCCAGCACTTGCTGAAGTGTGTCTTCTGGGTTATCTTACAGGCAGCTGCACTCGTTCATATCTACCTGGATGGGTCTGTGTTGGTTGCACATGGAGGCAATGAACTGGGACAAGGTATTCACACCAAAATGTTACAGGTAACAACTTAAAGAAAACCCAAGCTTTCATGTTTGCATGCGTTGTTGACATGACTACCTTTTAAGGTGAATGAGAACTGTACGTTCCAACACAAAGACCTTGACTAGCTGAAAAACTTCTTGCAAATAAGCTACAAGGAGCAACATGAACGAAATCCCATGCATGTACAAATTCTCCTGGAACTTAGCCGGGGTGAGAGGTGGGAGGGATTATTAGATTAGATTACTAATTATTAGAGTATTAAAGGCATCACTCATGAGCCTTTGATAGGTGCTCCACACACCCACTCAAGCTAACAAAGAATCAGAGAGGGAAAATGATTCATCAACTATCAACACCTTGTCTCTCTCTCTCTCTCTCTCTCTCTCTCTCTCTCTCTCTCTCTTTTCCTTTCTTTCCAATAGTACTGGGGATTGAATTTAGGGCCATGTGAAGAAAGGCAAGTGCTCTAACACTGAGCCATAACACCAGCTCTTTTTTATTTAAAAAAAAAAGATTCATGCTGGATGTGGTTGCACACATCTTTAATCCTAGCACTCTGGACCTAGGGGCAGGCGGATTTCTGAGTTCAAGTCCAGTCTGTTCTACAGAGCAAGTTCCAGGGCAGCCAGGGCTACACAGAGAAACCCTGTCTCAAAGCAAACAAACAAACAGATTCATTTGTATATGTTTGTGAACCCTCATGTAGGTGCTTGCACACTCAGACAGGACATGGCACGTGTGGAGGTCGGGAGTCAGTTCTCTCCTCCCACCTTGTAAGTTCTGGGTATCTAACAAGCCCTGAGGTATAATTTTAAAGACGTATGATCTCAGAAGAAAAAAATAATCCTTTGAATTGAATTCATTCAACATTGTACACTTGTAACTTTCCGTTACCTGGCCCCTTGGCTCTCTTAGAATATGCCTCCCACGTTACACATGTTCCAAAGGACTCCTCCATTCAGGCACTTTCAGCCCTATGTTACACATGTTCCAAAGGACTCCTCCATTCAGGCACTTTCAGCCCTATCCTCCTTGCTCACATTCCTGCCACAGACTGAAGTCCAAGTCCAGACCCAGTCAACCCTGAACCCCACTAGCTGTAGGAAAGAAAGCATATGATTCATACCAGGGCCAACCAGACTCCTTTTCTAAAACATAGGCAGCCGCTCTGAGAAAGGGATCTTTCGCTGGGGATTGTTCAGGAAGTAGGCTGGAGGTCAGTGGTCATTAGCAGCAATTCTGTGCAACGTGCAAGCCTGCTGACTGTCATAAATAAGATGGTCATGGAGAAAGGAAAGCAAATCCAGAGACTGAGTACGGACCCTAATGAGACCAAGTGAAGTCCCTAGGGATGGACATGCTTGGCAACCCTGTGGCCCTTTTTATGGTTATTTTGATTTGTTTGAGGTAGGTTCTCACTCTGTGTCCATTGCTCTTCCCGAAGACAGTTCAATTCCCAGTACACACACCAGGCAGCTCACAACAGCCTGGAACTCTGGCTCGGGGCAGATCAGACTGGCTTTTGCAGCTTCTACCTCTTTTTATTCTATTTATTTTCACTTGTCATATTTTCTAGCATTCACTGTTCACTTTGAAATTTTCTATTCTTTTCCTCTCAGATTCTCTGAGGAATACCTATAAAAATTAAGATAATAATAAACCAGGTGTGGTTGCCTACACCTTTAATCCCAGCACTCCGGAGGCAGAGGCAAGTGAATCTCTGTGAGTTTGAGGCCAGCCTGGTGTACAAAGTGAGTCCAGGACAGTCAGGGCTACACAGAGATACCCTGCCTTGAAAAACAAACAAATAAACAATAGAAGGGGGACAGCATTGCCATGGGTAGTGGCACAGACACTTGGGAAGAAGTAAGTGGGTCTTTGTAAGTTCAAGGCCAGTCTGGACTACAAAGTGAGTACCAGACAGCCAGAGCAACATAGTGAGATCCTGTCTCAAAGAGGAGGAGGAGGAAAAGGAAGGGAGGGAGGGAGGGAGGGAGGAAGAAAGGAAGGAAGGGAGGGAGGGAGGGAGAAAGAAAAGGAAGGAAGGAAGGAAGAAGGAAGGAAGAAGGAAGGAAGGAATCACAAGAGCTGACAAGATGGTTCAATGGGTCAAGATCCTTACCACCAAGTCCAACCATTATAGTTTAACCCCCAGGTCTCACATGGTGGTCAGAGAGAACTGACTCCCTTAAGTTGTCCTCTGGTGCCCACACGGACGCCATGGCACACACATGCACACATGCACAGTCATAAAAACTAGATTAAAATGTCATAAATATTCTTTTTAAGATAGATTTTTTTATGTGACCAAAATGGCTAAAGCTTTCTTAGAGATCTTTATTGGATTTGAGACATGTCCTTTCCCACAGGTGGCCAGCCGTGAATTAAAAATACCCATGTCTCACCTGCATATCTGTGAAACTAGCACAGCAACAGTACCCAACACAATTGCTACAGCGGCATCCATCAGCGCGGACATCAACGGCAGAGCTGTACAGGTGACTGTGCCTGTCTCTTCCCCTGGTGAACGTTACCACACCTCTGGTTTTCTTATCTGCACACAGGCACTGTGGCTGGCTTGGGGAAGCGATCCATCACTGAATTAGTTCCCTTTTCTATTACCGTGATAAAACACCATGACCAGGACAACTTATAAGAGAGAAGGGTTTATTTGGGAACTATATCCAGAGAGAAAAGAGTCCGTCACCATCACGGTGAAGACACATGGCAGGAGGCAGGCAGGGCAACTGGGGCAGCAGCTGAGAGCTCACATCTTGGACCAAAGCACAAAGCAGAGAATGAACTGGGGACAGGGGACGGGGAGGGGGGACAGTCTTTAAACTCTCAAAGCCCACCCCCAGTGATATACTTCCTCCAGCAAGGCTACACTTCCTAAGCCTCCCCAAACAGCACCAACTGGGACCAAGTATTCAAATACCAGAGACCATGGGGGATATTTATCATTAAAACCACCACAGTTATTAAACTAAAATTTAGACAGCCAATATGTTGGGAGCATATGTTAATTAGAGTAGCAAGAGATCACACATAGACCCAGAATATAATGGCTCAGACCCAGAAGTCCTTTTCTTGCACATAGCTGAGTCCAGAGGGAGTCTTTGGTCAGTCATGCATCCAGACTGATGGTGGCTCCACCAACTTCAGTATGTGTGGCTTCCAAGGTCGCTCTGAGATTCCTCATTTCGATCACATGAAGTCATGCATGAGGAAGACTCCAGGCAAGACCTGGAGGTGATTCGAGTTGCTTGCACTCATAACCCATTAGTAAGAGTTAGTCTCCGGCCATGTCTACATGCAAGGGAGGTTGGTGGACACAGAAGCGAGGGAAAGCGTATGCCCACCTGCTGTGGAAGGCGGGAGACTGCATAGGTATGGACAGGAACTTTGCTTCTGGAAGACACCAAAGAAGCTTCAAGACCCAACAGTGTAGAACCATGCCTGTTTCTCTTGCCTGGTGAGTTCCTTCCTACAGGCTGGCCAACTGAGTCCAGCCCAGCGAAACTGTGATTATAGAGTTGTCACCAGTGTCCCCACCAGAACACCCAGTGCCACCTTTCTTGGAACTGTTTTAATTAGCATACAAAGTAATGATTTTCATTGTAAATTAGTTATTAATTGAAATGATTTTGGAGCCCTATTCTTTTTAACATTTATTTATTAATTCAAGCTACATCTTGATTGCAGCCCCATCCCTCCTCCCCTCCCAGTCCCACCTTCCCACCCTCTACTCCCTCTCCCATCTATCCTTCTTGGAGTGCTATTCTTTTGGTTTGATTTGTTACTGCTTTTTTATTTTTATGGGTGTTTTGCCTGGATGTAAGTCGGTGCACCACATGCATGCTTGGTGCCTGTGGAGGCCAGAGCAGGGTGTCAGGTCCTCCAGGACTGGAGCTATAGAGTTGTGACCTGCCATGTGGGTGCTGGGAACTGAACTCAGGTCCTCTGGAAGAACAGCCAGTGCTGCCAAGCCACTTATCCGGGACCCAGATGTTTTTGAGACAGTGTCTCACACTATCTAGCTCAGGCTGGCTTGGAACACATTGGGTAGCTCCACCTGACCTCAGACTCATGGCAGGCACCTGTGAGATCACAGGTGTGCACTGGCCATACCTACATGTATGTTTTTGTGAATTAGTAGCCACTGAATTTGTTATGGTTCTATTACAAACACCTTTTCCACTATGGCATTGTGGGAATGCATATTCCTGCAGGACACTATAACTGCTACAAGAATTTCCTTCAAACCAGTCTCATCTGTGTGAGAACACTTCTGAGGGAGGGCAAAACCTAGTGGGTTTTTTTTTCCACAACAAAAGTATGAAAATACTCAAACCCATGAGCTTCTATTTGGGGTAGGCTCCAGCACAAACCAAGAGGTGGTCAGGCAATGTGGAGTTGCCAGCCTAGTGAAGGGTTAGAACATCTAGTTTTAGGATCAGAGGCTGTGGGTTTATCGTTCTGCTTTTTTAAGATTTACTTTTTTATTTTATGTCTATAAGCGTTTTGCCTGTATGAATGTCTTAAAAATCAATTTTCTTGTTTTCTCACTTCAAACCCAAAGTCGAGGCCTTTAAATAGTGGTTTCATAAAATAGACAGATGAACAGATGGAGTGAGGGGCGGGGAATTGAATGTTTTAGACCCAGAGGGATAGTGGCTGGTCATTGTAACAAGCAATTTGTTTTTGTTTTTCAAGACAGGGTTTCTCTGTATATCTCTGGCTGTCCTGGACTCATTTTGTAGACCAGACTGGCCTTGAACTCACAGAGATCTGCCTGCCTCTGCCTCCCGAGTGCTGGGATTAAAGATGTGCGTCACCACCACCCAGCTGTTCTAATTATTTCAATAACTCTAAAATACAAAATAAAGTTCAGAGATGTAGTTAAACAAAGAAAAGGGGGGGGGGCTGGAGAGATGGCTCAGCAATTAAGAGCACTGACTGTTCTTCCAGAGGACCTGGGTTCAATTCCCAGCACCCACATGGCAGCTGGCAACTGTCTGTAACTCCTGTTCCAGGGGATCTGACACTCTCATAGAGACATACATTCAGTCAAAACACCAATGCACATTAATAAAAATAAATAAAGTATTAAAAAAAGAAGAAGAAGAAAAGAATACAGGGAAGTAAGTCTGGCTATTTCGTAAAAGAGGGTCTGAGAATAGAAGTTTGGGGGTATTTTCATAGGAAGTGAAGCAAGATGGGAGAGCAAGTCGGATAATTGATGGTAAGCTCAAGGGCCTAAGCTGAGTTAGTTATCTTTTGTTCCCAAAGTATGAGGACCAGGTGCTCTGTGAGCACTTGCTGATTTGTGGTCACTGAGGAACCTTTGCCACAAGACCTAACCACAGGGCTTTCTTCTTCTATTTCTTCAAGAATGCCTGTCAGATCCTTCTCAAACGTCTTGAGCCCATCATTAAGAAAAACCCAGACGGGACATGGAGAGACTGGGTAAGCGTTCCTCTTTGTTACTCTATGTGAGGTAGCAGTCCAAATGTCCCCATCAGTGAGCAGCCACCCACAGAGAAGCAGCCTCTCTGAGCTTCTATGCACAGCTTTGGAAAGTTCTCCAAGGGAGTAGGTTTCCATTCAGGTTGAGAGAACTACTCCGGCATGTGTTCCAGGTGTATGTGAAGAGCACACACAGGGAAGGCAGTCTCTAGGGAGAAGACAGGGTGTATATAAGGAACATCCAGAAGCCTCCCACTCTGCTTACAGGGGAAAGAAGAGGAAAAGAGCCACGAAAAAACACTGGTGCTTTAAGTAGGGAAGAGAACTGAATATGTCTCAAAGGAAACAACTCACCTCACATAATCCAACTTTATAATATCCTACACTTTTTCATTAGACTAATCACACACACATACACACACACACACACACACACACACACACACACACAAACCTTATATTGCTAACACTTAAAAATTAACCCCAAAAACTTGTTTTTTGTTTGTTTGGTTGGTTGGTTGGTTTTCCATTTCTCTGTGTAGCACTGGCTGTCCTGGTTGTCTCTCTGTAGACCTGGTTAGCCTTGAACTCAGAGATCTGCCTGTCTCTACCTCCTAAATGCTGGGATTAAAGGTCTGCACCACCACTGCCCAGCCCCAAATACCTTCTTTTTTTCTTTTTTGGTTTTTTGAGACAGGGTTTCTCTGTGTATCCTTGGCTCTCCTGGACTCACTTTGTAGATCAGGCTGGCCTTGAACTCACAGAGATCTGACTGCCTCTGCCTCCCAAGTGCTGGGATTAAAGGTGTGCGCCACCACTCCCAGCAATTACAGATAGCTGTGAACTGCCAGGTGGGTGCTGGGATTTGACCGGGTCTTTTGAAGAGCAACTAGTGCCCTTATCTGCTGAGCCATCTCTCCACCCCTCCAAATAACTTTTTTTTGCGGGGGGAGTTCAAGACAGGGTTTCTCTGTGTAGCCCTGGCTGTCCTGGACTCACTTTGTAGACCAGACTGGCCTTGAACTCGCAGAGATCTGCCTGCCTCTGCCTCCTGAGTGCTAGGATTAAAAGCCTGCGCCACCACGCCTGGGCCCCCAAATAACTTTTTAAAGATTTATCCAGTTTTATTTTGTTTATGTTTCACCTCCACATATGCAAGGGTACTACTTGCCTGCAGTACCTTAGGAGGCCAGAGGGGGTGTCAGGTTCCTTGGAACTTGAGTTACAGATAGTTGTGAGCTGCTGTGTGGGTGCTAGGAACTGAAGCAGGGATCTCTGCAAGAGCAACAAGTGCTTTTAACTATAAGTCATCTCTCCAGTGAAGGCGTACCTTTAAACTATTTATTAATAACTCCAAATACCTTCCAACCCACCAACCCGAGGCACAGGAGAAAGGATACCAATGTGAAGACGTCCTCAGGTGCAAGTCTTTGGGGCAATTAGTCAGCAGTCCATCCAAATCAGTGCCCACAGGGACAGTTGCAATCCACCAACGGGGACACAGCAATCAGCAGCACCTGTAGTGACCACCTGGCTCTGGCATCTGGATGGCACTTGGGGCCAAGGTGTCTTCAGCTCGTCCAAGCTTGCAGAACCCCCATGAGGCAGATATTGCACTCCCACACCCTCAGAACTGACCATTGCCACATCCTCACTTGGGGCCATGGTCTCTTCCATCCATCAAAGCTTGGAGAACCTCCATGGGGCGGATATTGCCGTCTTCGATTGGCGTTGGTGCAGCAGCTTTTACCTCTCCAAATGAGCCTTCATCTGGGCTCCGCCCCACCCAGGCCGAAATCTTCAGTAAGTCTTGGCAGCCACAACCTTCAGCAAAGCGTTGTCTTGAGTCTTTCGAAGTGAAGCAGCAATGAGCAGCAATGCCAAGCAAAAAAGCCCCCTAGATTTTTTTCCGGGCCTTCCTTTTTATACTCCCTCTAATTATGCACCAGGATGTTTTCTCATTGGCTAACCTTATATCCTCCTACCAAGGTACTTCCTATTGGCCAATATCACAAGCTCTCCCAGGTAGCTGTCCATAAATAAGTTCCCCACAGGCAACAGTCTTCAGACTGATTTGCATGCCCCTTTCCATAAGTCTGTTTTTCAGCGGTAGACACAGCACTCCCACAGCCCTCACACATTCACTCAACACAACTGTGTTTCCAAAGAGATCCGAACCTCCGCCACACAGCAGCCACCCTTCCCAGGAACATTTCGGGTTATTTCTGTATACCTGTATGGATAACGCATAGGATTTTAATTTGTATCGTTCACTTCAGACTTTCGAACCCAATCAGAGAAAACTGTCAGTATCCCGGCTAAGAGAAAACAAAAGGCTATGACGAGTATTGTTAGACCAAATCATCTGCCTCAAGGAGCAGGTGGCCATTTTTATTCAAGCTCATTGTCATCTACTAAGTAGTACTTAATCTCTCTTAAATATGCCCATCCCGCAGATAGAAGCAGCATTTGAACAAAGCATCAGTCTTTCAGCCACTGGATACTTCAGGTAAAACTCAAGACAACATCTTGGCTTAGCTAAAAATATACGAGGTAACCCAGTTACTTTGGACCTCAGTCCTCATTGATAAATAGGATTGTGTTATATAATTATGGGGGTCTATTCTAGGCCCAAACTCGTGTGAAGTCACATAAGCCTCTAAGTGTTAAAGAAATGTTAAACAGCAGGTGGTGGTGGCGCACGCCTTTAATCCCAGCACTCGGGAGGCAGAGGCAGGTGGATCTTTGCGAGTTCGAGGCCAGCCTGGTCTACAAAGTGAGTCCAGGACAGCCAGGGCTACACAGAGAAACCCTGTCTCGAAAAAAAAAAAAAAAAAAAAAAGAAATGTTAAACAATTAATAACTCATACAGGGTTAAAGACACTCTGGTTTATCTGCTACTGTTTACATTTATTGCTTATTTATTCTGACACTGGGAATTGAACCTAGGACCTTGCACATGCTAGGCAAGCACTCTACCACTGACCTACACCCTCAGTCCTTACTGTTCTTTATTGTGAGTAGTGAATAGATATCATCACCAGAACTAACTTGCCACTCAACTTTACCAATCTCCCTTCTTTTATTAAAACGTTTCTCCCTTGAAGAAAGTTTTGGGAGGTGGGGTAAAAAATCACTAGTCATGGCGCACGCCTTTAATCCCAGCACTCAGGGAGGCAGAGGCAGGCGGATCTCTGTGAGTTCGAGGCCGGCCTGGTCTACAGAATGAGTCCAGGACAGTCAAGGATACACAGAGAAACCCTGTCTTGAAAAACCTTTAAAAAAAAAATCACTAGTCTTCATATATTCAGTGTTGATCAATGAGGGGGCATCTCAGTAAATTCATGTTAACTAAATACATAAAGCAAGCAGAGAAGGGCTGACTATCAAATTCAAGAAGGATGTGGCACTACTGTCACAATGCCAACAAATAAACCACCAAAGTACACACGCATGCACAAAAGTAAGTGCCTATCCTCCTTAGAACAATGGCAAATAACCATTGAAGTGAATACCAGGGAATACTTGGCTAGAATGAGCTAAGGGAAAAAAAAAACTAGTTGAAATGACCAAATGAGCGTCAGCCAGCTGGGATCCTATTGTAAATAATTATGGTAATATTTTAAATGTACAGATCTTGTTTTTGTGCCCACCACCCCCATCTGAAAGACTCTATTCCCTTAGGGGCTACAAGGCCTTCATGGACTGGGAGAAGGGGGGAGGGAGACCCTTTCCCTTACTATGTGTATGGAGCTGCGTGTTCTGAGGTGGAAATCGACTGCCTGACAGGTGCTCACAAGGTAAGTCAGCATTGCCCTCGCCAAACTAGATGAACAAACCAACTGCATTGTGCAGAAAGTGGGCTGGTGTCATTACATAATATGTAAAAGAGAAGATCATTCTTTTGATTCCAAGGGGATTTCAAGAGATCCAGCCTTCTCTTGGAATTGTCACACAAAATAGTAATACAGTAGTAGTCAAAAAGGAATGGCTGTGATCAGCTGAATGTAATTAATGTGTTAAAGTTATTAAGTCATTTCAGATGACAAAGTCACTTTCCTAAGTTTTATCCAGAAGCAGATTTTATTCCTCAAGGGTGAGATCGTTGACCAGAGCTGATGTTCATCCATAGCCAGTATTCCGAGGGCAGTACAGATGTCCAAAGGAACAGACTAGGGTGTGGTGGGGTCTGAAAAGAATGCTGTGCCTGCTACTGATCATCAAGAAGCCACCTACTGAGAACAGAGAAAAGATCCAGCCAAAGCCAGCAGCTTGCACCATAAAGGATAAACCTGTGAATCATACTCCAGAGAGCATTCTGGAGACAAAAATGACAGAGATGTCAGATAGAATAAAATATAACCAAAGTGCAGTAAGTTATTACTTTAGGAAAATTACAATGGTGGTATCATGTCAAAATATTTATTTCTATTTACTTATTGTTACTTGACTTCTCTTCCATAACAATATGATAAGAAAAAAATTTTTTTTTTTTTTTTGGTTTTTCGAGACAGGGTTTCTCTGTGTAGCCCTGGCTGTCCTGGACTCACTTTGTAGACCAGGCTGGCCTCGAACTCGCAAAGATCCACCTGCCTCTGCCTCCCAAGTGCTGGGATTAAAGGCGTGTGCCACCACTGCCCGGCTTTTTTTTTGTTTTTTGAGACAGGGTTTCTCTGTATAACAGCTCTGGCTGTCCTGGACTCGCTTTGTAGACCAGGCTGGCCTCGAACTCACAGAGATCTGCCTGCCTCTGCCTCCCAAGTGCTGGGATTAAAGGCATGCGCCACCACCGCCCGGCAAAAAAAAAAAAATTTTTTTGAGACAGCACCTCAGGTAGCCCAGGCTGTCTGCCCTTGAACTGTATAGTCAAAGATAACCTTGAACGTCTGGTCTTCCTGACTCCATCCCTCAACAACTGGGCTTATAAGCATGAGTAGCCATGTCCAGTGTTCACAGTCACTAGAGATCATGCCAGCCTTGTCCTTGCTAGGCAGGCATGATACCAACCAAGCCCCATCCCTAGCCCATAACTCAATTGCTTAAAGACATGGTAAATAAAGGCTGTCTGGAGAGAACTGCCCTCCTGCTTCATTCGGGTTTCTCTTTAGGATACAAGAATATTATGTCAACACATTTTTACATTTATTTTCCCTGGGTGGGAGGGGCATGCCACATGGCACATGTGGAGACCAGAAGACAACTTGTGGGAGACAACCCACTCCCCCCACCATGTTGGTCGCAGGGATCAAACTCAGGTTGTCAGGCCTGACACCAAGCACCTTTACCTGCTGAGCCATCTTGCCGCCCTCTGTGACTCCATTTCTAAGAGGAAAACTCTCATGACCACAGGTTGTTCCTGTCTTGTTTTAGATTCCGTTTCCTGGTGTTTTTCACACTGAGACACACATAGATAACGGTATTCATGCAATAGCCCTGGGGATGTCAACCTGGGGCCTGCCTCAGGCTCCCCCCAAGGCCCAGGTGCCAGTGTTTCTGCATTCCTGAGGCTCCACCTTAGTGGGAAGCTGGGTTTGGTGACAAGCTAATCATAAGACCCTCCACAGTGATATATATGTTGCCAAATTTAGCAAATAAAAGCATGGATTAGCTAATTAAACTTGAATTTCAAGTAAACAACAAATACGTTTCCAGCATAAATATGTCCCTCACAATTCTTGGGCCATGCTTACTTTATCTGTCATATTTCACCTGTGGGGTTTAAAGTGAATCCCAAAACAGAAAAACAAACACAAGCCAGGTGTAGTGCATGCCTTCAATTCCAGCACTCAGGAGGCAGAGGCAGAGGCAGAAGAATCTCTGTGAGTTTGAGGCCAGCCTGGTCTACAGAGCTAGTTCCAGGACAGCCAAAGCTACACAGAGAGTCCCTGTCTTCAAAAAACAAAAAAAGAAAAAAGAAAGAAAGGAAGGAAGAAAGAAAAACAAACACAGGTATCTTCCAGAATTCATGGTCTCAGAAAAGTTAAAATTTGGTCTTTTCTGTGCCTTTCAGTTTATATGTATAACTAAAGGCCCATAAATCTCAAAATAATGTTGAACCCTTAAAATACTTTACTCTATTCAAAGACACCAAATGGCTGGCCCAGTGTGGCCAGCTCTGTGAGACACTGTCATCTGAGGATGTCTATGGCTGGCAAGCAAAGGTTCCCATCTATGGTGTCACCATCTCCTTCCCCTGCCCCATACCCACAGCACAAACCATACCAAATGTTAAAATAAAAGCACAGTGAAAGCTAAGCGTGGTGGCACACTCCTTTAATCCCAGCACTTGGGAGGCAGAGGCAGGCAGATCTCTGAGTTCAAGGCCAACCTGGTCTACAAAGCGGGTCCAGGACAGCCAGGGCTGTTACACAGAGAAACCCTGTCTCAGAAAAAAAAAAAAAAAAAAGGTACAGTGAGGAGGGCTGAGGTGTCTCCAGTCTCCTTTTCCACCCAGGTTGAGAAAGAAGGCTGGTTCTAGGGCCTGAGAGACCAGGACTTGAGTGAGAGGAGAATTGCCAACTTGGACATGGTAGGAAACACCTATAATCCCAGCATTTTTTTTTTTTTTTTTTTTTAGTTTTTTTCGAGACAGGGTTTCTCTGTGTATCTCTGGCTGTTCTGGACTCACTTTGTAGACCAGGCTGGCCTCGAACACACAGAGATCCGCCTGCCTCTGCCTCCCAAGTGCTGGGATTAAAGGCGTGAGCCACCACCGCCCAGCTTAATCCCAGCATTTGAGCAGCAAAGGCCAGAGGGCCACAGGTTCAAAGCCATCCTGGGCTACACAGCAAGACTCCGCTTCAAAACCTACAAAGAGCAGGGCATGGTGGCATAGGCCTTTAATCCCAGCACTCAGGAGGCAGAGGCAGGCGGATATCTGGTTCGAGGCCAGCCTGGTTTAAAAAATGAGTCCAGGACAGCCCGGGCTGTTACACAAAGAAACCCTGTCTTGGGGGAAAAAAAATCTACAAAGGGAATATAGTCCAGTTGCTAGAATGTTTGCCTATCATGAAGGAAGCTGAGATTGCCTGCTGATCCCCGGCCCTGCATAAAACTAGGTGTGGTGGTCCATGACTGTAATCCCAGCCCTTTAAGGTACAGGGCAGAGAATTTGAAAAGTCCACCCTGAGTTACGTGGGAACCTGTTCAAAGAAAGTAAGGAAGAAAGGAAAGAAGAGAAGGGGGGGCAAGAAGGAAGAAAGAAGGAAGGGAGGGAGGGATTTCCAATCCAAAAACTAGAAAGGAGGAGCCCAGGTATTAAGCCTAAACAGAGAAAGATGTTACCAGAATAAATACTGGTGAATGGTGGGCAAAGGAAAGTCTAGAGGTATTCCCGAGATAGCCCAGAAGTATTCTTGAGATAGCCCAGAAATGCCTAGGAGCTTGCTTTCTGCGGCCCCCAGCAACCAATGAGCACACACACACACACACACACACACACACACACACACACACACACACACACACACACACAGTGCCAAAGCCGGATTGTTTAACTGTTCCTCAGAGAAGGAATCAGAACCACAGAGCCTGAGAATCAGAGTTGGCCTCAATACTTACCCATGACCCCTTCTAAAATCTTGCCAGCCCCTAAACTTATGCCTGCCATGTACTAGATGGGATTTTCTCCATAAAAAGACAATCATGCCACCTGCATCCGACCCTCGTGAGGACTAGATGTGCTCGAGAATTCTACCAGAGCAATGAAGGCAGGTAAAGAGTCAGATGGACAGGCAGGCCCAGTTATTTACTGGGTGACTCACTCACACACTCCAACACGCCCTGGACTTTGGAGTCACCTCTTGAGTCAAAACAATAAATGCAGATGATCTCCCAATGAGTTGCCAGGCCTGGCCCTCTGTGGAAAGTTTGTCACTTACCTTCCCAACTCTGATAAGGTTCAGGGCAGTGGTTCCGGAATAGCAAGAAACTATTTGGAATTCATTTCTTTATTGAGGGGTTGTAACATGTAACCCACAGCACACACATGGAGGTTAGATGGCAAAACTTTTGGATTATGGTCCAACATATGGGTCCAGGGTTTGAATTCAACATCACCAGCTGTGGCAGCAATTACCTTTATTTATCAGGTTCTGTGATAACCTGAAAATAGTAATGTGTGTGTGTGTGTGTGTGTGTGTGTGTGTGTGTGTGCGCGCGTGCGCGCGCACGAGTGTGATATTGGGGATGAAGCCTAGGCCCTTGTGTATGCTAGCCAAGCATACTAACACTGAGCTATATCCTCCACCCCTTAAAATAGTATTTCTTTTTTGGTTTTTCAAGACAGGGTTTCTCTGTGTAGCCCTGACTGTCTTGGACTCACTTTGTAGACCAGGCTGGCCTTGAACTCACAGAGATCCACCTGCCTCTGTCTCCCAAGTGCTGGGATTAAAGCCATGTGCCACCACGCCCATCAATTACAGACAGCTGTGAACTGCCATGTGGGTGCTGGGATTTGAACCCCGGTCCTTTGGAAAAGCAGCCAGTGCCCTTAACTGCTGAGCCATGTCTCCAATCCAAAATAGTATTATTTCAAGTTTTTATAAAGAGGTCATTTTTATATGTCTCAGAAAATCAGAACAGACATTGTCATGGATGCATGTTGCAGCCTGAATCCGGCCATTGATGTTGGACAGGTAGGTGCTGGCCCTCTTGGGTGGAAACCCCTTCCTAAGCGGGGTTGAGGGATAAATAAAGACCTTCTCACAAGGACGTGTTGCAACAAGGCTTTAAATTGTTCCACCTTCAGATAGAAGGTGCATTTGTTCAAGGAATGGGCCTTTATACCACTGAAGAGCTACACTACTCTCCAGAGGGTGTTCTGTACTCTCGGAGCCCAAACGAGTACAAAATCCCAACTGTCACTGATGTCCCGGAGCAGTTTAATGTGTCCTTGCTGCCATCATCTCAGACCCCGCTCACCATCTACTCATCAAAGGTAAGCACATAAGCCAGTCCCTCCACACTGCAGCTGTCCAGGGAACAGGGCCAGAAAAAGCTAGCAGACAGAACAAGAGCCCAGGCCACTTGGAGACCAGACACCTAGGAAAAACTGGGGTCAAGAAAGAGAAATGCCTATTTATTTCTGTTGTTTTGTATTGTATTTATAGTTATAAGAAAAAGAACCATTTTTTGGACTGAAAGGGAAGAGGATGGGGGGTTGAGGGGGAGGAGGGTGGAAGGGTGGGACTGGAGGGGGGAGTAGGGAGGGGATTGTGATTGAGATGTAACTTGAAGAAATAAAAAAATAAATTATTTAAAAAAAAAAAAAGAAAGAGAAATGCCTTCCAGGAGCAGTCCTGGGACCTGGCTTCATTACCTTCTCTCCCTGAAACTTATAGAAAAGCTTGAGTCTCCTAGCCAAGAGGTCTCTTGGTCTCTTCCCTCTCACATGGCCTAGCTGAGCGTCATGTTCACTCTGGACTCTCCCAAACGTCTCTGTTTCTGGCTATGCTCTCCATTTTATCTACAATAAACTTTCTCCTCCATCATAGGAGCAGTCGTGTCTTTCCTTCCTTCCCCTTCCTTCCTTCTTTTTCTTTTTCTCTCTCTCTCTGTCTCTCTCTTTCTCTCTTTCTTTTCCTCTTTTTCTTTCTTTCTTTCTTTTTCTTTTTCTCTTTCTTTCTTTTCTTCTTTTTCTTTCTTTCTTTCCTTTTCTCTTTCTTTTTCTCTTTCTCTTTCTTTCTTTTCTTCTTTTCCTTTCTTTCTTTCCTTTTCTCTTTCTCTTTCTCTCTTTCCTTTTTTTTCATTCAAAAGTAAATTGATTCTCTTTTCTGAAACAAGAAAAATATATCTGCAGAGATTTCATCATTTCCAAACTGAATCCCCCCTTCAGCCTAGGTATTGCCTCTGAACTTGGGTTGGCAATGCCATCACAGATCAAAGGGAGGAGCCTCAACAGGGCCTTCAGACTCTTGCTGGACTAGAAGCCATCTGAGCAGGGAAGGTCAGAGGCAGCCCAGAGCCCACCAAGACAACTTCAGGTGTAAAGTTCTCAGGCAGGGCAGCCAGCATGGTGGGCACGCCTGTAATCCCAGCACTCCAGAGGCGGAGGCAGGCGGATCTCTGTGAGTTCAAGGACAGCCTGGTCTACTCCAAAGTAGTTTTCATAGTCTGGGTTCCACATCAAGACCTTGTCTCAGAAACCAAAAAAGAAAAGCAAAGATTGGGGATAAAAGTTAGGGAGAGAATGCTTGCTTAGTGTGCACACAGCCCCTGAGTCAACCCCTACCACCACCAAAAACAAAACAAAACCCACAAGTACATAAAGTCTTTTGAAAAAGTGAATGATCTGGTTATTTTGGGTACAATTCATGGAAGATAACAATTAGCCAGAAGCAAAGAACAGCTGCCCCCTCAGACAGAACATAGAGGGGGGTCTCTGTTTCTCTACAGTCCCTGCCACTCCTCTCCTTGCTGTCCTTCAGCTGCCCACACTCATCATTCCCTGCCTGCTGCCTGCACATGAAGGCTTGCCACCTTCCTGAGTCTTCCTCTCCTTGAGCACTATATTGGTTAGTTTGTTGTCAGCTAACACAAGGCAGGGACCTCTGGGAAGAGGAAACTCAACTGAGAAAATGCTTCCATCAGGCTAACCTGAAGGGAAGTTTGTGAGGCATTTTCTTTTTTTTTTTTTTTTGGTTTTTCGAGACAGGGTTTCTCTGTGTAACAGCTCTGGCTGTCCTGGTCTCACTTTTGTAGACCAGGCTGGCCTCGAACTCACAGAGATCCGCCTGCCTCTGCCTCCCAAGTGCTGGAATTAAAGGCGTGCGCCACCACCGCCCGGTTGTTTTAATTAATTTAATTAAAATTATTAAAATTAATAATTTTCTTAATTAAGGATTGGTGTGGGAGGGCCCACTGTAGTCAGTCCCACCCCTGGGCAAGTGGTCCTGGGTTCTACAAGAAAACAGGTTGAGCAAACCATGGAGAGCAAGCCAGTGAGCAGCATCCCTCCATGGTCTCTGCTTTATTTAGTTCCTGCCTCCAGGTTCCTGCTTTGAGCTCCTGCCCTGATGTTCCTTCATGATCAGAATCTGTAAGCCAGATAAACCCTTCCCAAATTGCTTCCGATCACGCTGTTTTATGCCAACAATAGAAAGCAAATCCAGCCGGGCGGTGGTGGCGCACGCCTTTAATACCAGCACTTGGGAGGCAGAGGCAGGCGGATCTTTGTGAGTTCGAGGCCAGCCTGGTCTACAAAGCGAGTCCAGGACAGCCAGAGATATTCAAAGAAACCCTGTCTCGAAAAACCAAAAAAAAAAAAAAAAAAAAAAAAAAAAGAAAGCAAATCCAGACAAGTATCCTGCCTCCCTTAGCCCCCAAATTCTTTTTTTGTTTTTTCGAGACAGGGTTTCTCTGTGTAGCCCTGGCTGTCCTTGCTTACTTTGTCATCCAGGCTAGCCTTGAATTCACAGAGATCCAGCTGCCTCTGCCTCTCGAGTGCTGGGATTAAAGGCTTGTGCCACCATGCCCCGCAATTACAGGCAGCTGTGAGCTGCCATGTGGGTGCTGGGATTTGAATCTGGGTCCTTTGGAAGAACAGCCAGTGCTCTTAACCGCTGAGCCCATCTCTTTAGCCCCAGATTCTTTTTTTTTTTTTTTCGAGACAGGGTTTCTATGTTTAACAGCTCTGGCTGTCCTGGACTCGCTTTGTAGACCAGGCTGGCCTCGAACTCGCAAAGATCCGCCTGCCTCTGCCTCCCAAGTGCTGGATTAAAGGCGTGCGCCACCACTGCCCGGCTTAGCCCCAGATTCTTAATGAGTTTTTTCCCCTTCTGTTCATGTTCAGCTGGCAAGTTCAAATCATTGATAGTTCTGATCAGGGTGCTGCCCTTCCCTCACCACACAGAAACACATGTACACCTTGCATGTGCACATACATGTAACACAGATGCCTCCCTTTCCCATAGAACAAATACTTTAACCCAGACAAAATTAAAGATCCAGAAAGATCAAAAGAAAAAAAAACCCAGAAAGTTCAATTTTTAAAAAGATTTTTAGATGTTCGGTTGGTCAACAAGCTGGTCAACAAATACTTGATATGTTTGAGAAGGGATTTATAGGGCTGTATGCCAGGGATTCAGGATACATGCTGAAGTGGCTTATTCTCTACTATAGAAGCTTTTAAAACAAATGTGTTGTAGGGGCATGTAGAAATAATTAAATTACGTTGAGCATCATTTGTAGAAAAAAAAATGGCTAATTAAACTATTTAACCAGTATTTAGATTATTGTTAATTGGTTCAGCGGCTGTTAATCCTTAAGCAGCCATTATAAATGAGCACACACAGACATCACATGGATTTTAACAAGCCTTGGCCTGAATTGAGCAATCGTAGCCCATCTAAGCTAGCTCTTAATTCTATTACCCAAATATGACTCCATATATACATATGTCCACTTGGACTGCTATTCTCCACACTATGTCAATGTTCCTGGCCTTGTGGAATGAGGTTCTTTTTTCTAACCCATGATGTGTCTCCTCCTTCCTGTCCTGGCTGGAATGAATTAATCCTCTGTGTAAAACACAGGATTCCTGTTCTAATCTCAGGAGGTCCTACCTTTCTCTGTCTTTGCCCAATCTCAAGCCTCAGCATTTTATTTAACCAACCAGAGACCATGTAAGTAGCAGACAGCAAGCAGGACCAATTAATTAACATTTAGAATGCTTGACACCACCCCATCAGGGGCAAGTGAATTCTGTGAGTTCAGCCTGGTCCACATAGTCAGTTTCAGGCCAGCCAGAGCCACAAAGTGAGACCCGTCTCAAAAAAAAAAAAAAAAACAATAAAATAGACAAATGTGTTTTCTTGCAGGGCCTTGGGGAATCTGGGATGTTCCTGGGGTCATCTGTGTTTTTCGCCATTGCTGATGCGGTGGCTGCTGCACGGAGACAAAGAGGCATGGCTGAGGACTTCACAGTGAAGAGTCCAGCAACCCCAGAGCGGGTGCGGATGGCCTGTGCAGATCGGTTCACAGATATGGTAGGGTATCTCTCTGTGCCCACAAACTCACTTCTGTGCCCTGCTCCTTTGGCCTTTTGCATCAGTTTGTGGCCTAACCTGCGTCTGCTTGTTGAAGCTGATAAAGTGGTAAGAACAAGCCAGGCGGTGGTGGCGCACGCCTTTAATCCCAGCACTTGGGAGGCAGAGGCAGGCGGATCTTTGTGAGTTCGAGGCCAGCCTGGTCTACAAAGTGAGTCCAGGACAGCCAGGGCTACACAGAGAAACCTTGTCTTGAAAAACCAAAAAAAAAAAAAGTGGTAAGAACAAATCCCACAGCCGAGCTTGGTGGCACATGCTGGAAATCCCAGCAGCTGGAAGGCTGAGGCAGGAGAGCTGCCCAGCAGTGGTTCAGACATTCAGCCAGGTCTCCTGAACACAGCAATGATGATAGTCCTCTGCTTCCAAACAGCGCCTCCTCCTTGGGCATTGGAGGGAGCCTGCAGGTCAGGGCTCCTGCAGAGCACTGTCCTGGCCTTGCTCATCATGTGGCCACGGGAAGATCACATTGTCTCTTACTCAGAAGCATAGGTGACCTTCAAAACTGTGCCCTCAGTCCCCATTTTACAACAATAAGCATCCTCCTCTGGAATGGAAGCAGAGTAAGGAAACTAAACACACGTAATAAAGGGCTCCTCAGAATTTTCCCTGCTCACCTGAGGCTCCTGTTCTCAGTCTGCTCACAGCCTGGCTTCTGGAAAATGGACTCCTGCATGTCCAGATTCAGAAGGTTTTTAGCAAGTGGTTTGTCTGGCAAAGTTGTCACATCCATGGGAAGGAGTGAATCATTTAGCTCTTATTCACTATTCAGGGCTAGGCACCTGGGCTCTGAGGCACATGGGGTGAGACAGCATTTTCCGCCAGTTCTGATGATGCCTTGCTGAGACCTTATCACTATGTCCCCATAGACGCCAGTTGTCTACTAATTATATAAAGGCCAATCAATCAGACACTTCTGTCAATGGGATAGTAGTCTCAAATTTTCTAAAATATTCATCAATGGTTCCTAAATATCGCTCCATGGTAAAACCTGTATTTGATATTGTAAGTCTCATTTTAATAGCATTTTACGTTTTATCTTTATAATAGTAGCACGTGCTATGCTTGGTGGTACACTCAAGAGGGAGAAGTAGGCTTTTGAGTTCAAGGCCAGCCTGGTCTACATAGTAGGTTCCAGGATAGACAGGGTTACATAGTGAGACACTGTCAAGATAAATAAATAAATGTAACACATGTCCACTTTGGAAAAGTTAGAACATGTGGAAAATAAGATGGAAGTTAAAATCAACCATAACCCTTTCAACCAGAAACAACAGTGACTGTGTATGTTGTGTGCATGCGCATGTTTATTTGGTTCATGTATGTTTGTTTCATGTATGTTTGGATGCCCCTGTGCCTTTGTGTGCAGAGGCCAGAGGGTGATGCAGATACTGGGTACCTTCCTTGATTGATCTCCACCTTACATGTTTAGGATTGATTGATTTATTACTTATTTATTTCTGTATGTGCGATCACACATGTGTGCCGGCCTCTGTGTGCAGTTATATCTGCAGGCACCCACTGAGATCAGAAAAGAGCACTGAATCCTCAGGAGCTGGAGTTACAGGCAGTTGTGAGCCTGTGAGTCCCCTAACACAGAGTCTCAAACCCAAACTCTGCTCCTCTGAAAGAGCAGCAAGTTCTCTTAACCAGTGAGTCATCCCTCCCAGCCCCATTATTATTATTTATGGATTACTCTGTTAAGATGCATTCTCAGCTGGCAAAATGATCCAGTCCAAGCCAGAGGCCAGAGGAGGGGGCGTATATATAGAATATATAAAGGCAGCTTTATTGGGTGCAGCTCTTGCGGGGGACAGGGAGAAAGAGAGGAAGAGCATCTCACACACACAGAGAGAAAGAGAGAGAGAGAGAGAGAGAGAGAGAGAGAGAGAGAGAGCCCAAAATGTCCAGATTTTATAGGAAAGGGCTTCTTGGGGAGGGGAGTTCAGCATAGAGGACAGGGTGTGCCAGCATGCCCTATGGCAGGTAGGGACTGAGGCATACTGGGAGATCCTAGAGGTCAGGTCCGCTTTGGTTGAAAAGGTACTTCAGCTGCTTGTCTGAAGCCCAACATCCCAGCCTTCTGTTGATAATAAATGAATAAGGGGTGAAGAAGGGTCCTTGGCTACTTCCTGCTGTCATTGGGGGTAGGAGGAGGGCAAAAACTACAATATTGGTCAAGTCTGGGAAGAGCAGGCTATTTTACTTGCTGTCCAAGATCCATAGAACCATCTTGCAGGTAGAGGAGTGCACAGGCACAGTTGAAGGAGTCTGTGCAGGGTGCCTGTGATTAGCTGCTTTGAAGCTGTCCTAGATACAGGAAACACCTGGCCTTGGCAGGATGGCATAACATAGATACATTAAGGGGCAGAATATAAAGTTTAGTAGCTTAGGGAGAACATTTTTTAGGCCCATGATCTTGGCAGTTGCAGTGGGGAGAGTCCCAAAACCAGGGAGAGGAAGGACCTACCCCCTCTTAGGATAGGCAGATAGGGAAACAGGCTATTAACTGACAGTCCATTTGACCTATGGATTCCCTGAGGCTTACAAGAATTTAAATTTACAAAAAGAGATATGAAACTGCAATTTAATTAATTATTGTAGTTATTAGTAAGTATAAACTGTACGATTAGGCTGGCAGAGTAGCCAGCGGCTTGGCAGAGGAGCAGGCGGCCTGGCCTATGTGCCTTAAGCAGTTGCCTAACTTATCCTAGGGAAAGAGCCCCAGGACCAAGGGTGGTCTACACCACCTGTAACCTAAACTCTGTTAATTAATATAAGTTGTTATATTAGGCCAGTAGAGTTACCAGCAGCTTGGCGGGAGCTTCACTGGGCCCGAGGGGAGTCTGGGAGTCTGGAAGTCCAATGGCCCAGGATTGCTTGGACTGAGGGCCTAGAAGCCACCACAGTCCTTTCCCCAATAATTAAACACACCAAGACCTTTTGATGTTTTAATGCTTAGCCCTTAGCTGGGCAGACTCTTGATTAGCTACTCTAAGTTAACCCAGATCACCTAATCCCAAACCACCATGTGCCTGCAATTACCTTCCAGAGTTCTCAAGATGTCTGTTTCCTTCTGTGTCCCGGCAGAAAGAGAGATCTCTGTGTGTTCTCAGGATTCCTGTTCTCATCTCAGGAAGTCCCGCCTTCCTATACTCTTTCTGCCCAGCTAATTGGCCATAAGAACTTTTATTAACCAATCAAGAGAATGCCTCAGAAGGGGTGGTAACCAGATCTCAGCATTGAATTCAACCTATCAAAAGCAATGATATTAGACCTTCCACAACAGAGATACATTTTAGGAAGAAATCTGAAGCATTTTTCATTCCCTTTATATACTTTCAATCACTTTCTTATCATCTTCCAGCCTTCATGACTTGTATTTACTCACCTTAAAACACCTTCTTAGACCTGCAAACACTTTCTTAGAAGCTTTCTTCATAACTTCCATTTACCAACCTTAAATAATTTTTAGACCCTCTGAACTTAATCTTTCACATCCTCAGATCTTCATACACTTTAAGAACACTTCCTTAGACCCTCAGAACTTGCATAGACTTTAAACCTTTTTCTTTACATCTAATCATTTTTCAGAGACATGAGTAGTTATTACTGAGACAGTCATTGCAAAGCAAGTTCTTATTTTGCTTTTTTTCTTTTTTGTTTTTTTTTTTGTTTTTTGTTGTTTTTTGTTTTTTGGTTTTTCGAGACAGGGTTTCTTTGTGTAGCCCTGGCTGTCCTGGACTCACTTTGTAGACCAGGCTGGCCTCGAACTCACAAAGATCCGCCTGCCTCTGCCTCCCAAGTGCTGGGATTAAAGGCGTGCGCCACCACCGCCCGGCTTTTTTTTTTTTTGGTTTTTAAAGACAGGCTTTCTCTGTGTAACAGTCCTGCCCCTGGAACTCACTTTGTAGACCAGGCTGGCCTTGAACTCATAGAGATCCACCAGCCTCTGCCTCCTGAGTGCTAGGATTAAAGGCATGCACCACCACACCAGGTGTTACAGACAGTTGTGAACTGCCATATGGATGCTGGGTATGAACCTGGGTTCTTTAGACTAGCCAGTGCTCTTAACCACTGAGCCATCTCTCCAGCCCTGCAAAGCAAGTTCTTTTAAATAAAGAAAGAGTAAAAAGTTACATCTGAAACCTGTTTATATTTTAATATGAAGCCTGTTACCACGAAAAACCGTCTGCCTTTTCCTAACAAGAAACCTAGTAGATCTAGAAAAAGCAAGCCTTGATTTTTACATATGAAATGGACTAATAATAAGGTGGCTGTAGTCTCGGGGGAAGGAACTGGTTGCCTGCCACTGTCAAGCTGACAAACCTACAATTAGCATAGCCATCAATGCCATCGTAGATCTGAGAAGGATGAATTATAGCAGGAAATATAATCCAGATGGCTTATGTATCAATTAATATGACAGGCTTACACATTACCTAGTCCTGCCCACTAGGCTCCTGGGCCATCGCTGGCTGAAGCAGTCTTGTGGGCAGAAGCAGTCTTTGCCCATCAGATTCAGAAGATGAGAGGCTTTTTCTGAGGAGGAGGAACATGAGAAAGATGGAATTCATTTTGCCCTAGGCAATATAGGACAGTCAATTCTCCAGGTGTCCTGTCTGTCCACAGTTCAGGCCTGGGTCTTGCAGCAGGTGAGGCATCGGAGCAGTCTTGCCCAGTGGTTAGCATAGCACAATACAGATGGAGTCCTTGTCCTTCGTCATAGTGCCCAAGTCTTCTTGGAGGCCTTGGGGCACTGTCATAGAAAGCTTTTTTTTTTAAGATTTATTTATTTAATATATATGCTCTATCTCCAGGTATACCTGTATGTCAGAGGAGGATCCCATTATAGATGGTTGTGAGTCACCAGATGGGTGCTGGGAATTGAACTCAGGACCTCTGGAAGAGCAGCAAGTACTCTTAACCACTGAGCAATCTCTCCAGCCCTGAAAGCTTTTTTTTTTTAACTGTTTAAATGCCATATTCTGCAGGTCTCTGATAGGCTTGAGGGCTAGCATATCTGAGTTAAACAACTTTTGTCTGTTTTTTGTTACCTGCTCTAAACTGTACCTTGCAAACATAAAAGAGGAGACTAGATAAAGCTTAATCTTTTGCACAGGGGCTAGGGATCCAAACTTTATCAGCTGAACCATCTCCCTGGCTCCCGTGGACACACCTTATCCAGGTTTTACTTTGTATATGTTTACATGCACAGCATATCTTATTTGTAAACTCACCTTACAAAATGGGCATGCCCCAGACATGAACTCTTGAAAGGATTTGAGTGGTAATGTTGGAGGGTTCTTCAGAACCTCCATCCCTAGAAATTTGAGTTGGGAAGGTACTTTTCCCATGAACTGTCACTCAAAACTCCTTGTTAAAACTGAAAAAAAAAATTATCTCCTCAAGTGTACTCAAGCTGTAAACCCCTCATCTAGGCATAGCCACTGGAATAACTTGGTGCTGGGGGAGGGTGGAGTGTTATCCTCCAAGTAATAAGCCCACACTGTTCATAAGGTGGCTCAGACGATGTGGAGTGTATCTATTTGTCCTTCATGGTTCCCCTGGCCTGTAACAGTCCAAGTCACTCCACTGTCCTCATGAGTATTTGAAAGAGTGTAAATATTGGCCAATCCCTGATAAGACTTGTGGAAGCCCCAAAGCTACTTTGTGTGTCGGCATGGTGACTCACAGGCAGACATGGTGCTAGAGAAGGAGCTGAGAGTTCTACATCTGGATCCACAGGCAGCAGGGAGAGAGAGAGAGACACTGGGTCTGGCTTGGGTTTCTGTGGCTGTTTGCATAAGAATAGCCCCCATGGGCTGGAGAGATGGCTCAGCGGTTAAGAGCACTGGCTGCTCTTCCAGAGGTCATGAGTTCAATTCCCAGCAACCACATGGTGGCTCACAACCATCCATAATGAAATATGGTGCCCTCTTCTGGCCTGCAGATATACCTGCAGACAGAACACTGTATACATAATAAATAAAAATCTTAAAAAAAAAAATAGCCCCCATAAGCACAGATTTGAATACGTGGTCACCAGGGAGTGGTGCTATTAGGAGGTGTGGCCTTGTTGGAGGAAGTGTTGGGGGTGGGCTTTGAGGTTTCAGGAAAAGCAGATCCAATGGGTCACTTCGTTCCTACCAATCCAGATGTAGAACTCTTGGCTACCTCTCCAGCACCGTGTCTGCCTGCTTTCTACCATGACAATAATGAACTAAATGCTTTCCTTTGTAAGAGTTGTCACGGTCATGCTGTCTAGTCACAGCAATAGGCCATTGACAAAGCTTCTGAAAGTCCAAAGCCCACTCCTAGTGACAAACTTCCTTCAGCTAGGCCACACCCACTAATCCCTCTAAATAGTGCCATTCCCTGATGGCTAAGCATTCAAATATATGAGCCTTTGGGGGCCATTCTTATTCAAACCACCACCCCCCTCTTAAGATCAGTTTAAGCTGATTATCAGCAAAAGAGGAAATAACTCAAAGTCAGACCTTGAGTGAAGTGTCCCAAAGGAGCAAAAAGGACATTGATAATGTTTAACAGAAGGCCAGAAGCACACAAAATAATCTTCTGCAGGAAATGTCACTACTCTATCCAATGAAAAACAGCAGTGAGTACATACTTGTGATACCAGCCCTTGGGAGGCTGAAGCAGGAGGATCATGAATTTGACGTCAGCCTAGGCTACATAGTGAGACCCTATTTTAAAAAATAAACTGTGTGAGATGTGGGTGTGTGTATACAAACACATATATATGTGTATATGATGTATATGTATGTATGGAATTTTTGTACATGGAATATATATATATATTGGTCAAGGCTCTGCTGCTCCAGAGTGAAGCTTTTAATCCAGATAGCTCAGAGTTCAAAGCAGGGACAGATCAACAGATGTGCCAAGGATCCAGGTCTCATAGCAGGACAGGGCTGTTTGTATAATGCTCCTGAGCTATCTAACCTGCATTTCTGAAGAGTAGGCAGGAAACACAGGCAGGGCATACCTTGGCAGGGAAAAGGCATTCCTCTTAGGGGAGGCAACAGAAGGAACAGAGTTTACACAGCAGGATCTCTTATGAAAGCCTATTATATTATATGCAGGCTACAATCTCACGTGGCCCAAACTGACCTTACATCTGCTATGTAGTCCAGGACAACTTTGAATTCTTGATCCTCCTGCCTCCACCTCCCAAGTGCTGGGATTACAACCCTGTGCCACTGAATGAAAATATGAAATAAAAAGAGAAGGACCTAACTATTCCTAAAGTATGGAGAAGATTTTCATTGTAGATGTGAGGGAAAAAGCAGACAGAAGGAAGACTCCAAGCTGAACTCCACACTAAATCTGACCATGAGGGGAGAGAGGGAGAGGGAGAGCAAGAGAAAAGCCACCACAGACTAAGATGTCCCCGGCAAAGAGCCCAAGAGGGTGGTGTACCCAAAATGACAGGAGTTACATAGGGAGTAGACAGGAGGAAGGGGAGGAAAGCCCAGCTCCCAGGAGGGAGAGGTTTAGGGTAGGGAGTGAGGTGAGGAGTGTTGGGAGGAGTGCTGGGAGGAGCCACAGCTACTGAGGGATGCTGGGACAGCAGGCCTGTGTCCACTTTGATACATTAATTGGCATCTCAGTTAGCCATTTGTCCAAGCTTTCCAAGACTTAGCATTCACCATGCTGGGCTGTTGACCATAAGGGTTTTTTTGTTTTTGTTTTTGTTTTTTGGTTTCTTTTGTTTGTTTGTTTGTTTTTAGTCGAAGCACATGCTGATCTAAAGCAGGAGCTGCAGTTCAATAGTAGCACCTTTGCCTAACATATGCAAAGTCTTGGGTTTGGTCCCCAGCATAGAGAGGGAAAAAAAAAACGTCAATAGATAGCCGGATGGTGGTGGTGCACATCTTTAATCCCAACACTTGGGAGGCAGAGGCAGGCAGATCTCTGTGAGTTTGAGGCCAGGCTAGTCTACAGAGTGAGTCCAGGACAGCCTATACTGTTATACAGAGAAATCCTGTCTCGAAAAACCTAAAAAAGGACAGATGGAAGGAAGGAGGGAGGGAAGGAAGGAAGGAAGGAAGACAAAAAGAAAAGGTGGGTGAGGTGCCTCAGAGGTTGAGAGTACTTGTATTCCTGAGTGAGAACTGTATTCCTGAGACCACACGTCAGGCTACTCACAACCACCTGTAACTCCAACTCCAAGAGTTCGAGCACCTTCTCCTGGTCCCTGTGGGCACCTGCACTCACATTCACATAGAACATAAATACTAGCAGGCTTTGTAGTTCACCTTTGAATTCTGAAATTAAAAAATACAACTGGTTCCCATGACTAAGAAGGTGTGTGTCCTAGAACACAGCCTTGGAAAGTTCAGGGCCTCCTCATTTGGTAACCTCTTTCTTGCCATTAGAGAAATAACAACTTACCTGAATTTTTTTTTCTTAAACAGAAGTGATGGTAAAATACCCAGTACTTTTCCTTGGAACTAAATGAAATAATGCATGTAAAAACAAAATAAGACTGGGTAAATACAAGTCCCTCCATAAACACTAGAGTTAAGTTTTTCCCTAAACACCGTAACTGTTAGTGACCTTCAAAACATGCCTGTCCTACAAAGCTGAGAAAGTATTTCCACATTAAACCAAGTTGACCTCCTGAGGCCAGAACAAACAGGAACTTACAACTAAAAGCCACATTTTCATGGGTAAATGGGTAGACTAGTGAGAGCCTAAAGACTTCTGGTTTTTCTTTCTTTCTTTTTTTAAGATTTATTTATTTTACATAGTTGAAAATTCTATCTGCATATACCCCTTCATGCCAGAAGAGGACATTAGATTCCAGTATAGATGGTTGTGAGCCACCATGTGGTTGCTGGGAATTGAACTCCAGACCTCTGGAAGAGCAGCCAGTGCTCTTAACCACTGAACCTTCTCTCCAGCCCAACTTTTTGTTTTTCAAGACAGGGTTTCTCTGTGTAGCCCTGGCTGTCTTCATACTCACTCTGTAGACCTCAAACTAGAGATCCACCTGCCTCTGCTGGGCATGAGCTATCATGCCCAGCCTAATTTAAGACATTTTGTTGCCGGGTGGTGGTGGCGCAGGCCTTTAATCCCAGCACTTGGGAGGCAGAGGCAGGCGGATCTCTGTGAGTTCGAGGCCAGCCTGGTCTACAAAGTGAGTCCAGAACAGCCAGAGATACACAGAGAAACCCTGTCTCGAAAAACCAAAAAAAAGAAGACATTTTGTTACCAAGACAACAACAACAATCCCATTGAGTAAGCTTTCATTACAGAGTTTTGTTTTTCAAGGCTTTTGTTTGTGTTTTATGTTGACACACTTCTTTTGTGTGTACATGGGGCTGTGGGAGTCAGAGGAAACCTTGCAAGAGATAGTTCTCCAGAGACTGAACTTGGGTGGGAAGGCCTGGTTGCAAGTGGCCTTCTCTTCAGCCATGTACAGAGCTCTGCTCATTTGAGAGATTGGGTTTGGTTCTTTCTTGGAGTTAATCTCTGGTGAAAAGCAGTGTTGATGGTTCTGCTCTGAGCCAGTCTGAGGGGCCTGGCCCAACCTTATTGGTGATGGGAGGAAGAAAAATGTGTTTCGTGTAACCATTTACGTTTCCACAAGAAAAAAGAAAATCCCTTAAACACACATTTAAAGAAAAAGGAGGGAGGGTGCTGGAGAGATGGCTCAGTGGATAAGAGCAATGACTGCTCTTCCAGAGGACTAGGGATCAATTCCCAGCAACACTTGGCAGCTAACTACTATCTATAACCTCAAGATCTGACACCCTCACAATGACATACATGCAGGCAAAATACTAGAGAGAGAGAGAGAGACAGAGAGAGAGAAACATAATGAAGTTTCAAATTAGGACTTCTTAGAAACACGATTTAAAAAACGTTTAAAAAGTTTTAAAATGAGATTTTTTAAAAACTAACCTTCTCTTCTCCCTCCCACCCCCCACCCCGTGTGTGTGTGTGTGTGCAGTCATGCCATGATGATTGTGTGGCAGAAGACAACATTCAGGAATGTATCCTCTCTCTCCTTACATCATGTTCCAGGGATTGACCTGCTAAACCATCTTCCAATGTTAATCCTGAAATTTGATGGAAAAAACCAAGTCCACCATTTTGGGCCAAATTTAAAGCAAGCTTTATTAAATATTAAATACTAACCAAGAGATGGACTTCTGTCGACCATTCGGTGGAATTTCCCAGCCGGAATGGCCCCAGCCACCTCTAGGCCACCATACTTTCCCATGAGGCTTTGTTATTTTCCAAGAACGACAACTCCCAGCATTCCAGGAACTTACCTGGCTTGTGGGGCTTACAGATAGATTAAACAAACTAGAAATGGTAGTGCACGTCTTTATTCCCAACACTTGGGAAGCAGAAGCAGGTGGATCTCTGTGAGTTTGAGGCCAGCCAGGTCTGCAGAGACAGTTCCAATATAGTACTCTGTCTGAGAGAGAGACAGACAGAGAGAGAGAGAGAGAGAGAGAGAGAGAGAGAGAGAGAGAGAGAGAAAGGAAGAAGAGATGGCTATAGGATGACATCCTAGAAACACAAATAAAGCCAATTAGCAATTTGTTTCCATTTCAAGGAAGCTAAAATCAAACAACTCCGCCTAGAAACAAGTTTGCAAATAGTTTAGTTCACACCATATTTTTGAATAGCAGCCTTGACAGCACTGACTCATGGAGGAGCCTCCCAACCACCACAGCTGGGAAAAGTTCTTTCCTTCTTAGATTAGTCTCCATTCCACACAGCCGGCCCACCCTAGACAAGCTGTGGTACTGTTAAGAGACTGGCCTCATTTCTGAAGGCTTACTTCTCACCTGCAAACCTTAAGGGGTTCTCTAGTCACTCCCCTTCCTCTACAGCACTTGCTCTCTTGCCACCCCCATATCAGTTCTCTATCTGTTCTTTTCTCACAATGCCCAGACCCAGTGACCCTTAGTAGCATTAAAGGGGTCACCTGCTTAGTTCGATGAAGGGAGCCACCTCCTCCCAGATAGCAGAGATGAACCCTGCAGAATCCCCCCCCCCACACACACACACACACATCAAATCTAGTCGCTCAGTATGAAGCGTGCTGGACCCTCCTCCTACACCCAGCTCAGATTCCTGAGTTGGTACTGCCAGTCCTACAGGACTGCATTCCATTTCCTGGGGTGCATATACTGCATCAAGCAGAGACATGCAACTCCCAGCATGTTCAGCTATAATCTTAGCCACAGATAATTGGCAGGGGCTTAGCCCAGCATAAACATGCCTTAGTCACATGGATTCTTTAAGCCAGAAGACGGAAACAGCCTGTATGACTCTGTACTGACTTCTCAGGGTAGAGACTACTCCAAGTACTGAACCTACCTACTCTCCTGAGACACGTGCATGTACATGTATGGACACAAACTCATTCTTCACGTTCTTCTCCCAGGCCTATGCTGTCTTGGAAGAGGTTTGGTGCATAACGTGTAAAACTAGTTCTGCTTTAAACATGGATGTCCAGGATGCAGAGACTGGATTTGTTCCCTGCAATAACTGGTGACACTGGACATGGCAGTCATTCTCCTACTGAACTGATCTTCTCTGGCATTGTTTTGGTGGCCCTGGTGGCGATGCTGTGTTGTGTTTTTGCAGTGCCAGCAATGGGTTGCAGGTCTTCACACGAGCTGGGTGTAACACTTTACATCTGAACTGCAGCCAGCCCTCTAACACTGTTATTGAATGTATATCTTTTTAATCTAAACACTCTCCTGCTGGCAGGAGGATCAGAAGGTGAAGATCATTCTCAGCCATAATGAGTTTGACGCAAGGTTGGGCTACATAAGACCCTGTCTCAGAGAAAAGAAAAAAAAGAAAGAAAAGTACCCTACCATGAGATACACATCTGAAGAGTTAGCTGCTCATGTGGTCCAAACCAGAGGGCCACTGAGTGCAGAGATTCTCATTTAGTTCCTGCTGCCCTCAGTCTCACTCATGATGACCTTGAAGTGTGCTGTCCTGATTGGGTGGCTATCCTAATTAGGAAAATCTACCTGTCTTCCTATGGTTTTCTCAACAGCTTATAGCAGCAGCATCTTGTCTGAAATAAAGCCATTCATTTAGAAAAGTAGTTTGAGAGGCTGGTGAGATGGGTCAGCAAGTAAAGGTCTGTGCGTCTCTCTGTCTCTAACAAAGAGCTTTGTTCTCTCTTCTATTGAATGGCACAGAAAGCATCACTTGGGGGAGGAATGAGTGACGCTTTACAGAAATCTTAAACAGAGTTTTACAAGAGATAAAGTCATTGACTCCAAATGACCCCAACTGACCAGATAACATTTTTTTTTTTATCAACCAGTATCCATAAGTGTGGTTGGTGTTCAACACTTATGGTGGCTCTTCGTTTTAGAAGATTGCTTTCAACTTCTGCTTTCCCGCTTTCAGCACAGAGTCACATGCATTGTTCTGAGTCAGGAGCATGGAAGAGTACATCATTTAAGATTACAGCTATGCATTAGCTTAGACTGTAGAAGTTGACTTCACGGGAAATTGAAGGTAAGGTTGATTGTTCCATTGCTCTCTTAAAAGCAGGTGAAACAAAGGCCGAGTACACAACAGAGTCTTAAGTCTTAAGAGACTTCAAGGAGTATTTTTAACTCTAGTTGTGAGAGTCTGCAAAGGTTCCAGTCTCTTACAATATGAAATATTTTTTATAACACATTGCCAGTGAGAACATATTAAGGATACACTTCTAAAGGCACATGCCCTATTACATGCAATTCTACATACAACTTATATGTATATTACATGACTCATTAGCATCTTAAGTCTGAACCTAGAGCTTTGAGTTTTAGTCATGTAGTGCACTATAGATCTCCTTGGGACACTCTGGAACCCAGTACCAGCACAATTGGTTAGATTTAATATAGTCTGGGTATGTGTGGGGGTCCAGCCTTCCTCTTGGCTAATTTGCTTTTCTCCTATGCTAATTTTGCATCCTTTGTACAAGGCCCTTTAGGCCTCACTGTCTATCAGATTCTCTTGCCTCGCATGCCTGTCCAGATTTTCTTTCACACTTATGTGTGTATGGGTAGGCTTGTAGTGGTCATCCTTTACCTCCTGAGCCATCTCACCAGCCCAGAGTTCAGATTTTTATTGTGAGTCAGTGACGCAGACAAAGGATTTCTGTCATAACTGACCTTGCTCCAGAGATGATATCAGGTGGGACATACCAAAGACTTAGATGGTATATCCCAAGGAACTGAAAGGCCGAAACTTTCTTTGGCATATATAAGGTTTGGATGGCCCAGACCAGCTGAGTCGATCTTTATTGCACAATGATTGTAACCTAACTTTTTAAAATTATTCAACTATATATTTATTAGTAATTATATCACTTACAACAAATATAAACACTTAACTACTAACCCTACAAATGACTACAACCCTTATTACCTACCCACTAAACCTACTGATAACTATTACAACTATTTTCATAACCTTTTAGAAGGATACAGTCTCTGGGGCAGGTCCTCAGTCGTCAGGAACACAGTCTCTGTGGTAGACCCTTTAATGCACTTAGCAGTCTTTCTTCTGGAATATCTCAGACCTAGATCCGTCAGGGTAAACTGGCTATGGTGACTTCACCTTAAATAAGGCTTGAGGCTTTCTTCTCTCTGGGAGACCTCAGCTGTCTGTAGGCCAACTTATTTCCTTTGTATCAGCAACTCTGCCGTTCTGCCTCAGTCTTTAAAGCTGGCCACAGTTTCATTCAGGCCAATGTTCAGACAGGTCAAACCCCTCTAAGGCAAAAGCTGAGCCACAGGGTTTTTAGTCCTTGGCCTTTTGTTGTCTTGCTGAGGCTTTCTCTGCTCACCAGCTTCTTTCTGCCTCAGGATCTGGCCATCAGTCCACCAGCACTTTCTCCATCAGTCGATACAAACTACTCGTCCTTTCTAGCATGAGGACTTTGTGGTATCGGAGCTCTCTAGCATGGGGCTCTCTAGCCTGGGGCCCTCTTGGCTTCATCCGATTGTCCTTAAATAGGATCACTCCTTGTTCCACCTGCTTCAGCTTAATCTGGGCTTTGCCCACTTAGCAGCTGAAAACAATGCCAGGCCATAAACCTTGTTTTTAGTCCATAAAGTCTTTCCTTGTTTCACCTGGCTTCCTCCTTGTTTTTAGTCCATAAGCTGATAAACTAATTGCCCACAGCCAAGTTGATCTTCATGCCTCGGATTAAGAGACTGTATCAGAAACCCCTAGATATTTACTAAATCTAATTTATATTAATCTATCTCCCTACAAATGATGAATCCTAGGCTACAATTTCCATGAATGTGATTGACAGCAACCATCAAGGATGCTGGACCACTAAACTAAAAAGACCAGCCCCAGACATTATCTAAGAAGCAGACTTCAAAGCAAAATTGGCCTTGACCTCTACAGGTTGTGTGTTGCTTTGGTCATAGTTCTCAAGAGCCAGCCAACTCCAGAGGGGAGACCTAAAGAGTAGAGGGTGGTACCACGCAGAAGGCAGAGGTCAGGTATCAGCAAAGATCAGTGTAGGGCAATTTTTTTAAATTTTCATGTACATTGGTGTTTTGCCTGTATAATATCTGGGTCTCAGATCCCCTGGAACAGGAGTTACAAACAGTTGTAAGCTGTCATGTGGTTGCTGGGAATTGAACCCAGGCTCTCTGGAAGAGGAACCAAGTGCTCTTAACCGCTGAGCCATCTCTCCAGCCTGGAAAATATTTTTTTATTAAGATTAAATTTGTTCAGTACCTTAGAATAAAAGTTTGATTATAAGTATCCAACAGTATAAAAAGTGCAAAACAGAGCTGTAGGTTTCTAATGTATTAATGCGAAGTGCATAACTACAGACAGTATTTCCTACAGGCAGAAAGCAGAGGGGAAGAAGACTGTGGCTGAGGTGTGGTAATAAATAAGTAAGTACAGATGAGCCACCATATTATATTCTTCCAGCAACACTGCAGTCAAAAAGTACAAAAATATCCCATGTCAAAGTAATGCAAGAGAATGATAATGACTTGACTCGCTACTTCATCAAGGAACGTGGAGAACCAACCCACTCATTGGGCAGTCTGTACGTGTGGTTGCTTCTACGAGGCAGGTCCTTTGTCCAGTGCTCACCCAGCCCAAGCAGTAAAGCATGGCTTCACAGCCTGGGGAGAATAAGCAAAGGCCTTTGAGAAGGGAAACCAGGTCCATCAGCTATATTTCAATAGAAATTGAGAACTAAAAGTCTGAATGTGTAAACATGTCCTGAAAGGTGGGCTTGCAGCAAGTTTTCTTTTTTTTTTTTTTTTCCTTTTTCTTCCTTTTTTCTTTTCTTTCCAGGGCTGGAATTAAAGGCATACGCCACATACCAGGCTAGCAAATTTTCTTCTATCTTCTTTTTTTTTTAAAGATTTATTTATTTATTTTTATGTATATGAGTGCTCTATCTGCATGTACACCTGCATTCCAGAAGAGGGCATCAGACCCTATTATAGATGGTTGTGAGCCACCATGTGGGTGCTGGGAATTGAACTCAGGACCTCTGGAAGAGCAGCCAGTGCTCTTAACCTCTGAGCCATCTCTCCAGCCCTTCTATCTTCTTCTTAAAAAAAAAAAAAAAAAGTGCCGGGCGGTGGTGGCGCACGCCTTTAATCCCAGCACTTGGGAGGCAGAGGCAGGCGGATCTTTGTGAGTTCGAGGCCAGCCTGGTCTACAAAGCGAGTCCAGGACAGCCAGAGATATTCAGAGGAACCCTGTCTCGAAAAACCAAAAAAAAAAAAAAAAAAAAAGTTTTGTTTGTAATTATGAGATTGAAGCCAAAGACCCACATACTCTACCTCTGAGCTGAATTCCCAATGAGTGGAAAAATAAACACTTTGGGAAATCTTTACAGCTTTCCATTACCAGGGTAAAGTTTTATTTTTTAACACCTTTGTAGGGATGGGTATGTGGCTCCGAGCTAGAGTGCATGCTTAGGCTGCATAAGGCTCTGGCTTTGATCCTCAGCACCAAAAAATTAAAATAATTTAAAATGGACATAGCCAGGCATGGTGGTGCACGCCTTTAATCCCAGCCCTCAGGAGGCAGAGCCAGGTGGATCTCTGTGAGTTCAAGGCCAGCCTGGTCTACAAAGTGAGTCCAGGGCAGCCAAAGCTTGGTACATAGAGAAACCCATGTCTCGAAAAATCAAAAAAAAAAAAAGTTATCATTTGAAGGGAATGTTCTGCCCAGTTCTCGAGACCCCAAAGACCACCCAGGAGCCAACTCCGATGTAAATATATAAGGGTTGTTTATTCAAGTTCAGAGCCTGGACTCTCAACACTTACTGACAGCAGTTCGAGTTGAGAGCCCCCAGACCCAAAAGTACAGAGTTTATATAGAGACTCAGACAAAGAAGTAGGTTCTTTACCATATGATGGGATGACATTTGGGTAGCTAGTCATGTCCATTTCTGATTGGCCCGTTGTTACTGTCTAACCAGCTGAGGTCAGCTTGACCAACAGAAAGTTTGTTTAGACTTTTTGGGTGCTTTCTCAGAGTGAGCTATCTGGTGATGATGAGGGAACACCCCTGGAATACAAGGTCGGGTACATTTTGTTGTTCTGGAACTGGAGGTCAGCTCTGAGTCAAACTTAATACAAAATGAAATCTTTTTTTCAAGATGGATTCAATCAGGATCCACAGGAATGCCAGGGTCCAGTTCCCCATGAACCAGAAAAATCCTGCCTTTTCTTATGAGAAGTTTTGCAAGTTTAAGATTTGATATGGCCTCTCGCCAGGCATCCTCGTTGGAGTGACATCGTCTTTAAACCCTGCGTGGCAATCCCTGATGCACCGCAGTGATGCCCAGGGAAGACAGGGTGACCTGGAAGTCCAACTACTTCCTTAAGATCATCCAACTTTTGGATGATTACCCAAAATGCTTCATTGTGGGAGCAGACAATGTGGGCTCCAAGCAGATCTGCCTGTCCCTTCGAGGGAAGGCTGTGGTGCTGATGGGCAAGAACACCATGATGCGCAAGGCCATCAGGGGGCATCTGGAGAACAACCCAGCTCTGGAGAAACTGCTGCCTCACATCCGAGGGAACGTGGGCTTCGTATTCACCAAGGAGGACCTCACTGAGATTAGGGACATGCTGCTGGCCAATAAAGTGCTGGCTGCAACCCATGCTGGGGCCATCGCCCTGTGTGAGGTCACTGTGCCTGCTCAGAACACTGGTCTGGGGCCTGAGAAGACCTCTTTCTTCCAGGCTTTAGGCATCACCACTAAAATCACCAGAGGTACCATTGAAATTCTGAGTGATGTGCAGCTGATAAAAACTGGAGACATAGTCGGAGCTAGTGAGGCCATGCTGCTGAACATGCCAAACATCTCCCCCTTCTCCTTTGGGCTGATCATGCAACAAGTGTTTGACAATGGCAGCATTTATAACCCGGAAGTGCTTGACATCACAGAGCAGACTCTGCACTCGCGCTTCCTAGAGGGTGTCCTCAATGTTGCCAGAGTATGCCTGCAAATTGGTTATCCCGACTGTTGCCTCAGTACCACACTCTATCATCAATGGGTACAAGCGGATCCTGGCCATGTCTGTGGAGACTGAGTACACCTTCCCACTTGCTGAAAAAGTCAAGGCCTTCTTGGCTGATCCATCTGCATTTGTGGCTGCTGCCCCGGCGGCTGTGACAGCCACTGCTGCTCCTGCTGCTGCCGCAGCCCCAGCCAAGGCTAAAGCCAAGGAAGAGTCGGAGGAATCGGATGAGGACATGGGATTTGGTCTCTTTGACTAGTCCCCTCAAAGCAACCAACTCAGCCAGCTTAACTTGAGAAACATGGAAATAAAGGCTTCTCTTAAAAAAAAAAAAAAAAAAAAAGCCGGGCGGTGGTGGCGCACGCCTTTAATCCCAGCACTCGGGAGGCAGAGGCAGGCGGATCTCTGTGAGTTCGAGGCCAGCCTGGTCTACAAAGCGAGTACAGGACAGCCAGGGCTGTTACACAGAGAAACCCTGTCTCGAAAAAAAACAAAAAAAAAAAAAAGATTTGATATGGCCAAGCATGGTGGGGCACGCCTGTAATTCCAGCACTCGGGAGACAGAAGCAGGTGTGGGTTCAAGGCCAGCCTGATCTATAGAGAGTTTCAGGTTTTGTTGAGACAGGGTCTCAATCTAGCCACAGGCATGTATTGAGACCCTGTCTTAAAAAAAAGAAAAAAGTGACCATTTGATATGATTTCTGTGGTCAAACATTGTAGTCACAAATACATTACAGTATACATGTTAAGGTTTGGTTTTTTATTTCTTTTGTAGATCCCAAGAGATGACCCAAAGACATTTAAGCCCTGGTCTATACCTATGGCTTAAGCCACTGTCATTTCCTAAGAGGTAAGTTCATTAAATTAAATGATAATTACTCCAAGAGAGGGAAAAAGAGTTTTCAAATTATGCTGTTCCACGGAACATTTATGCAAGTTCATTCAAATCACTGTGTCTTAGCCAACATGTTAAATTGCAGCACCAAATGTTCACGGCTTAGAAAAATGATGATGTCAGTCAGGAGATTATAGCCAAAACTGAAGTAGTTATTTTTTTTTAAATAAAATGTAAAAATGAGAATGTAGTAGATCAAGACATTTTAAACATTCTGTTCTCTTATTTGTGTGAGATACTTGAAATTTAAATGCATAAATAAAGCCATATCTGCTGACTCCTGCCTTTCTGACTAGCTGGTGTTACCCAGAAGAGTTACCTGTCTGCACTTGGGGTTTTCAGCCCCCTTTAGCTTTGTGCTGTTGTCCGGACAGAAAATTCAGAGCACTGAAGGTTTAGGAAAGTTACGCTGAGAACCTCTGATGAGAGTTATGTTACAATTACAAATGGCCATTGTAAGAAAATCATACTCTTAGGAGATTGCTCAGTGGGTAAAGATCCTTGTTCCACAAGCATAGAAATGTGGGCTCAAATTCCCAGCACCCATGTAAAAGTGGTGGCATCTATAAACTCAGTGCTGGGGAGGCCAAAGTGGTAAGATCTGGGTCCAGCAAGAGATCCTGAGGGGAAAAAAATGAGGTGAAAGGGCTGGAAAGATGGCTCAGTGGTTAGGAGCACTTATTGCTGTCTTTTTCTTTTTAAGACAGGGTTTCATTATGAATCCCTGGCTGGCTTGAAACTCATAAAGATCTGCATGCCTCTGCCTCCAGAGTGCACCACCACACCCAGCTCCTTTCTTGCATAACACACAGAAAAAGAGAGAGAGAGAGAGAGAGAGAGAGAGAGAGATTTTAGAGCTGGTCATGGTAGCTTTAAAGGCCTGATAACACATGGCTATTATCCCAGCACTTGAGAAGTGAGGCAGGAGGCAAGAGGATCAGGACCTGAGCTGCATAGCAAGTTTGAGGACAGCCTGGGCTACATGAGACTCTATCTCAAAAAGCAAAAGAAAGAAAAGAAGGCGAGAGGAAGAGAAGAAGAGAGATCTTGGTGGTTAAGAGTGTGTGCTGCTCGCCCTGAGTTTAGTTCTCAGCTCCAGGGGCTGTGAAGTCTCTGGCCTGCACAGGCACATATATGCACACACAAACACATAACTAAAAATATACCTTGAAAGAAAGCAAGAAAGAAAGGAAAGAAGGAAGGAAGGAAGGAAGCTCCAGTGAACTATGTTGTCAACTTTTGTGTGGTCTTGAAAACTGGGACTATCCTCATGGCAAGACAAACAGGAAATGGGGTTGGAGATGTAGCCCAGTGCTTAGTTAGGTAAAAGGTCCAATCCCCAACAAAAGAGAAAGAGAGGAGGCTGTAGGGGAGGCAGGAAGGGAGGGCAAAGAGAGGAATAAAATATAGGTAGACCCTCTTGCCACTTTACTATTTACAATTGTTGTTTAAAAGATTTTGTTATTTTATTTGTTTGCTTATTTATTTATTTAATGTATATGGGGTTTTGTCTCCATGTGCATCTGCATACCAGAAGAGAAAATTGGATCCTATAGGACTACAATTATAAATGGATGTGAGCTGCCATGTAGGTGCTGGGAATTGAACCCAGGACCTCTAGAGGCGTAGCCAGTCCCCTTAACCACTGAGCCATCCCTCCAGCCCATTTACAATTGTTTATGTGTTGAGTTTTTTTTTTTCACGCTGTGCAAAAACCAAAACAACAAACTTAGATTCCATTTCTTTCAATTTCATTCTTAGTAGCTTTCACCTATCATTTCAACTCCCCGAATTCCTCAAAGTAGCTCCTGCCATTGCCTTTATAGGCAAATATTAAACACTGACTTTATACCTCTCTCTGGGCATGGCTTTTTGTCCCGGCATGTGGAAGGTGGGAGCAAGATGACCTGGATTCAAGACCAGCCTTAGCTGACCTTCCAGGCCAGCCTGAGCTACACGAGACAGTGCTCTAGAAAGAGAGTTGGGAAGGTGGCTCATTTCCGTTCTGTGGGTGAAGGTACTTGTTACGTGAGTTTGACCCCCGGACATACATGCCATGCCAGGAAAGAACAGACTCCATCAAATTGAACCAACTCCCAAAAGTTGTCCTCTGACCTCCAAATCAGTTTGTTAGGCCGGTCTCTTTACCTTCTGAGCCATCACACCAGCCCAACGCCACCAGTCTCCATTCTTTTTTGTTTGTTTGTTTTTGTTTTTGTTTTTATAGACAGGGCCTCAAGTAGCCCAGATTGACCTTCAAGAATCTTTTTAAACTTGTTTTGTGCTGTTTGTAACTATTCTCTTTTTTCCTCCCTCAGATATTTCAATATTCAAGTGAAAAGACGGCTTCTTAATCCTAACTGCACTCCAAACTGATACACTATTGGGTGAGAGGGAGGGGTGAGCTGTATCACAACATTCAGAAAAACACTATTCAAATCTAACTCATTTCTTACAAATTATTTAATTAGTATCCTCAGCCTAGAGGCCACCAGGCAAGCACTGCAATATTTGAAGCGGGTTTAAAGATTTGTCTCTGAAAAGGTTGAGTAAACAGCCGAAAGGAGGCCCCGTGTCTCTGCCTGAAAGATCCTCCCAGCAGATATCTTTGATGCAGGAGTCACTGAGCTCAGGCAGCGCAAGGTTTCTGCAAGATTTCTTTTGTTTTCACCGGGGATCGCTGTAGGTCTATGTATGTGCATTTAACAGAGAAGTGGTGGTATTTGCCTCATTAGACAAATACCACGGTCAGGGAGTGAGTGTTCATTCCCTTTGGGATTTGAAAGGCGTTTTGAATGCATTATCACAAAATGTTTTGCTTTTATTTCTGTGGGGTTTTTTGTTTGTTTGGTTTGGTTTGGTTTTACTTTTTATGGAAAACAACTGATCTGATATCAGAGCTTCAGAAATACTAGATGGCTCAGTTTCCCATGCACAGAGAGTAAATGAACCATAAACCATAATCAACCTTGTACTGTGGTTTAAGTCCTAAGATATTTAGGAGTTAAAACGTAGGTCGGTGATAGAGGGTTTGCCTAGTTATGTTTTATGTCAACTTGAGTTTGAACCCAACACAACAAACTAAAACTAAAACAATGATAAAATATGCAGGGTCCAGGGAAGTCCAATCGGGTATTAAGAGCTTTCAAAGGAGAGCCAGGCGGTGGTGGTGCACGCCTTTAATCCCAGCACTTGGGAGGCAGAGGCAGGCGAATCTCTGTGAGTTCGAGGCCAGCCTGGTCTACAAAGCGAGTCCAGGACAGCCAGAGCTGTTACACAGAGAAACCCTGTCTCAAAAAACAAAAAAACAAACAAACAAAAAAAGGAGCTTTT
>CAJQZJ010010085.1:9685930-9759063 GCA_907164525.1 Lophiomys imhausi
TTTTTTCGAGACAGGGTTTCTCTGTTTAACAGCTCTGGCTGTCCTGGTCTCGCTTTGTAGACCAGGCTGGCCTCGAACTCGCAAAGATCCGCCTGCCTCTGCCTCCCAAGTGCTGGGATTAAAGGCGTGCGCCACCACCGCCCGGCAAAAAAAAAAAAAGGAGCTTTTAAAGGAGAAGAAAGATGCATATAAATTGGGCCTCTTGACCGGAAAGTGGAGGAGAAAACTGAGATTGTACCAGCCAGGATTCACGTGTCCTCCTGGGCAGACCCCAGAAGTGGGCGCAGAAGGTGAACCTGAGTGAGGGCTAGTGACCTGCGATGATGATGGGAAGCGAGGGGGCCTGGAGAGGAGGCCCACGTCACTGGAGGCCACAGACACATTGGCTGCAGGGAACCAGGGCACAGCTGTCCACAGGCCCATCTGCTGACTTTTAGGCATTCCCCTGCCACGGGAGTCCAGGGAGAAAGCGAGCAGAAGCACAGAAGAACGGCAGAGCTGGCAGAGGAGGACAAGTTAAGTCCAAGGGCAGAAGAGGAAACGAACTTATTGGGGTGGCTGAAGTGAAAATTTGAAATTAATAAAACAAATCTAAACTCCTCTGAAAACAAATTCTTTAGTTTAAAATCTAATGAAAATGTCAGAGATTTGCTTTAACATTTGTATTTATTTTAAATGATTATACATATAGTTAGTTGTTTTTTTTTAATTTGGTTTCTTAGGGATAAAGGTGGTTACTGAAAATGTATTTTCTTTGTGATGGGTGAGTACTTCTGAATACTAAAATGAGTGGGGTCTGTATACAAATGATTTCTGTAAATTGATGTAATATAATTTGGATAGTATAAATCTTAATAAAATACTTGGAAGAATCATATTTGATTCATTGCTAGCCTGGTCTACATAGTGAGTTCAAGGCCAGCCAGGGCTATATGGTGAGAGACTGTGTCTCAAAAAAAAAAGGGGGGGGGCCTACAGAGATGGCTCACTGGCTGCTCTTCCGGAGAACCCAGGTTCAATTCCCAGCACATGGCAGCTCACAACTGTCTGTAATCCAACTTCACATGATCTGACATCCTAATACAGACATACATGCAGGCAAAACACCAATGCACAAATAAGTGAAAATAAATAAATAAATCGCTTTTAAAAAAGGGAAAAAAAATCACGTTTGAAGCCATATATTTGAAACTTATTCTCTGTGTTTAACAACAGCTTGAGCACAAGCTGGAGACATAGCCCCACACAGCAGCCTGAAATGTTCAAAGTTTTCTTTTTATTTATTTGTTTTTATTTCACATGCATTGGTGCTTTGCCTGAATGTATGTCTTTATGAGAGTGTAGGATCCCCTAGAACTGGAGTTACAGACAGCTGTGATCTACTATGTGGCTGCTGGGAATTGAACCCAGGTCTTTGGAAGAGCAGCCAGTGCTCTTAACCACTGAGCCATCTCTCCAGCCCCTCAAAGATTTCTTGATTTGCTACAGAAAAATAATTCAGGATGAGCAGTATGAACCAGAGTTGGCATTTATTTATTATTATTGTTATTATTATTTTAAGTTTTTCAAGACAGGGTTTCTCTGTATATCCTTGACTTTGTAGACTAAGCTGGCCTTGAACTCACAGAGATCAGCCTGCCTCTGCCTCCCTAGTGCTGGGATTAAAGGCATGTGCCACCACACCTGGCATTACAGACAGCTGTGAACTGCCATGTGGGTGCTGGGATTTGAACCTGGGTCCTTTGGAAGAGCAGTCAATGCTCTTAACTGCTGAGCCATCTCTCCAGCCCCGAGTTGGTATTTATTAAGAAATGTTTTCATTTATTTTTACTTTATATGTATGAATGTTTTGCCTTCATATATTCATGTGCACCACATGCATGGCTACCACCCTTGGATGTCAGAAGAGGGCATCAGATTCCCTGGAACTGGAGTTACAAATGTTTGTGAGCACCAAAAAAATGGGTACGGGGAATGGAACCTGAGTCCTCTAACCACTAAGCAACCCCTCTAGCCCCTACCTTTTACTCTTTTTTTTTTTGGTTTTTCGAGACAGGGTTTCTCTGTGTAGCCCTGGCTGTCCTGGACTCACTTTGTAGACCAGGCTGGCCTCGAACTCACAGAGATCCGCCTGCCTCTGCCTCCTGAGTGCTGGGATTAAAGGCGTGCGCCACTACGCCCGGCTCCTTTTACTCTTTATAGCATTAAAATTAACACCATGATATTGGAGAAAGTCTGAAGTAAAAGGAAAGCTGCAGGCCAGTGAGATGGCTCCGTGGATAAAAGCACCTGCTGCCAAGCCTGAGGAACTGAGTTCGGAAGAACATGGGTCCCCCATGAAGGAAAGAACCAACTCCCACAATTTTCTTCTGACCTTCATATGCATGCTGTGGCACATACATCACTACCCACAAACAAATACATTTTCTAAAAAGTACTTAATTTCTGTTCCTGTTCTGTTTTGATTTTTTTTTTCTGAGTCAGGCTCTTAACTATGTATCCCGGGCTATCCTGGAGCTCACTATATAGACCAGGCTGCTGGAACTACTCACAGAGATCCACTCGCCTCTACTTCCCAAGTGCTGGGATTAAAGGCATGTTCCTCCACACTCTGCTTGCGCTGGTTTTTGTTTGTTTTTTGTTTTTGTTTGTTTGTCTTTCGAGTCCTGGACTCACTTTGTAGAACAGGCTGGCCTTGAACTCACAGAGATCCGCCTGCCTCTGCTTCCCGAGTGCTGGGATTAAAGGCGTGCGCCACCACACCTGGCTGCTTCTTGCCCTGTTTTAATACTTGCTTTTGCCCCTTTGTCTGTTTAGGTTATTTTACTCTTTCCTACCACTGGCAGCAACTTGGTGCCTATGCTAATAGGAAACTGAAATTCTTTAGTGGGAGGGGTTGACTTTTTGAAACAGGCTTTACTATGTAGCTCGAGCTGGTTTAGAACTTGTGAACAGCCTCCATGGGCCTTCTGAGTGCTGAGGTTGCAAGCGTATGTCACCACATTCAACTGAGAGACACTATGATTCCCTTCTATGTGTGGGGGGGGCAGGCTCTCAAGAAGCCCAGGCTAGCCTTAAACTCATTCTGTAGCTGAGAATGACCTTGAACTTCTGCTCCTTCTGTCTCCACCCCCGAGTGCTGGTATTACAGGCATAAACCACTACTCTCCAGTTTTGTGTGACGCTAAGGATGAAACTCAAGGCTAGCCACTTCTATGGCCTGGTACTGTCTCTTTCAACACTCACCTCAGGCTCTATGGATCCCTCTATCCCAACACCTGGGAGCACAGGGGACATTTGCACTCTTATCTTTCTGAGCTAAGGTCTCTGAGAGGGTTTCTTCTGACAAAGGAAAATGCCCTGCTCCCAGCTCCATTCCAGAAGAACAAAAATTAATACTTGATCCATCTTACATAACTGGATAAATAGCAAAAAAGATACGTTTTCCAATTAAGATGCCAAAAAAAATTTCATTTCAAAAATAACTTGGCAGAAATAGTTGGAGACAGAAAATAAAGTTCTCCTCATACAACCTGGAAAGTCAAAGGCGAATATGAGTATGAGACTAGCTCCCTTCCCTTGCAGGGCCACCACACCAGACCTCTTCTGCTCTATGTCACTTCATCTTTGATGTCTAGCTAGCTGGCCTTGCTCCAAAGCATTTTGCACACAGCAGCCTGGATAGTCTTTCTTAATACCTGCAGCCACCCACCTATTGCCACTGGGTAAGAGAGAATCAGCAGGAAAGAGTGACTTTGTCCAAGGAGCTGTCCTGTCACCTGACCACTCAAAAGTGAGTCCTTTTCTCTAAGGAGGAGACAAGTGAATCAACCATACTCCACCACATGTTCCAGTTGGGCTGTTGGGAAAAGGATGGAGGAAGCTGGGCCGGAGACTTTCTGCTGGGAGTTTGGCTCTTGAGCAAGGTGCACAGGGCTAAAAGGCAGTGGCTCAAAGGAGACTTCACAGCTCTGGCTGATGAGACCTTTGCTGCTGCCAGGGCCCCGTGAATCTCTTGGCTTCTTCTGCTCTGCCAGGCACCCTGTAGGCCTGCGTCCATTCCCCACAGCTACCTGCTGTCACCAATGAGAACGCACTGGGTAACTTAAGCCTTCATCCCTCCCCAGCTCTAGAGGCTGGAGGGCTGGTCCCACACTGTCAGTGGGACCTGCTGTCACCAATGAGCACGCACTGGGTAATTTAGGCCTTCATCCCTCCGCAGCTCTAGAGGCTGGAGGGCTGGTCCCACACTGTCAGCGGGATATGGGTGCTCAGGAAGCTTCTTTCCCAGCCTCTTCTGGTGGCTCCTAGTGATCCTTGGCACTCCTTTCTTGAGGCTGCATCACCAAACTCTGTCCCCATTACTACACGGCTTCCCCAATGTGTCTGTGTGCAATTTTCCCTCCCCTTTCTCATAAAAATGGCACTCATTGGACTTAAGGCCCATCCTTGTCCGGTGTGACTTCATCTTGACTACATCCCAAAATACCTGATTTCCAAATATGGTCACATTCAAAGATTCCAGATAGTCAGCCGGGTGTGGTGGCACATGCCTTTAATCCCAGCACTCAGGAGGCAAAGGCAGGAGGATCTCTGAGTTCGAGGCCAGCCTGGTCTACAAAACGAGTCCAGGATAGCCAGGGCTGTTACACAGAGAAACCCTGTCTTGGAAAAAAAAAAGATTCCAGGTATTCCAGGTAGCCATGAGTTTGGGGGTTGGGGGAGGGACAGTACTCTATACAATGAGTAAACCCTGCTGAGGCTGACAAACACAAGGACAATCTTAGGTGAATCGAACCTCTGTTCTTTTGGCCCCATGGCATTGGATTCTTACATGTGGACTATCTTTCCCCTTCTGTCTGTGTTCCAACTCATCCTTCACCAGAATGAGACTTTCACCATGTTTGAGTAAGGAAAGCCAGTTGAAGTACTCTACTATGAAACAAAATTTTTAATCCAAGCCAGGGGTACTTGTGCAGGCCTAATCCCAGCACTCAGGAGGCAGCAGTGTGAGGATCTCTGTGAGTCTATATAGTGAGTTCCAGGACAGTCAGAGCTACATAGAGAGACTGTCTTAGAAAAAAAAAAAAAGTTAGCTCTAGCTTGTGTAGTTCACATACTGCTGAGCCAGGAGAGCTAAGAAAGATGAAAAGGAAGTAATGAAATAGACAAAGAAACCAGGTTTCAAGCGGGCGTGGTGCCAAACGCCTTTAATCCCAGCACTCAGGAGGCAGAGATCAAGGCCAACCTGGTCTACAGAATGAGTTCCAGGACAGCCAGGACTACACACGAGAAACCCTGTCTCAAAAAAAAAAAAACCAACAACAAAGTTAGTCTAGGACAGACAGGGCTACACAGAGAAACCCTGTCTCCAAAAACCAAAAAAAAAAAAAAAAAAGAGGGAAAGAAAGACCTGGTTTCAGGGAGGGAGTGTGGATTGGCTGTAGAGTGCTTGCCTCACAGGGACAGAGTCCTTGGTTCACTATGCGGCACCAAGTAAAACAAGGTGTGGTTGGTGGTGCACACCTGCAATCCCAGCACCTGAGAGACGCAGGCAGGAGAATGAAGAGGTCAAGGCTACCCTCAGCTATCTAGTGAGGCTGAAGCCAGGCTGGGCTACTTGAAACCCTGTTCCTGAAAGAAGGAAGGAAGAAAAAGTGAAGGGCCTGTATCAGTGGTTCTCAGCCTGTGGGTTTTGACCCCTTTCACAAACCTCTATCTCCAAAAATATTTACATTACAATTCATAACAGTAGCAAAGTTACTGTTATGAAGTAGCAATGAAAATAATTTTATTGTAGTGAAATTATATAAGGGCTTCTGAAATCTGTGGGAAACATCTGGCAGCGTACATGGGCCTGGTTAACAGGTATACCTCCGGAGGAGGGCGTAAGGCTGATCAATAAGAAAACAGCCTGATGCATAATTAAGAGACAGCATTTATTTAAAAACAACCTGGGAAACTAGAGAAGGGCTTTTTGCTTGGCATTGCTTCTCAATGCTGCCTCACTTCAAAAGACTCTAGCTACCGAGATTTGCTGAAGATTGTGGCCCAAGGTGGGCAGAGCTCAAGGAGGCCAAGAAAATCCTCAGAAAGCGACAGCTGCCACAAGCAAGGCCAGGAAGGTGGGGAAAAGCCACAGAAAGTAGCACCTGCCACAAGTAAGCTCAGGCCAGCAGAAGAGGCATGGCATAGGACCTGCTCAGGTTGGCTGCGGCAGGAGCAGAGTGGCAGAGGCTGGCTGGCTGTGTGGCTGGAAGGCAGTGAGTGACAGCATCAGCGTCAGAGCCACACAGACAGAAAAGGCCCAACCTCAAGTGAAGGTGCTCCAGAGGTCTGTGACTAGGCTAGCAGCAGATGATGAGGAGATAGGTCTTGGGTGGGAGCAGTCCCAAGGCCACAAGCTCAGGCTGGCAGCCAGCACCTGGGCCATCAGTGGAGTGAGGCATCCTCGGCACCAAGGCCAAGGCTGCATTCAGTGTGAGACCTGACAAGAGGTTTGGAAAAATCTGACAGTCTTAACAAGTGGGAGTGTGGCCCATGCCCCGTGTAAGTTTGGCAGTCTTGGACGAACGTTTGCATTTTATGGTTAGGGGTCACCATATGAGGAGCTGTATTAAAGGGTCGCAGCATTAGAAGGTTGAGAACTACTATCCTAGAGCATGTCTCTATTACCTCTTCCTCAGGAGAGGCAGGCAAAGACACTTAAATTTGTTCTGTTAAATGTTTTGTTTTGTTTTGAGACAGTGTTTCTCTGTGTATCCATGGGTGTCTTGGAACTCACAGTGATCTGCCTGCCTCTACCTCCAGAGAGGGGGGATCAAAGACATGTGCCACCACCGACTGACTCTGCTTTACTTGTCGACTTTGCTGCTCTTCCTAGGCTTCTCACTTTGAGGCCATAAAACCCCAGTGTTCATTATTTAACAGAGTACTGTAAGTTCTTCATGTAAGTTTAACATGCTAAATTTAAATGCTGAATTGTCAAAATGTACCCAAAAACATGAGCAATTGTGTCTATTAAAGAAGAAATGTACCAGGTGGTTGTTGACACATGCTGTAAGGAGCCTGTAAGCAGCCATAAAGAATGGCTGCAGGGAGTTTAGTAAAGTAATTTAAGTATTGGATTATAAGTAATAGCTTCTCGTTTAGCTGCAATGAGCTGTCAGCCACAGCCCAAGCTGAGACCAGCTGTAGGAGAAAGATAAGTAGATAAGGAGTGCCACCATATGTGGATGACGTAGTAATTAGAATAATTAGCCCGCCTTATGCGGATATTATAATGAAGCCAGTAGAAAGTATAAAAACTGAAGGACAAGCAGTAAGCGGCGATCAGTCTTGTCACTGACTTCCTGCCTCTGTCTCTATCTTAGGTCTATGCCCCTTCCTCAGACCTTGTGCTGAGACCTCTCTCTCTATCCCTTGCCCATTCACTCAGGCCTTGAACTGAGACTAGAACTGGGGCTTTGCCCTGAACATCGACGCAGGGGAACAGGAGAGCCAAGGTCTTCGGACAGGTCGTATGATGTGTGATGTGGGAATATTAATATAAGTGTAGGATGTGGTGGTTACATATATTGTAATATTAGTTATTCTAGCTTTAATGACCATTAAGCGTTTCTGTTTGATTGATGCAGCTTATCCTGATCCTGTAGAAGTAGAGATATTTCATTTAGTATAAGTTGTAATTATTATTTAGTATAATAAATATCATAAAGAGCAGCCTGCCTAATTGTATTCCATTTGACCTTATTGGGTGGCGAGTGCCGTCACCTGGTCACACGACTCCCTTCCATAGAGAAGGAGGTGTCGGGATTTGGATGACCAAACCGCGCTCTCGACACATGCCTTGGTTCAGTTCCTGGCACCCATGTGTGTAGGGGCTGATAGGTTAATATAAGTTAGATTTAGTGAATACCTAAGTTTCTGATACAGTCTCTTAATTCGGGGCATGAAGATCAACTGCTGTGAGCAATTAGCTTATCAGCTTATGGATGAAGTCAGGTAAAATGAGGGGAGTCTCTTTGGACTGAAAAACAAGGTTGAAGCCAGGTGAAACAAGGAAAGACTTTATGACCTGGCATTGCTTTCAACTGCTAAGTGGGCAGAGCCCAAATTAAGCTGAAGCAGGTGGAACAAGGAGTGATCCTATTTAAGGACAAGTGGATGAGCCCAGAGAGGTGCGTGCTAAGGGCCCCCGATATGAGAGAGCTCCGAGAGTCCTGCTGGAGAAAGTTCTGGTAGACCAATGGCCAGATCTCCCTGAGGCAGAAGGAAGCTGGTGAGCAGAGAAAGCCTCGGCAAGACAGCAAAAGGCCAAGGACTAAACCCTGTGGCTCAGCTTTTGCCTAGAGTGGTTTGACCTGTCCGAACAGTGGCCTGAACGGAACTGTGGCCAGCTTTAAAGACTGAGGCAGAACGGCAGAGTTGCTGATACGAAGGAAGTAAGGTGGCCTACAGACGCTGAGGTCTCCCAGAGAGAAGAAAGCCTCAAGCCTTATTTAAAGTGAGACTTCGATAGCCAATTTACCCTGACGAACCTGCGTCTGAGCTATTCCAGAAAAAGGACTGCTAAGTGCGTTAAAGAGTCTACCCCCGAGACTGGTTTCCTGACGACTGAGGACCTGCCCCAGAGACTGTATCATTCTAAAAGGGTATGAAAGTAGTTGTTATGATTATCAATAGGTTTAGTGGATAGGTTAAAGGGGTTGTAGGAATTTATAGGATTAATAGTTAAGAAATTGCTGGTGTTTGTTATAAGTGAATTTAGTAATAAATAAATAAGTGTTAAATAATAACTTAAAAGTTCGGTTACACATGTGGAAGTTTATAACCTTCTGTACCTCCAGTTCGTGTATCTGATGCCCTCTCCTGACCTCTACAAGAAGCATGCATGCACATTATGCACATTCATACATGTAGGTAAACACATTCCTTTATTCATACATATAAAGATAAATAAAAAGAGGGTATTGAGTTTTATTCAAATGTCCAATTTTTTTTGTTTTTCGAGACAGGGTTTCTCTATGTAACAAACCTTGGCTGACCTGGGTTGGTAGACTAGGCTGGCCTTGAACTCACAGAGATCCACCTGCCTCTGCCTCCCAAATCCTGGGATTAAAGGTGTATGCCACCATGGCCACGACGAAGACGACAGGGTCCAAATGTCCATGTTATTAAGCAATGTTTGTTTTTTGTTTTTATTTTATGTCAAACCTTAATTATAGTAAAACTATTAGAGTCCTATATGTCAACTGAAAAAGTGGCATTTAACACATTTTTCATTTAAATAAAATTGAAAAGCTTGTATTTTAAAAGTTTTTCATTACAAACATTTGTAGAAGTAGATCATCAGACTGTGACTTCCGTGGGCGTAGAGTGCTTGTTCAGCATACACTAACTCCTGGGTTCAGTCCCAAGCATGAGATAAAAACAAGTATGGTAGTGTCTCTAATCCCAGCACTGGGAAGGTGGAGGAAAGGAGGATCAGAAATTCAAGGTCACCCTTGGTTATATAACAAATTTAAGACCAGCCTGGTCTTCATGAAAGCTTGTCTTAATTTTTTTTTTGGGGGGGTGGAACTGCTGAATATATTTCTAGCCATAAATATGCATAAATTTATACACAAGTGTGCAAAGACAGACAAGATACAGTATTTAAACCAGGTTTATAAGGAGCTCTACAATGGGCTACAAAGTCCAAAGCATAGTCATATGCATTTCCCAGATCACTGAGAAGAAATAATGTTTCCCCAACAAGTTCTTGAAGCAAGGACACCAACTGTTACTGCTGAAAAAGAATCATTAAGTATCCATAGTAATGTTTCCGCCAGCAAAGTGAAGAGGCGACAGCAAGCTCACATGTTGTATTTAGTACCTTTTATTTAAGTAGCTGGAAGTTTTAAATCCAAAAATACTATGGCAACTACAATAATGGCAGAGAGAAGCTAGCAAGGGCTCTCTCCAAAACTAGCATGGGCAGAAGTCTCTAAACCCACTGCTTCAGCATTAGGGGCTGGGGGCCAGCTCAGTGCAAGGCACTGGGAGTCCTGAAGACAACAAACTGAGAAGTGTTTATTCATGGAAAGCTTCTACTGGAGTCTGTCCAGAAAGAAATCAAGAGCATGTGTTTTCTTTCTCTTTAAAATGTTTAAATGTACATTGCATTTTGCCTGTATGTCTGTGTGAGGGAGTTGGATCCAATAGAACTTGAATTACAGTTGTAAGCTGCCAGTTAGGTGCTGTGAATTGAACCTGGGTCCTCTTGAAGAACAGTCAGTTCTCCTAACCACCCATCCATCTCTCCAGCACCGAGAGTAAGTTTTCAAGAGTATAGGCTTTCTTTTCTTTTCTTCTTTCTTTTTCTCTTTCTTCTTTCCATTCTCTCTCTCTCTCTCTTTGGGTTTTCGAGACAGGGTTTCTCTGTGTAGCAGTACGGGCTGCCCTAGAACTTGCTTTGTAGACCAGGCTGGCCTCCAACTCACAGAGATTCACTTGCCTCTGCCTCCTAAATGCTGGGATTAAAGGAGTGTGCCACCACGCCCAGCAAGAGTATAGGTTTTCAATGAAGTGAAAAAGAAGCAATAATGAAAACAGAAGATTTTGTTTCTTTGAAAACAATAAAAGTGATGAACTTTTAACTAGCTGGGGATGCAACTCAGTTGGTAGTGTTTGATTAGCATGTACAAGGTCCTGGGTTCAATCCCCAGTACCACATAAAACTGGGTGTCACACACGTGTAGTTGGAGAGGTAGTGAAACAGTTTGTATACTACTTTTCCAGAAGAACAGAGCTCGGTTCTTTCCCAATCCCTATGTCAGGCTGCTAATGACCACCTGTGACTCCATCCCACTGGGGATCTGACACCCTCTCTGGCCTCTAAGGGCACACACATACTTCATGTTGGGGGAGAGTTGGCGGGGGGGGGGGGGATGCATGCCTACACCCAGCACTTGGGAAGTTGAGGACCAAAAGTTCAAGGTCAAAGCAAGCTCAAGGGAAGTTTCAGGTTAGCTTGGGATACATGAGATCCTATCTCACAAAAATAAAAATAAATTTATTAGAATAAAGGAAGAGCTGGGCCATAGTCTAGCACACACCTTTAATTTTAGCACTCAGGAGGCAGGCAGATCTCTCTGAGTTCAAGGCCAGCTAGGTCTACCAAAGCTCTGGTTTCTCATCTCCATTTAAATGAACCACATTCGTGGCCATATTTGAGGGTATGAACAAAACTGCAGTTCGCCAGGTCTCCCTTCTGGTAAACAGCTTTAGTAGTGGATCTCTAGATTTTCTTTTCATAGTGAAAATGAATAACATCAAAACAAAAACAAAATGCTGGGTGTGATAGCATTTGCCTTTAATCCCAGTACTTGGGGAGGTAGAGGCAGGTGGATTTCCATGAGTTTGAAAGCAGCCTGGTTACTACTAAATAGTGAATTCCAGGTCAGCGAGGGATACATAGTAAGAACCTGAAACTGCAACCTTGTTAACAATATTTACTAAAAACCTATAAATTGTTATACTAGGCCAGCAGAGAAATGCGAGAGAGGCTGGTAGGCCTCGCAGGGCGGGTGCTGGGGCTTGGAGGGAGGCTGGCAGGCCTGGCTTGCCTTAGCTCGCAGCCTGACCCATACTGGAGATAAAGTCCTGATGGCCTTCACCACCCCTGAAACCACAACTCTGTTAACTAGTATATTTATTAATAACTATAAACTATTATATTAGGCCAGTGGAGCAGCCAATGGCCTGGCAGGCCCGGCACACCTTAAAACCCGTGGTTTTCACAATAATTAAATACACCAAGACCTTTTAATGTTTCAACGCTTAGGCCTTAGCTGAGGAGATTCTCAACTGGAACCCGACTACCTAATCCCAACCAGCCATGTGGCTTGCTATATCTTCAGCAGAACTCACACTGAAACATCCCGCTGCTTCTAAGTTGTGGCAGGAAGAAGGCTCCCTCTGTGTAAAACCCAGGGTTCCTTTCTTCGTCCGAGGAAATCCCACCTTCCTATACTCTTTTTGCCCAGCTAATTGGCCAATCAGGGACTTTTATTAACAAATCAGAGAGTGTCTCAGAAGGGGCGGTAACCAGATCTCTGAGTAATGAAATCAGCCTCTGAGAACTAATGTATTAGACCTTCCTTCAACAAGAACCTATCACAAAAGAAAAAGGGAGGAAATAAAAAAGAAAAAAAAAGAAAAAATAGGCTACATCTATTCCCTAGTTGTAACTCATTTCCTAAAGAGAAAGCTATTTCCTCCTGAAGTACAATCTACTTCTAGTCCTTAGTAGTGACAAAACAAGTCATTATCTCTTCCTTTAAGAGTTAATCCAAGCTGGGCGTGGTGGCGCATGCCTTTAATCCCAGCACTCAGGAGGCAGAGCCAGGAGGATCTCTGTGAGTTCAAGGCCAGCCTGGTCTACAAAGTGAGTCCAGGGCAGCCAAGGATACACAGAGAAACCCTGTCTCGAAAAACCAGAGTTAATCCAGAGTTGAGTGTGGCAAACACCTTTGATCCCAGCACTGGGGAGGCAGGGGCAGGCAGATTTGAATTTGAGCTAGCCTGATCTACACAACAAATTTCAGGGCAGCCAGGGCTACCCAGAGATATCCTCTCTCCAAAACCAAAACAAGCAACCAAGCAAACATAAAAAGAACTCTTTCATCCAGCTAGGCCTGTCAATCACCTGGACTATACCTCTGGAAGGTAGTCATACTACAGAGATGGGAGAAATAGTTATCTTAATGAGATAGTGTCTTTTCCTTCCCAGAAGCCCAACTTAAAGAGTTACTACTGTGTAAGTCAGTCTGCTTTCCTTAGTCTTTTTGTTTGTTTTTGTTTTGTTTTGCCTCCCGAGTGCTGGGATTAAAGGTGTGCACCACCATGCCCGGCGCTTTCCTTAGTCTTAACTCAGAAATGTGTAACTTTTCTTTCTTCCCTTAGGACCAGCCAAAGCCTAAGCAGGGCTTCTCTGGCATTCTGAGATTTCTCATCACTTCTCTGAAGCTAACCCTTTTTTTTGCTATCTGGCCAGTTGACCTGCAGCTGCTTGCCAATCTTCGTTGCTGAACATGTTGGCCTAACTCAAAAGGCATGGCTTTTTCTCTTCCTCAATCTCCTCCCTGTGGCTGTTGTGTTTTCTCAGGCTCTAATAAAATTGTCCCCAAGCTTCCAACTGAGTTAATTTTTCAGTTCTTTTATTATGGAGTTTAAGAACCCAAAGAGAAACCCAGTTTCCCTGGAACTATATAGCAACCAAAGTGGGACTTCCCAAAAGATCCCCAGTGGGCTGGAGTTACAGATAGTTTTCCTGGAACTAAACACCGTAAGACGCAGTCACAAATGTGGGTAATTTCTTACCAGAAACTTCATTATTTTCATGCAGGAGTAGGCAAGGTTAAATGTTACTGGGTTGTTTTTATTTTGGATTTTCAAGACAGGGTTTCTCTGTGTAGACCTGGCTGTACTGGACTCACTTTGTAGAACAAGCTGGCCTGGAACTCACAGAGATCCACCTGCCTTTGCCTTCCAAGTGTTGGGATTAAAGGTGTGTGCCACCACACCCAGCAATACAGACAGCTGTGAACTGCCATCTGGGTGCTGGGATTTGAACCCAGGTTCTTTGGAAGAGCAGCCAGTCCTCTTAACTGCTGAGCCATCTCTCCAGCCCCATGTTTTAATTTTTAATGAACATAGCCTTTTAACTTTAGAATGAGTTTTATTTAAAGGTTGCTCACTATCTGGGATGGTGTATTGACCCTTTACTGGATGTCAATAAAGCCCTCAATGGTTAAGAAGGTGGAAAAATGGTGTTCCTGCAGTTTTGGATGTAAACCAAAGAATTTAAAACCTAATGAGAAAAGCCTTGGGCTACCATTAGGAAGATCACCCTGGAAATGAAAATGGACAGTGCTATGAGGAAGCCTATTTAGTTAGGGGGAACAGACACCTAAATCAACCAGTCTTGGTGATTGATGCCTATAATCCCAGCACCTGGAAAGCTGATGCAGGATTGCCAGGTAAAGGCCAGCCTGGGCTACATATCCTGTCTCAAAAATACAAAGACAGTGTAAATCAAAGTGCTACTGGAAAAGAGATAGAATTGGGAAATGTGGCAAATGCAGAGACTTTATGAGGATCTGGGCCTGCTTAACCTGTCACCTCTTCTCTGTCTCTCTAGCTCAGTATTTGACATGGCAGTTCATTACACCGGTAGAGCCAGGCTGTTGGGTTTCAACAGAGCTAGCTCTTCCACTAACAGCTCTCTATGACCTTGGGCAAGTTAACTGACCCTCCTGCCTTCTTTCCCCAACAACATAGGACTAACAGCTGTCAAGAAACGGTCAAGGTCGGGGCTGGAGAGGTGGCTCAGAGGGTAAGAGCACTGGCTGTTCTTCCAAAGGTCCTGAGTTCAATTCCCAGCAACCACATGGTGGCTCACAGCTATCTACATTGAGATCTGCTGCCCGGGCATATATGTAGAGCAAATACTGTATACATAATAAATAAATAAATGTTAAAAAAAAAAAGAAACGGTCAAGGTTTCAAGGATTCTGTGCAGCTAACAAAGTGCTTAGGAGAATGTCTGATCCATACACACTAAGCAAACACTGTATGCTTAACAAAGCAGAAACAAAAATAACGAGGGGAGCATAGTAGTCTATGACACAGAGTACGAAATGAGACTTCAAGGAGAAATCCCAGAGAGGACTGGGGGTTAGAGAATTAAGCCCTGGCTCCCATCACTTCTCCCTATGCACTCTACAGCCTTCTTAGGTCCCCGCAAAGTTCATTCCCACTGGCCACCGCAGTAGTACTTCCAAGAAGTCAGGCTCTTCCTGCTAGGATATCCTCCCACCGCCGTTCCTTCAGTTTGGAAAGGGATAGTCTAGATCCAAAGAACGGTGGACTTAAAGAGGTGAATTGGAAACTCTTAAATACAGTAAAACGTGAAATCCCCAAGATCAAATGTATGAGTAAGGAAGATTAAAGGTGTGAGTAGAGGAACAGTGGCTGGCAGAAATACAAAGACTACTGAGTAACCCGAATACCCAGAGGAAGGTTCTAAGGAGAGCTGGAACACACTAAATATTACAAGGCAAGGTGGGTGAAGAATAAGAACGACTGGGTTTTCTTATAACTTCAGGAAACTCTAAGTAAATTTCCGTTCAAGTTGGTAGGTGAAGGCAGCGGTCAGAGCGTTAGGAAGGCGATTAATGTAGACAGATTTCTACCGATGTGTACGGTAAGAAAGAGAGGTTGAGACTGGAAAGGTGATTTTAAGGACAAATGCCGATTTCAGGGTTTATCTGATAGGAGAAAGAGGAAGCAGATAAAAACGCCACAAACAGGGTAGAGGACATCATCTGATGTCCCCGAGAATAGGCCTTCTGCAGGTCTTCATCTCGGAGACTATGGGATAAAGGCACATTCTCGAGCTCACTTGCAAGGCGCGGTGACCTGCAAGGGTCAGACTCGCCCTCTGCACCGCCGAGCAAGGAGACCCAGCGTCACACGGGACCTTAGCGAGGGCTGCCGACCCGGGCCAGGCAGCCAGGACTGTGTCCAGCAGGACCCCCCCCCCAACAAAGACCAGCCTCGGCCTCCGAGCACGCCGCCCAGCGCCCTCGACCCCGGGCTCCGGCTTCCGGAGGAGAAGGGGGGTCTGAGAGCTGGGACGGGAGCGGACCGGTCCAACTGGCGCCCGTCCAGGGGCCGCCTCGCCCGGACGGGCGCCTCGCCCCTCCAGCCCCGCCCCGAGCGGAGAGGCCGGACGAGGCGGCGGAGGGAGGGAGGGAGATGGGCTGCCCTGGCTCAAGCGTCCGGGCAGCCGAGGGCGTTAGAGCGGAATAAAGAAGCCTACCACCCGCTGTGGCCGTCGGTTCCCCCCCGAGCCGCCACCCTGGGGTACCCCGGCGGGGAGGGTGCGAGGGAGAAATCTCGCGATAGCGGGCCTCCGGGGGGGGGGGGGGGAGGGCGGAGGTGGCGCCTTCTTCCTCTCCTCCTGCTTGCGTTAGTTCCGGTCGCGGAGGAGACAGCGCCGTAGTTGCCGCCAGCCAGCTCGGGGATCTCTGGCTCTTTTCTCTTCGCCTTAAATTCGGTGAGGCGAGCGCGGCGCAGGGCCGGAGGTGGGAGGGGACAGGGGGCGGCGGAGGTCGTCGGTCCGCGGCGCGCCGTGGGCCCAGCGGAGGGCGAGGGCGGCGGCGCAGTTCGGAAGGGCCGGCGGAAACCGGGGCCTGGAGCCGGGGCCTGGAGCCGGGGCCGGAGCCGGGACCGCTCTAGCGGGCAGGCGAGGCCGCCGGGTGGCGGCGCGCCCCGTGTGCGCCCCCGGCCGGCCTGGGTAACAAAGCCGCCGCGGCCTCTGTTGGATGATGTACGCGTGTGTGTATGTGTGGGGGTGGGGGGTTCGGCGGGCGGGGCACAGCCACCGCCGCGGCCGCCGCCTCCGCCGCTGCTTTCGCGGGAGAGCGAGCGAATGTACGGGGCGGCAGGGCCCCCGGCGCGCAGCGCCTCGGCGCCTGTGGTCCGCTCGGCGCGGCGGCCACCACCGCAGGCGACAGGGTCGGTGGGGGAAGGGGCCCGCGGCGCTCTGGGACCCGCCACCCGGGGCCCTGCGAGGCGGGAGGCCGCAGGAGGCCCCCGGGGGAAGAGGGGGTGGGGGATGCGGGGACACGTGCCCGCCGGGGAGGAGGCGACCTCGGGCTGTAGCATTTTTGCGGACGACTCTCGGTCTTGCAGCTTGGAAGGGTGCAGGCAGGGGGAGGGAGGGAGGTGGGGGGGGGTCGGGTCTGCGGCTCCAGGCGCCGCTTTGGAGGGATCCCCTTTGACAGGTAGCTCGTGACCGTGGTGGTTCGCTAAGTTTTGGTTACTTAGGAAAAGGGGGTGGCGGGGTGGTGGTTGGGGGCGATGCAAAGAGCAGTTAGGTTGGTGATGGGCCATTTGCCGCCAAACAGGGTGATACTGTAATTCCATATCGAGGTGTAGTTGCAGCATTTCCTTAAAGGTATTGTTGTGAAGGGAAGCTTAACCTGCACCAGCTCTGCTGCCTGTTGTTACCTGAGCGAGCTCGGTTTGCTTGAGTTGTGATTTTTGACTTAAGGTTTGATACCTTTGTTTTAGAAGCTAATGTTACTGGTACAGGTGCTTTGAAGGCCCTTTTTCTTTGTTTCCTAGGGTGTCTTTTATGAATAATCAAAAGCAGCAAAAACCAACGCTATCAGGCCAGCGTTTTAAAACCAGAAAAAGAGGTAAATATGTGTTAATCTCCCTAAAGCTTTCAGATATTTTGTATCTTTGTTTCTCTCACAGCCTGTTACTAAACCCTTGAGAGAAAATAACAGAGACTTGAGTTTCTAGTCAGCCAGTATTTCAGATAACAATTCCCTTAGTGTTTCTACTGTTTTCTCAAACCTTTTAGTATTAATAGTCCTTTTAATGGGGAAACTAGTGGCTAAGATTAAAGCTGTGACTTTAAGCTTATAGTTTTAAGGAGAGATTGTTTGAACAAAGAAGGCTAAAAGAAAGGGGGACACTCCTAAAGTCAGTAATTTCACCTAGATTTTGTGGAGTTGTGTGAAGGGGACTTGTTGATAGAGTGTCTAACATGCTCTATGTCTTCCAAAAGATGTGTGGGAGAAAAATCAGATCTTAACTACAGAATTATAGGGTGAGATTCACATTAAATTTTTTATTTTGCTGGGTGTGGTGGCACATGCCTTTAATCCCAGCACTTCTCTAATCCCAGCACTCGGTAGGCAGAAGCAGGCTGATCTCTGTGAGTTCGAGGCCAGCCTGGTCTACAAAGTGTGTCCAGGACAGTTAAGGATACACAGAGAGCCGGGCAGTGGTGGCGCACGCCTTTAATCCCAGCACTTGGGAGGCAGAGGCAGGCGGATCTTTGCGAGTTCGAGGCCAGCCTGGTCTACAAAGTGAGTCCAGGACAGCCAGGGCTACACAGAGAAACCCTGTCTCGAAAAACCAAAAAAAAAAAAAAAGGATACACAGAGAACCCCTGGAAAAAAAACAACTCCCCCCCCCAAAAAAAAATTTTTTTTAAGATTTAATGGGGTTTCAGATTGTAACTCAGGCTGGCCCCCAATGCCCTCCAAGTGCAGGGATTAAAGGGATGAGCTTCTACCAATCTGGGGATTGAACCTAGGAATCTGTCAGAGGCATACAGATGTCTGAGTTTGAAGCCAGCCTGGCTTCCAGAGTGAGTTCCAGAACAACCAGGGCTGCACAGAAACCCTGTCTAGAAAACGACAAAAATTTAAATGGTATTCTTTGAAAACACTGGCTGGGCATGGTGGCACATATCTTTAATTCTGTCAGTGGAGAGGCCAGTAAATGGAGGTCTATTAAGTAAATTCTAGGCCAGCTAGGGCTACATGACAAGACCCTGTCTCAAAAAGAGAAATTCAGCAAACATTAACCCGTTGAGTATTTTGGTGGAAATACAGATTGTACCAGCTGTTGGTCTTAGGTTGTTTCTGGTTTTCATCCTCTCATAGACAGTTTGACTTGTATATGAAAGCATCTTTTTGTACCTATAGTCTGTCCCCTTGTGGTGAAACCAAAGTGTACTTTATTCTAGTCTCTGCTGGTGTAGGTTTAACCAATAGACATTTTTATACTAAAGCAATTTGTCAATAATGAAAAGTATGCACTTTCTGACTTTGCAGGTTCCTGGTATCATCTTGATATAATTGATATAACTTTTATTGTTAGCATCTCGGAGGTGCCACTTTTAAAATCCAGGTAAAGACCATTCATGCCTGGTGTAGTGTGGCATACGCCTACAAATGCAGCACTCATAAGTAACTGGACCTCTCTAGAATGCAAAAGACCCTTCCTTTAAGCTCCTTGGAGAGACAACAGCAACAAAGGATCACTTATGGCCTCCAGGTTCTGGGTATAATCATCACAAAACCTGTTTGCCTGGAGTTAAGGAAGTTTTGAAGACAGGGCTTTTAGTAAAGACAAGAAAATCCTGGAAAAAATGAGTTCTCTAGTAGTGTGTAAAAAGAAATTAAGTATCATTTAGCATCAGCTGACAAATGTGAAAAATCAGATATCATCCCACCTAAATTGGGAAATCAAGACATTATCCAAGAGCTATTGGTGCATGTTAGTGGCAGAGCACTTGCCTAGTGAGGTCCTGGATCCGTCATCTCCAGCATCAGCAATAAACAAAAAAGCACTTGCTGCCGGGCATGGTGGCGCACTACAGCACTTGGGAGGCAGAGGCAGGAGGATCTCTGTGAGTTCCAGGCCAGCCTGGACTACAAAGTGAGTGCAGGACAGCCAGAGATACACAGAGAAACCTTGTCTCAAAAAACCAAAAAAAAAAAAAAAAAAAAAAAAGCACTTGACCCGGAACATGTGAGAAGCCAGATAGTGGGGCAAAGGCTACTGCTTTCTTCTTTGTACATTTAGTACTCACAGGAGCTTTATGACACGTTATTTTTTAAGAGAATGTTGAAAATGGCTGATTTGGGCCTGGAGAGATTTTAGCAGTTAAGAACACTTGCTCTTGTAGAGGATCTGGGTTTGATTCCCAGTGCCCATATCAGGCAGCTCTCATCTGCCTGTAACTCCAGTTCCAGGGAATACAGTACCCTCTTCTGGCCTTCTCATGCTCCAGTCACACACATGGTACATATACGCATGTAAACATTACTAATGGCTAGTTGCACAAATGCACGGGGTCTAGTGGAAATAAGGATTGGAGTTGGGTTGGTTTTGTTTGTTTTGAGGCAGCATCTCTATGCAGCTCTGGCTGTCCTGGAACTCAACATGTAGACCAGGCTGACCTCAAGCTCACAGATCCTCCTGCCCCTGGTTCCCAAATGCTGGGATTAAAGAAAAGCCAAAGTGTTATGGACACATAAAAGAAAGGGGGAAAGAACCACCAAACCTTAAGAGTAGTATGGCCACAGGTACAACTGTTTAGCAAAACCTTGTCCCAAGAACCAAAACAGAGCTGGGTGGTGGTGACACACACCTTTAATCCCAGCACCTAGGAGGTTCTCTGCATTTAAAGCCAGTCTGGTCTACATAGTGAGTTCCAGGACAGCCAGTGCTATATAGAGTATCCTGTCTCAGAAAACCAAAACAGGGCTTGTGGCATCGCTCAGTAGACTGCTTCTCTAGTGTGTATAATGCCTTAGACTCTATTTCCAGAGCTGAAAATACAGAAGCTGAAGGGTCATAAATGGAAGGTTATAGTGTGTTTTAGACCGCCCTGAAGCAAATGAGACCCTATCTCAAAAACAAAAAGGGATTGAAGAAGATGGCTTAGCAAGGTGCTTGCCACACAAGCATGGTGGCCTGAGTTTGATCCCTGGTACCCACATCACAGCCAGGCATAGTAGCTGGTGCCTGTGATTCTAGCGTGGGTGAGGCAGAGACAGGAGAATCCTGGAACTTGCTGGCCAGCCAGTCTAGCCAAAGGGAGCTCTAGGTTCAGTGAGAGGCTGTCTTACTAAGATGGATACAAGTTAGGAAGATACTTTGTATCTACCTAATAAAACTGGGGCTCAACAGTAGTTCATTAGTGCTTATGCTACCTAAGACCGGATTCTATACTCAGTTCTATAGCACTTGGAAGTCCAAGGCTAGGTAGATACCCTAGAACCCTGACTCAGAAAAAAGAACAAAAGAGGAACAGAGGGGAACTTGAGTGTGCAAATTTTTAGGAATAAAGTGTGCTTGGTGTAGATAGGGTAACGTTAGGGGTTTGGTTTGGTTTTGTTTTTATTTGCTTTTGACACAGGATCTCACTTTGTAGACCACACTGGCCTGGAACTCAGATCCACCTGCCTTCCTAGTGCTGGGATTACAGGTTTGTGCCACCATGGCTCATATAGGCTCATTAGAGCAGTCTGGTGACGGTGGCAGCAGGAATTTCTACACATTCAGCTTGCAGAAGTGGAGCAAACACATAGTTCTTGATCAGCCTTGGGCTTGCAGAGGGGACACTGGGTGTGTTTAATTTCTCTTCTGCCATCTTTCTTGTTCCAAGTCTTGGATACTTACTTGCCTTTTCCCAGTTATTGAATTAAATGAAACTCAGTAATATGGTTAAATTACCTTACTTGCTGGTTTGTGCCATTTTTGATAAGCTTCTTGAAACTAAATGCTTTAGGGTTTTTGTTTTTGTTTCTGTTTTTTCCTCTCTCCAGATGAAAAAGAGAGGTTTGACCCTACTCAGTTTCAAGACTGTATTATTCAAGGCTTAACTGAAACTGGTACTGATTTGGAAGCAGTAGCTAAGTTTCTTGATGCTTCTGGAGCAAAACTTGACTACCGCCGCTATGCAGAAACACTCTTTGATATTCTGGTGGCTGGTGGAATGCTGGGTAAGTGTCTGGGTTTTGTGGGTCTGATTTAGAGAAGTGTAATATGCACAGATACTGGAGCAGGCAGAATATGAGCTTTTGACAAACCTGACAGGAGGGATGGACTTTGGTTGTATTGTGCTGGGTTTTGTTTCTTCCTCCTGTAGGCTAAAGGTTGGAGAGTTTGAGATAGGGTTGATTGATCCCTGTCACAGCCTTTCTACCTTGGCAACGACCCCTCTGCCTCAGCGTTACAAATGCTAGGATTACAGATATGAGTTACCATACCTGGGTTCAGCAGACTTCTTTTGAATTTATTTTTACTTTATGTGCATTGATTTTTTTGCATGCATGTATTTCTGTGTAGGGGTATAAGATCCCCTGGAACTGAAGTTAACAGATACTTGTGAACTGCTAGGTAGGTTCTGGGAATTGAACTCAGTGCTCTTAACCACTGAGCAATCTCTCCAGTTCCCAAACCTTCTATTTTTTAAGGATTTACTAAAGGAATTTTCTTTTGTGTGTACATAGAGGAGGATTATTTGAGGGCAAAATAGGGTTTCACTTGTATGTAGCCTAGGCTAGCCTTAACTTGCGACTTCCTCTTAGCTTGCCTTCCTCATTTGTTAGAATGTGAAAAATGGGTTTTTGATCCAATTGTGGTAGCATATATACATACCTGTAATCCAAATATTCAAGAGAATGAGTTCCAGACCAGCCTGGGCTAAGTGCAAAATCCTTCCTTAAGATACTAGGAAGTGATGGTACAATGCAACCTCCTTGGAAATTTAAAGAGTTACTCTCTGTGTAGGAAGTTAAGTTTAATCAGCCAGTCATGGTATCACACGCCTTTAGTCCCAACACTTGGGAAGCAGAGGCAGGCAGATCTCTGTGAGCTTGAGGCCAGCCTGCTCTACAAAGTGAGTTCCAGGACAGCCAGGGCTGTTACTATTTATTTCGTATGTGCATGTATGCATGTGGGCATGCATAGTAAATAATAGGTCCTCATTCTGCCATGTGGTTCAGAACTCAGGTGCTCAGGCTTGGCAGCAGACAGCTCTCCTCTTTGAATGGGGGTACATGCTTGATTTCTGTGTAAAGTTTTTGTTTTATTTGTACATAATGAGCCATCTGACCATTTGGATTTTAATTCATCTTAGAGTGTTATCATTTTATTTTATGTTAGAAATCCTTGTAGGGCTGAAATGATCACCTATTGAAGATGAGGGTTACTATACAGATTTACTATTGCTCTTTCTTAGCCCCAGGTGGTACACTGGCAGATGACATGATGCGCACAGATGTCTGTGTGTTTGCAGCACAAGAAGACCTAGAGACCATGCAAGCATTTGCTCAGGTGAGCACAACTGTCCATCACATAGCCACCCTTCACCTGGGTGATGTCTAAGGGACAGTCTGCTTTTTAAAGGTTGCAGGTGGAAGCTCAATTTGATTTTAAGTTTTAAGGGTATAGATCTTGACGAAATGTGGTAGATTAGAAACTTCATGTTCAGGAACCACTTGCTGTGGTTTGGGGTTTTTGTTTGTTTTTTTAAAGATGTATTTATTTATTGTGTATACATTATTCTGTTTGCATGTATGCCTGCACTCCAGAAGAGGGCACCAGATATCATTGTAGATGGTTGTGAGCCACCATGTGGTTGCTGGGAGTTGAACTCAGGACCTTTGGAAGAACAGCCAGTGCTCTTAACCTCTGAGCCCATCTCTCCAGCCCTGTTTTTTTTTTTTTTTTTTTTTTTTTTTTTTTTTTGAGACAGGGTTTCTGTAGACTCACAGAGATCTGCCTGCCTCAGCATGCCCAGCCTTTACTCTTTTCTCTCTATTTGAAAAAATTTTTTTTTCATTATGGGTATGTACACATGAGTGCAGTTGTCCTAAGAGACCAGAGGCATCAGACCCTCTGAATCCATAGTAACAGACACATGAGAGCCGACCATTGTTACTGCTGGAAACCAAACTCCTGGAAGAACAGTGGACACTCTCCACCACCCAGTCAGCTCTCCAGACCCTAGATTTGTTTCTCTGGAATTACTCTAAGAAAGGCAGTAAGCAGCCGGGTGTGGTGGCACACGCCTTTAATCCCAGCACTGGTGGGGGGTGGGCAGAGGCAGGCGGATCTCTGTGAATTCGAGGCCAGCCTGGTCTACAAAGCGAATCCAGGACAGCCAGGGCTGTTATACAGAGAAACTCTGTCTGGAAAAACCAGGGGGGGGGCAGTAAGCCACGTTGGGTAGCACATAGCTGTAATCCCAGCCCTTGAGAAACTGAGGCAGGAAGATTGGGAGTTCAAGATAATTCTCAGGTATATGGTGTATTCACCGCCAGCCTAGAATAGGTGAGACCTTGTTTGAGTCCAGAAAGATCCTAAGCTGAATGTGGTAATTCATGCTGTGATTCCAACACTCAAGAGACAGAGGCTAGACAATTTGAGGCAGACCTGGGCTATTTATAGGGAGACTGATCAAGAAAAAGCTAAGATGAGCAGAAACTGTCAGTTGTCTATTGTGATCACCGTATTGAGCGATTCTTTTCATTTTGATGAAAAAAAAAATATTTATTGATCCAGGCTGCCCTGGAACTCATGTGGTAGCTCAACCTAGACTTGCACTTCAGTAACCCTCATACTTCCCAGTGCAAAAGCTCTGTTGCCACATTCAGCTTCATAGTTACATTTTTACTACTTGTAAAGCAAAGAATTGAATGTATCTAGCCCTGGAATTTAGGGTCTGTGTCTAGGAAAAGTATAGCTGTATTTTATGACCTGTTATTTGCTCAATAATTATTCTTGGTTAGCATATAGTAAGTGGAATTACTGGGTAGTGGCTATTAAGTGCTCATATTTTCCGTGTGTGGTGAGTTTATATAGTGGAGTGACTTTGATTTTCTTCTAGGTTTTTAACAAGTTAATCAGGCGCTACAAATACCTGGAGAAAGGTTTTGAAGATGAAGTTAAAAAGGTATGAGGAGGAGTTGGGTATGCCATGTACTTAGAACACACAAGTCTCCAGCATCAGAACAGAAAAGGAAAGAGTCAGTAGGGAAATGTTAAGTTCTAATTCAGCCACAGGTTGGACATATTATTAGATGTTTAAGTAGGCTGTTATTCAAATATCATGTGGGGGGGGGTTATGAGTTAGTTTTCTGAAATATTTGAAAACTCACACATCGCCACTTAGTGTCGTGTTGAAACAGATGGCAGTTAAGGATGTAGGGACCTGCCGGGCGCGGTGGCGCACGCCTTTAGTCCCAGCGCTCCGGAGGCAGAGGCAGGCGGTTCTACAGATTGAGTCCAGGACAGCCAGGGCTACACAGAGAAACCCTCTCTTGGGCGGAAAAATGAATGTAGGGATCTTTCAGAGGATGAAGGGTAAAGCATCTAATGCTATTTCATAAGTGGATATAGCAGCAGTCGTCTGACAAAATGAATATTGAGTATCAGGCTGTGCTCTAACTTTCCAGCATTAATAGAAACTCTGTAGGGTGAGTATTATTGTGCACATTCAGTACATAGTTAGTGAGACCAAGACGGAGATGAGGTGACTTGTGAAGGCCATTGGGTTAATGAGTCGGTGGTGGAGATGTACATGCGGGTGGTTGGACCTGAGCTACATGTGGTTTGTTTTACTGCTTCTCGTAGCACAATTCAAGTGCTGATTTAGCCCTGTTTACTTCACAGTTACTGCTCTTCCTAAAGGGCTTTTCAGAGTCAGAGAGGAACAAGCTCGCCATGCTGACTGGGGTTCTTCTGGCTAATGGAACACTCAATGCATCCATTCTTAACAGCCTTTATAACGAGAATTTGGTTAAAGAAGGTAATTAGCTTTTGAGCTGTTGCAAGAGCATGTTCTACTGTTATGTGTCGGTGTGGACAGTAATGTGTGCTTGGAGGTGGGGAGGAATCTTGGGTGTTCCTTGGTGATAACTGCTTTGGGGTGCAGAGTCTTACACTGGCCTGGAACTAAGTAGGTTGGTCTGGCTGGGAGGGCATCATCTTCCAACTTGTAGTGCTGGGATTACAAGTGCACACCATTGTGCCCCCGCCTCTTCTCCTGGAGACTAGACCCATATCCTCATGTCTGCAAGGCAAATGTTTAACTTAAGTATCTTTCCAGTCACCCATGACCCTTTAAAGTTCTCTAAACCAGGCATGCCTTGTGTAGACCTGAATTCCATCATTTTGAAGGCTGAAATGGAAAGATTGTGAATTTGGTGTCAGAGTGAACAACCTAAGAGGCAGAAGCAGGCTGATCTCTGTGAATTAGAGGCCAGCTTGGTCTACAGAGAGAGTCTAGAACAGCTAGGGCTCTGTTACACAGAAAAACCATGTCTCAAAAAAGAATGAACATAAAACCACCTCCAAAGAAATTTTTTTTAAACTTCTATCTGTGTGAGTTTATGTACGCCACATGAGTGTGGGAATTCTTGGAGAGCAGAAGGGAAAGTCGGGCTTCTACAGACTAGAGTTATAGGTAGCTGTGAACTATGTACGTGCTGGAATCCAAACGCGGTCTGTCTAGAAGAGCAGTGCTCTTAACCATCGCACAACCAGTTGTCCAGCACCTTCAAAAAAAATGTAGGTATGCCAGTTTAGTTGGCACTTGGTTCATTCATACCTTTAGCATCCTAGGCTTTGTCTTTAGAATACAGTGAATACCCAGGGTTGAAGCAAGTGTGAGTGTACTAATGAAAAGTTCCATGGGAACTGAGACTCATGTCAATTGAGGAACCCAAGAGTTAAGACAAGCGCTCTAACAGCAGAGCCACATCCCTAGTCCATACTATCTTTTTAAATGCCTACCTCCCTGCCCACCCTCCCATACTTCCAAGTTGCTGAGAATTTAAGGTCCCTTTAGCTCTCAGAATAGCACTGATTAGCATATAAATTGTCAACTGCTACTGGATCAATAACTTAAAATCAGCAAATGACAGAATAGGGGACTTGGGATGAAATGGTCACATTAGCACAGGAAAGTGGAGGGTTTGGCTAGACTTGGAGAAATGGAGGAAAGTACGTCTGTTAGACAAGTGACTTTGTTTTACAGGGGTTTCAGCAGCTTTTGCTGTAAAGCTCTTTAAATCATGGATAAATGAAAAAGACATCAATGCAGTGGCTGCAAGTCTTCGCAAAGTCAGCATGGACAACAGACTAATGGTTTGTGCCTTTCCTTCCCATTCCTTCCAGCCTGTTCAGTGATGTAATGATAAAAACTTCTTCATTTTCAATCTGAAAACTTTCTTCATTTGGTATGAAGACCACCTAACCGATTGTTCTTTCAGGAGCTGTTCCCTGCCAATAAACAAAGCGTGGAGCACTTTACTAAGTATTTCACTGAGGCAGGCTTGAAGGAGCTTTCAGAGTATGTCCGCAACCAGCAGACCATTGGGGCGCGGAAGGAGCTCCAGAAAGAGCTTCAGGAACAGATGTCCCGCGGTGACCCATTCAAGGACGTAAGCTGCTTTTGTGTAAACCATGCTTTAATGGACATGTCTGTTTTGCCTGCATTATATACCAACAAGTGCCAATCTTCCTAGTGCCCAGTGAAGTCAGAAGAGGATTTATTCATTCCTCTTGGAATTGGAGCTACCATTCCTGAAAGAGCAGCCGTGTTCTTAACTGCTGAGCTGTCCAATCCAGTCCTGTTTAAGCCATCTTTTTTTTTTTTTTTTTTTTTTTTTGGTTTTTTTTCAAGACAGGGTTTCTCTGAATATCTCTGGCTGTCCTGGACTCACTTTGTAGACCAGGCGGGCCTCGAACTCACAAAGATCCGCCTGCCTCTGCCTCCCAAGTGCTGGGATTAAAGGCGTGCGCCACCACCGCCCGGCGCCATCTTTTTTTTTTGAGACAAGGTTTCTCTATGTAACAAGCCCTGACTGTCTTGAACTCACAGAGAACTCACTGCCTCCTGAGTGCTGGGATTAACGGTGTGCACCACCGTGCCTGGCTTACGCCATCTTTATATGGCTACATTTTTACATGGACATTCAGGAGCCCCCAGTATTTCCCTAGAGTGAGCCTGGGTTAATAATTATAGATTTACCCCCTTTCGTATGCTTATTTTAATTCGAAGATTCTATGGTGTATAGGACGGGGCAGACAGTTTTCATTTGGACCCAGTTTGTGTTTGTCATTGTTGATTGATTTTTCATTTACTTAGGGGTGAGCACGTGTACACACATCTGCCACCATGTATCTGGGGAATCAGTCTTGGGCTGATGGGCTCAGTCGCAGGCACCTTTATGTGCTTGATGAGCCATTTCACCAACCAGAGTCAGCTTATGGATAAAATAGGTTGAATGTGAAGGTTCTGTCCCGTGGCAAAGGTATTCTGTTCGTATGTGGTACAGATGAAATTTGATGCCAGTGGGGAAAGGCTTTCTGTTTGTGTGCTTGCTTATTTCAGACATGGATTCACTTGCAGCTCTGGGGGCCTGAGTTGGCCTCAAACCTAGATCCCTCTGGCTCAAGAGTGCTGGGGTTAAACACATGTGCTTACCATGCCTGGCTCAAAAAGTGTTTTTATGCTTTTGTGAAATGTCTAAATTTGATGTATAAAGTATTAACAATAACTTCTGTTACTAAGTATGGATTGTTTTGCAGATAATTTTATATGTCAAGGAGGAGATGAAAAAAAATAACATCCCAGAACCAGTTGTCATTGGGATAGTCTGGTCAAGTGTGATGAGCACCGTGGAGTGGAACAAAAAGGAGGAGCTTGTAGCAGAGCAAGCCATCAAGCACTTGAAGGTATGGGATTGCCCCTTGACAGGGCAGGCTGTCGCAGTTAAGGTCGGGGTGGACTGTCAGTGGGTGTTTGTCTAAGGCAGTGATTCTCAACCTGTGGGGCGCACCCCCTTTGTGGGTTGAACAACCCTTTCACAAAAGTTGCCTAAGACAATCAGCAATCATATTTACATTATGATTCTTAACAATAGCAGAATTACAGTTATGAGGCAATAATGAAAATAATGGTTGGGGTCACAGCAACATGAGGAACTGTATTAAAAGGTCATAGCATTAGGAAGGTTGAGACCCACTGGGCTAAAGATTTACCACATTTGTGGTTCTGGGGATGATCTGCCAGTAAATAAATATTAGTGTTGATAATGCTTTTAAGGCTCACATGGCTTTATTTGGCTCATAAATTAAAAATCATAATATGTTTAAAAGATAATTTCAGCGGGGCGTGGTGGCACACACCTTTAATCCCAGCACTCGGGAGGCAGAGGCAGGCAGATCTCTGTGAGTTCAAGGCCAGCCTGGTCTACAGAGTGAGTTCCAGGACAGTCAAGGATACACAGAGAAACCCTGTCTCAAAAAACCTTAAAAAAAAAAAAAAAAAAAGTAATTTCAGTCTGATTTTATATTGCTGAGAGAATGTTAGAAAATGGCACAGTTGTTTTGTTTTCTTTCTTACTCCACTGAAGTATATTTACCTGAAGTAGATCTTACTAGATTTTTCTACTTCACAATTTTTTATTCCTAATTTCTAATGAACTGAGTGGTAAAGGTGAGATGTGATCTGAATTGTGGGAATTTTGTAATGAAATGGACAATCATTATAATGAGTAAGTCCTTTTTTTCTTTTAAAAGCAATACAGCCCTCTACTAGCTGCCTTTACTACCCAAGGTCAATCTGAGCTGACTCTGTTACTGAAGATTCAGGAGTATTGCTATGACAACATTCATTTCATGAAAGCCTTCCAGAAAATAGTGGTGCTTTTTTATAAAGGTAAGTAAATCTTTAGTTTTGTAATAGTTGCATAAATCCTTAAATAATGAAGATAAGGAGTGTCTGGACATGAGTGCCCTTATATTCACAAAGTGAAATCATCGGTGGTTAGATTGAGGATTGTTGTACTGTTTTTGAGTCAGGCTATCACTATTGTGTTGACTGGCCTGTAACTTACAGACCAGGCTGATTTGAACTTATATGTCCACCTGCCTCCACCTCCCAAGAGGAGTGCTAGGTGTGTTTCCCTGCACCCAGCAGAGTAGGTGTTTTGTTTTTCAAGACAGGGTTTCTCTGTGTATCCTTGACTGTCCTGGACTCCATTTGTAGACCAGGCTGGCCTTGAACTCACAGAGATCTGCCTGCCTCTACCTCCGGAGTGCTGGGATTTAAGGGCTGTGCCACCACGCCTGGCTGGAGTGGGTGTTTTTATTTGGTGTATTGCTATTAGAATATCTGTGAACCTTGTTCACAGGGTAAAATACAAGTTACACTCATAAATGAGACCCTATCTCTCCTCACCCCCACCCCACAAAAAAACAACCCAAGTGCCAGTTAGGCATGTGTACCTTATGTGGTTTAGTAGGAAGGTTATGTTCAAACTTGCTGATATAAATGACATTGTCTGTAGCTGAAGTCCTGAGTGAAGAGCCCATTCTGAAGTGGTATAAAGACGCACATGTCGCAAAGGGGAAGAGTGTCTTCCTTGAGCAGATGAAGAAGTTTGTAGAATGGCTCAAAAATGCTGAAGAGGGTAAGTCTTCCTTTGTGTAGATTGCTTGGAAATTGGGTGGTAACATTTGGTTTTTTTCTTTTTTGGTTTTTTTTTTTTTTTTTTTTTTTTCGAGACAGGGTTTCTCTGTTTAACAGCTCTGGCTGTCCTGGACTCGCTTTGTAGACCAGGCTGGCCTCGAACTCGCAAAGATCTGCCTGCCTCTGCCTCCCAAGTGCTGGGATTAAAGGCGTGCGCCACCACCGCCCAGCTTGGGTAGTAACATTTGGTTGGGTTTTATTATTTTTATTGTATGTGCATTGGTGTTTGCCTGCATGTATGTCTGTATTAGAGTACCAGATCCTTCAGAACTGGTTTTACAGACAGTGATGACCTGCCATGTGATGCTAGGAATTGAACGCAGGTCCTCTGGAAGAGCAGCTAAGTGCTCTTAACGTCTGAGCTATCTCTCCAGCCCAAGTGTATTATATTTTTATTTAGTATATGTATATAGGTGTGAGTGACATGGCAGGTGTGGAGAACAACTTTCCTTTTAACAGGGATCAAACTTGGGTTAGGTTTGACACCATAATTGCTGCCCCATATTTACAGAAATTGAAATTGAACAGAGCCCTGTTCATCACTGAAAGTCCTGTAGATGGTTGAATCCATAACATGATCCTGAGGGTTTGGACCATTGGTTATATGAAAGCATTTTCTTGTATTTTTAACCCCAGATGTTGTTTGCTTTCTGGGTTTCATTATTAGTAAAGCCATGGAGAGCAAACTTGAGTTTGAGAACTCATATGTGGCAGAGGTAAGAAGAAAGCTGAGCCTTTCTCCAGAAATTTCTGTAAATATGTACTTGTTCTCAGTTGGTATTACTCAAATTCTTAAATGACTGCAAAGTTTCAAATAGTGGAAACTGAGTTTGTGAAACAAGGTATTTGACTGTTTTTTAAACTCTTTTCCAGAATCTGAGTCTGAAGCTGAAGAAGGTGACTGAATTTTGAAACAACATCCTCAGTAAAGCAAACAGGAGTTGTAGATAAAATGTCATGTCTCATGTGTCCTGGTTCTTACATCTTCCTACCTCCCTATATCAAGCATGATATAAGGGCTTTCATGGCAATTTTTATTTTAATTTTTTATGGTTACTGGAAACATTGGGTTTGGTTTCTGAAACCATGTATAATAGCTGCAGGAGCTGTAGAATTGAATCTGATGTTGCATTGGTTTTTCAGTTACCTTCTACCTCCTGTATTTTCTACTGTAATAATGTGATGTATGGCCTTCCGCAATGAGCAGTTCACTTTATTCCCTGTGTTTTCTATATAAACAATTTTCAAGATATGATTTGGTTAAAAATAATTTGTTACAAAAAGATTCTGTTTGCAAATTAAACTGTAAAAGTATCTAAAGTCTCAAAAGGCAATAGTTTGTGTGATAATTCAGTATGTCCAGAGCCCTGTTCATCACTGAAAGTCCTGTAGATGGTTGAATCCATAACATGATCCTGAGGGTTTGGACCATTGGTTATATGAAAGCATTTTCTTGTATTTTTAACCCCAGATGTTGTTTGCTTTCTGGGTTTCATTATTAGTAAAGCCATGGAGAGCAAACTTGAGTTTGAGAACTCATGTGGCAGAGGTAGGAAGAAAGCTGAGCCTTTCTCCAGAAACTTCTGTGTTCGTTTGTATCTCACCAGGTGGAACAAGTAGATGCTCTTCAGACAGACACTCTACTCAGGATACTGCTAGACTGTTTGAATGGGTTCTCAAGGGAGGGTGAGTCAAGGAATCTAGTCTTGTCATGACCCGTACGATTGATTATTGAGCATGTCTAACAAGATCTAAACTCAACTCCACTTCCTGTGTGAAGGTGAGGGGCAGTCATAGTGGTCCACCATTAGTTGTCTGGACCTGACTTCACTCTACCATATTCAAGCACCTAGTAATATACCCTAGTTGCCATTTTTTTGTTTATTGCCATGAGCCAAATACTTATTTTAAACGATTAATCCATTTATTTTAATGGCTGCCTTCATTGTTTTTCTTTTGCTATCTGTTTGTAGTTAGTTGGTAGGGGGAAATGTACCACCTTTTTGGAAAATGTTAAAAGTGAACATTTTGAAAGTTTTTTTTTAATTGGTAAAAGAAAATAGTCAAGAATAATGCCACCAGAGACTGAGTGGAAATTGCCCATTTTGAAGGTGCCATTCTTAGATGCCAAGAATTTGGTATTTAAAGTTTATCTTAAGAGGATAATATGTAATATAATTTGAAATAAAGGTATAGTACCCTTAAGAGCATTACAGTGAAAGCATTGATGGGCGGGATGACTTTGTAAAATGAATGACTTTGATAAAGTTTTATGCACAGGCAAATGTATTCACTAGATTCTGTGTAGTGATCTGACTTTCCTTTGTAATTTGTAGTCCTAAAGAGATTTTTTTTAATAAAGTCCATCCTTACATTTAGGTTTTATAGATCAGTCTCTTTATTCCCCCTAAATCCCCTTGATCCCTGGGGGTGCTGTATGCCGTGCTTTCAGGTGTCTGCTGTATAAACAACAATTCATCCTTACAACTCGCAGACCGAACACCTCAGATTCCAGTGTAGCTGAAACTACATTGCCGCTTGTAAAACCAGATCCTTGCATGTCACTGCCGTTCACGCACCCTGTTTATTATATACTGTGTATAGTAAAAGAGTGTGGGTCTTCCAGAATTAACATTATGACCTTTGATCATAGCTCTTTTCCCCCTTCATACACAGTAGTGTTTACTGTGGGTAAGGCACCTGTGAGTATAATGTAAAGAAAGGGAGTGACTTAATGAAATTACTTTTGAATTTAAATGCCAACCTAAGGCCTCCAATATGTAACTCCTAATAGAGATGTTACAACTGTAACAAATCATGACTGGATAACTGTTGATTGAATTCCTAACTTGGAGTCAGTTTCTAAGGCTTTTAGTCTCTTGGATACTATGCTGTGTGTTTAGAACTGACAAGTGTCAACTTATTCTGGGATTATTGTCCTAGAAATACTGTTATAAAATCTCCAGATACCAAAATGCCATATATTTTACTTAGCATAATGAAGTTGATGAGGGGAAATGCATGTGACCAGGAGGTTAATTTATAACAGTGTTCAAGCTTTTTCCATTATCCAAACCCCCCAGAAACCTTTTCCCCTAATAGCACCACAATAAATCTTAATATAGATGCACTATGTACTGTGTCTGTGCTTTATACATGAATCAAGGGTATGTTCCTATATCCTCTTGAGTGTGAACTTACATTTAGAAGGTATTTTAACATAACCTAAAGTGGAGAGGTTTAAAATGTTTTCATATTCAGTTTTTCTTTTTTCTATCAAGATCACTGGAAAAGGCATCTCTGTCTCCTTGATAATGAGGCTTGAACCCAGTCTTGTAAGGATGAAGTACCACTGAACCATTTTGAGATGGTCTCATTAGGATGCTTAGGGTAGCTTTGAACTCATTCTGTTGCCTAGGCAGGCTGTGTGTGAACTTTCAATCTTCCTGCCTTAGCTACCTACCTGTACGGTTAGTTGGTCTGGGTCTGTAATGGACAATTTTTACTGTAGGTCACCACAGGCACCAGGCAAAGTACTTCCCTTTGGTTTGGGGGTTTTGCAGTTTTTTTTTTTTTTTTTGGTTTTTTCTGAATATCTCTGGCTGTCCTGGACTCGCTTTGTAGACCAGGCTGGCCTCGAACTCACAAAGATCCGCCTGCCTCTGCCTCCCAAGTGCTGGGATTAAAGGCGTGCGCCACCACCGCCCGGCTGGTTTTGCAGATTCTTAAAGCCAGATAGATTGTTCACACCTGTAATCCTAGCAGTGGCAAAAAAAAAAAAAAGGGTTTGAGATTGAGGCTAGTCCTGGCTGGCCTGGAACACTGCCTCTCCCAGCTGGGATTCATTGTGCGTTTACCACACCCGGTGCCAAACAGGTTCTTGATATGGGTGCATTTTATCATTGAGTAGAATCATCGGGGTTTCGTTTCTTTTTGTTTGTTTTTTATTAGTCCTGGCTGTGATTCATAGACCAGGCAGGCCTCGAATTTACCTGCTTCTGCCTCCTGAGTACTGGGATTAAAGGCATGTAAAAATGTGCAAAATCATTGGGAATCCTGTGGATAAGTGGTCCGTTTCAAAGTTGTGGACATAGCACCAGAAAAATGGTTTTGAGATTTTACCAGTTGTCTTTTTTTCTGTTGCCATGACAAAACATGACCAGAGGAATTTATAAAAACATTTAAGCCAGGCGGTGGTGGCGCACACCTTTAATCCCAGCACTCAGGAGGCAGAGGCAGGCTGATCATGAGTTTGAGGGCACCCTGGTCTACAAAGCAAGTCCAGGACAGCCGGTATACAGAGAAACCCGTCTCAAAAAAATAAAACAAAAAAAAAAAAACCCAAAAACCAAAAAACTTAATTTGGGGTCACTAGTCCCAGAGGGTTAGAGTTCATGACCATTATGGCTGGAGCAGGGCACTGAAGCAGTAGCTGAGACCTGTGTTGTGAGCCAACACCCAGGAGGCAGACACAATGGCATGGACCTGTGAAACCAGATGCACACTCTAATCCTCTGCAAACAGTTCTGACTACTAGCTAGCACTTGTCAACATCTGTACTCAAGGGGTCAGCTCTCACAACCCAGTAACTTGGTTGGTGTGAATGTCACAGACCAAAGTTTGGGTGTACATTACTGAACTATTTGTAAAATTTTATTGCTCGGGTACTACGTAAAAGCAGCATGGGGCGGGAGAGATGGCTCAGAGTTTAAGAGCACCAACTGCTCTTCCAGAGGTCCTGAGTTCAATCCCAGCAACCACATGGTGGCTCACAAACATCTATAATGAGATCTGGTGCCCGGACACAGCAGAAAGAACACTGTATACATAGTTAAAAAAAAAAGAAATAAAAATCCCATGTGAAGGTTTGAGACCCTCATGACATCTGAGCACTTATGATTGTGTAGTGGATTCAGTTGCCACAATTATCAAGTATGAGTGAGTTTCAGAGAGTTCCAAGTCAGTACCCACTTAAAAATAAGTTGGCTAGAGAGCTCACCAAGTGGCAGAACACTTGTCTAGCACACTCACATTAGTGTAAGACATGCAGGGGTTTTCCACAGTTCTATTCACTGACATAGTAATGGTGACAAAAAGTAATACCGTGTACTTAGAACTACCATAAAAATCCAAGACTGGCCGGGCGGTGGTGGCGCACGCCTTTAATCCCAGCACTTGGGAGGCAGAGGCAGGCGGATCTCTGTGAGTTCGAGGCCAGCCTGGCCTACAAAGTCCAGGACAGCCTGTTTTTTTTTTTTTTTTGGGGGGGGGGGGGGTAAACAAACCTGGGGCTGAAGAGAAGATTCAAAAATAAAGCGAACTGGCTGCTATTCTAGAGGACCCAGGTTTTGATTTCCAGCACCCACAAAGCAACTAATGTACACCACCAGTTTAGGGGACCCAACACCCTTTTCTGATCTGCACACATCTGGTGTGAGCATACATGTAGGCGAGCACACCCATCTATGTAAAATAAAAAAGCAGAGTTATTTCCAGACTATAAAATGTACGGCAGAAAGATAGTACAAACTGTATAGACTTTTGTAAATTCATAAGTACAAAGTTTATTCCAAATAAATCACTCTATAATTACTGAAAAAATGCTTTGTTATTTGGCTTGCCCATATATTTAATAAATCATCTAAACAACACAAGAAATGTACAAAGCTATACAAAATAACTTAATATTTAAAAACTAGACTGATACAGTCTGTGAGATAGATCTCTTTTAGAGCACCCTATGTATTTACAAATCATGTATGTTTTTTAAGGGGGTAAAAGAAAGGATGTTTTAAAGCTTCTTTGAGAGTAATTCTTTTGGCTGGGTCATACTCCAACATTTTCCCAATGAGGTCAAAGAGAAGCTCATGTTCGACATCCTGAGATAACATAAACTCCTGAAACAAGAGAAACATTCTTAGGATCTGTACTTTCTTCATCAAAAAAAACAGAAGGACCCTCTTCACAATCATGGGATGCCAGGTGACTAGGCCTCCCTTTTAAATCATTCCTAAAATGTTTCTAGAATGGGGGAGGGGAAGAGCCAAGTGCAGTAGCGCACACCTGTAATCTCAGCACCGTGCTGATAGAAATTTCTGAAACCACCCTGGACTACATACTAATATGTCCACATACAAGACCCTGTCTCAAAAAAGCAAAACTCTACACCAGAAACAGAGACAACAGAGTGTACAGGTCAGCAGTAGACTATAATGGTCAAGGGGTTCTCTATAACCCCAAAAGTGGGGGGAAAAAGTGGGAGCACGTGAGTCCTCAAAAAGACCATACAAGGGTTACCTTCAGAGGTTTACAGCGCCGCGTAACATATCTGCCAGCAGAACTGTGTTCATCCCAATCCAATCGATCATGATGGAAATATTTACGTTTCCTAAAACAGTTAAACATTCACATTTACCATGCTGTCCTCCCCAAACTTAAAATATCTAGCAAAGGTGAATAGTCCCATCAATTACTCTATTTTTCCAGATTTAATCTTTTTTAAGATATAGCCAAGGAACAGAAATACTAAGTTCTTCACCATCAATAATGCAATATGCTATTTAACTGAAAAAGAATTAGTTTTTTTCTAGTTTCAATCATAAAGATCACACAATTCAAGTAAAACCTACCTGGTTTTCTCTATCATATGCTTTGGCAGTGGTCCAAGAATCCTTTCCATCATTGCTAAATGTTCCCTGCTATCATGAGTCTGAAATTAAAAAAAAAAAAAACATTTGTTAGTCAATAATACTTATACATCGTGCCCCATTCGACAACCCAGTGCTAGTTCTCTAGTCCCAGCTGTTCAGAACTGCATCCAAAACAGCATGCAGCAGGTTGCAAGACAGTAATCTATTTATTGTAAGCCTGAAGATGGCCTGTGACCTTCCCTAAATGGTTGGAGACAACTTACAATATTTGTTTTGTTTTTTTGAGACAGGGTTTCACTGTGTAGCCTTGGATGTCCGGAACTAGCTCTGTACACCAGGCCGGCCTTGAACTCAGAGATCTGCCTGCCTCCAGAATGCTGTAATCAAAGGCCTGTGCCAGCATGCCAGGCACAAGTAGGCAGTTTTTAATGCAAAGTCACTAAAACACATCATTTATTGTCACTTACTGGAAAAACTGTAAATCCAAGATAATACTCGATAAGAATACATCCTATACTCCAGACATCACATGGTTGCGACCACCCTAGGGCTGCAAAGCAAAGCACAATGTCACGGGAGAAAACCTATTTCTGAAAGACATTTTACCATAAAATTCAAAAGTAAATGTAAAGGCTTTGGAAGTAGAGGTAGGGAATCCTTAGAGCTAGTTAGGCTAGCAAAAACTGTCAAGTTCTGAATTTAGTCAGACACCCTGCCCTCAACATATAACTGAATCCTGAACTTTCATTTTTGTTTACTACATGCCAGGAGCATTAATTAGACAGTACCATACAGTCTCCCTGATGTACTTAGGTACGTGGTAGACAATACAATTTGCTCTTCACAGATGTGTACCTCACGTTAGTCTTGAGTGGGAGGCTGTTCCTCACTCAGTCTTCAGGTGATCAGGCAACAGCCTCTGGGATTACAGACACATATCACACCTGGGTTTGTCTAAGATTCTAAGATCCTCACTCAACAACACATTCCTCAAAAACAATCTCATTTTTAAAAGTCACAGCTGTTTTAGTTGTGACTTCAAGGTTTCTGTTTTTGAAATAGGATCTCACTATGCCAATTAGGATGGCTTCTAACTCAAGAGATCCACCAGCCTCTGATTAAAGGTGGGTACTGGAGCTGGACAGATGGCTCAGCGGTTAAGAGCAATGTCTGCTCTTCCAGAGGTTCAGAGTTCAATTTCCAGCAACCATATGGTGGCTCACAACCATCTAGAATGAAATCTGGTGCCATCTTTTGGCATGCAGGGGTATATGCAGATAGAGCTCTCATATATGTAAAATAAATAAATCTTTAAAAGTGGGTACTACCATGCCCAGAAATTTGAAGATTTGCTAATACTATTTCTTTTTTTGTTTTGTTTTTGTTTAAAAACAGTCATACAAGGGCTGGAGAGATGGCTCAGAGGTTAAGAATACTAGCTGTCCTTCCAGAGGTCCTGAGTTCAGTTCCCAGCAACCACATGGTAGCTCCTAACCATCCATAATGAGATCTGGTGCCCTCTTCTAGCCTGTAGGCATACATGCAGACAGAACACTGCATACATAATAAATAATGTTTTTTAAAAGTCCTACAAATAATATCCAAAAACTACAAATTTTGTGTTGGATTTAATAAAGCAGTGTAGGTTTAAGTATAGTAAGTACTAACCTAAAATAACTTCAGGTGCTCTGTAATGTCTTGTAGATACCAATGTACTGTGATGTTCATCATCGTATGTTGCACTTCCAAAATCTACAACTTTAATATCTGGATTTATTAAGGTACGTTCATCACGTTTCTGAAAATCATAAGTAACAAATTATGAAGGCAAACTACTGAAACAGTATTCATTAGCACTGTGATCATGCTATAAAGAGCTTACCATTTTGGGATTATAAGCCTCTGTGTAGTCAGACTTCACAAATAAGATGTTTTCAGGCTTTAAGTCTGTATGAGTCAATTTATTACTGTGCAAAACTGAAAGTACAAAAAAGAAGTACAGTTATTTTTAGTCTCAAAAATCAAGATAACAAAATCATAAGCCCAACATTGTACACATGCTTATAATCTTAGCACTCAAGAACTTGAGGAAATCTAAGACCAGACTAGGTAGGATACTTAATGAGACTTTGTCATTTTTGTTTGTGACAGTGTCCCTCTATATAGCCCTGGCTTTCCTAAACTCAGCATGTGGCATTTGAGTGCTGTAATTAAAGATGCACACCATCCGACCTGGCCGAGACTGTCATTAAGAACAAACAAGACAGCCCGATGAGACTGCTCAATGGTTAAAGCTTGCACTTATACAGCTCTTCAAGACCTGAGTTCAATCCTAGTACCCACATTAAGTGCCTCATAACCACCTGAAACATCAACTCCAGGGGATCTGACAATCTACAATCATGTTTCTGTTGTGCAACATGAAAATAACAAAATTAAACAAAAGAAAAAAATCCCCAAACCTATGATGTCTTTTTTTTTTAAGGCTTTTAAAGATAGTTTCTGTGTATTCTTGACTGTCCTGGACTCACTTTGTGGATCAGGCTAACCTTGAATTTAAGAGATCCACCTCCCTCTCTGCCTCCGTGAGTGCTGGGATTAAAGGCGTGCGACACCACACCCAGCAATTACAGACAGCTGTGAACTGCATGTGGGTGCTGGGATTTGAACCTGGGTCCTTTGGAAGAGCAGTCAGTGCTCTTAACCGCTGAGCCATCTCTCCAGCCCCCTCTGATGTCTTCTTGTATACTGTAAAAAGCGATCAATAACCTTGGTCTAGTAGAAAAATCCCCAGAGAAGGTGTGGGGTGCAAGCCTGATAATGAACTATTTCAATCCACACAATGTTCCATCTACCCACAGCACTCAGGTGGTTCATACTCGGCACTAGGACAAAGTGCGCGGCAGCTGAGAATGATGGCTCCCATCTGTAATCCCAGCACTTAGAAGAACAAGGTCAGCTGACAGAAAGGACAGTAGCAACAAGAAATTCAAAGCCAGGCTGACTTACATTATCTCATTAGAGGCCAGTCAGGTCTATAAAGTGAGAAAGCCTGTCTCAAAACAGGCAAGTGGGCGCGCAGTGTTTGATAAAGTTAAGATATGTTGTACTTAATTTTCTAGAACTCAGGGCTGGAGAGATGGCTCAGCGGTTAAGAGCACTGGCTGCTCTTCCAGAGGTCATGAGTTCAATTCCCAGCAACCACATGGTGGCTCACAACCATCCATAATGAAATCTGGTGCCCTCTTCTGGCCTGCAGATATACCCGCAGACAGAACACTGTATACACAATAAATAAATCTTTAAAAAAAAAAAAAAGAATATGTTAAAAAAAAAATTTTTTTCTAGAACTCTAGGTTAAAAAAATCTTACGCATACACCTTTCATTTTTTGTTTTGAGATAAGATCCTTGTAGCTCAGGCTGGCCTCAAACTAAGATAAAAAGTCACTTTAAAATTCTGATCTTTCTGCCATCTACTAAGGGCTAGAATTACAGTGGTATACCACTGTGCTCAGCTTATGTATCAAACTTAGAGTTATTTTTTGTTTGTTTTTTTGAGACAGGGTTTCTCGGTGTAGCAGCTCTGGCTGTCCTGGAACTCACTGTGCAGACCAGACTGGCCTCAATCTCAAGACATCCGCCTGCCTCTGCCTCCCCAGCACTGGGATTAAAGGGGCACACCGCCAGACCATTAAATTCTACATTAGACCTCATCTTTTAGTCTTCTAAGGTGATGAGGACAAACAAAAAAAGCATCATTTGTCACTAAACTAGAGCCCCCGGCTCCAGGAGGTTCTCTAAAGATTCAAGTTAGTCTGACATTAGTTTCGAAAAGATTATGTCAAGAACTTACAATTTACAGATCTGCATATCTGATATGCCATCTTCCTGATGTGATCCATTCGAAATGGCAGAAAACCGTTTTCCTTAATGAAGTCGTAAGTACTAAGCCCCAGAAGTTCAAACACAATGCAGATGTGGCCACGATGCTTAAACCACTCCAACATCTGGACACAGCAGCTACAGACACACGGGAGATAACTTACTAGAGCTTACAATTCAGATACATCCGACAATATCTTACTAGAGCTTACAATTCAGATACATCTGACAATATCTTACTAGAGCTTACAATTCAGATACATCCGACAATATTCCCAACTTTTAATTTGATACTTACAAAGTACTGTGGGGGTCCGTTGTATTTAAGTGTTCCAAAACTTGTATTTCTGATTGAGCAGCTTCACAATATCTATCCACTTTTTTAACTATTTTTACTGCTACTCGTCTACCTCCCCTGTTAAACAGAGTAAATATACATTAAAAAGATGATAATCAGTTGCCCGTAGTGGCGCCCGCCTTTAGTCCCAGCACTTAGGAGGCAGAGGCAGGCGGATCTCTGAGAGTTCTAGGCCAGCCTGGTCTACAAAGCAAGTCTAGGACAGCCAGGGCTATTACACAGAGAAACCCTGCCTCAAAAAATAAACAAAATATACCAAAAAGATGATAATCTGTCAGCTCACAACTGCCTGTAGGTTCCAGTTCCAGAGGATCTCATGCCCTCACACAGACACAATGCATATAAATTAATCATTTAAAAAAGTAGCAATAATCCAAACTGGTATAGTAGCACCCTCCTTTAATCCAAGCACTCTGAAGGCACAGGCAGGAGGAGCTCTGAGGTTCAAAGCCAGCCTGGCAACATATCAAGATCCAGGACAGCCAGGGCTACAGAGAGGCCCTGTCTCCAAAAAAAAAGAAGAAAAAATTAAAGAAAAAAGGTACTGCAATGTTAAGCAATACAAATAACTTTTCACTCTAATAGAATCAGTAATGCCATCATTTACTAAATAACAATCTTTAACTGCATCCCAACTCAAAAAGTTGTCCTCTGTTCCTTCAACTAAAGAAAGAACACGAACAGTCTAGGTTAAGTAAATACTATGTTGGGATAAATAACACTACCTCAATCTGTCACCTTCTAAGACTCAAAACAAATGCAGTTTGCTCTTATAATGTCCACCACTGTCAAATATCTCAACTCTTTCTCTGTTCCAGGTTATCACAAAAGGTTGATGCTAGGTTACAGCCTCTTCCAACTCAATTCATTTAGAAAGTTTCTGCTATTCTTGGGGCAGAAAATGTATAGCTAATGGAAAAAGTGATTGGTTTGCATCAGCAAGGCCCCATGTACTATCCCCAGCCTTTAAACACATTTCATTTATTCAGAAAAAAAAGTAAAGGTACAGAAAAACATCTTTAACTGTTTGCTACGTCTTGCTCTTACTCCAAATTTCAATTCCCAGTACCTGCACTGGGCAGCTCACAGCCACCTGATTTGACACCCTTTTCTAGCCTCTGCATTCATACGCATGAGTGCACACACAATTTAAAATCAAGGGCTGAATAGGCGGCTTAGTGGTTAAGAGGCTGCTGCTCTTCCAGAGGTCCCGAGTTCAATTCCCAGCAACCACATGGTAACTCAGAACCACCCACAGTGTGATCTTGTGCCCTCTTCTAGCTGCAGGTGTACATGCAGATAGAGCACTCGTATACATAAATCTTAAAAAAAAAGATAAAAGATAAAACCAAATATTATTAGCATGGTGAATCCCTGGGTCTGATCACCAACATGGGTTGAGGGGTACGAAAGCACTAATCAAGTTTATGGACATAAATAATTACATCTTCAACACCATCTACAAGAGCAATCATCAGTCCCGACTGTAGAAACAACAACAACAAACACCACAAAGCAGGGTGGAGAGATGGCTCAGCAGTTAAGAGCACTGGCTGCTCTTCCAGAGGTCATGAGTTCAATTCCCAGCAACCACATGGTGGCTCACAACCATCCATAATGAAATCTGGTGCCCTCTTCTGGCCTGCAGATATACCTGCAGACAGAACACTGTATACATAATAAATCTTAAAAAAAAAAAAAAAAAACAAAAACACCACAAAGCTTTCTGTTCCCTCCCCAACCAGGAAGCTGCACATACTATATAGCTGATTTTGTTAAAAAAAAAAACAAGAACAAAAAATGAACCAAAAAACCACACACAAGAGGCCAAGTGTGATGACAGTCCCAGCAGTCAAGAGGCAAGCATACAGAGTTCTGAGAGCTCCAGACCTCCATAGTGAGACCGTCTCAAAACCAGAAAACAAAAACCACCAAATAAGCTAAGTGAATTTGCTCTACTGAAGAACCCAAAATGTAATCTTGAAATTTACACATTATAATCAAGTGGTGTTGACACATGCCTTCAATCCCAACACTTAGGAGTCAGATGCAGGAGGATTTCTTGAATTCAAAGCCAGCCTGTTCTACAGAGTGAAATATAGGACAGCCAGGGGAAAGGAGGAGAAACCCTGCCTCAAAAAACAACAACAATAATAGAAACTTACATGTTATGATCGATGCACTCCACTACTTTTCCAAAAGCACCTTCACCTAAAGTATCAACAACTTCATCTAAAAAAAGAGAAACAAATCTCCTTTATGATGGGAAGTGGGAACAATGTTCTTATAAGTGCTATTAATGCAGATTATTCTAGGTGATACTGCAAATTTCCTCATCAGTAATTACTTATCAGTCAACATCATTCAAAACAGACAACTATTCTTGGATCTAATTTCATTCTCCGGCTAATTTCATTAACATGATCTACTGTTCTGGAAATTTGCTTAGTAATAAAACTCTAAAAGAAAGCAAAGACAATTCCCTCCCACCAAAAGAAATGAAAGCAAAACAAAAAACAGAAAGAAAAAAAGACTTCCAATCCCTGCAATCTTAATCTATATAAACATATAGATTATGTTATCTGAAAAGTTAATAAGTGTTAAAAAATATTCTATACATCTTGCACTTAGAACGTCTCCACTCTGACAGATCAGGTGACCCTCCTCATCATCATCCTCTACACTCCTGGATCTTTTCCTTCGGTGGCTCTTCTGGAAACGTCAAGTGGGCGGCACCAAGATCATCCAGCCAATCAATATACCCGAGTGAATTCAGGGCAGAATACGAAATTCATTCAGCGGGGAGATATTCAGGCATTCAGATACACGCCAGGCCACAAACGGTTGGCAGGAGCAATTTCAAATTCAGTCCCCAGAAATTCACAGGGCACATAGTTTATGTTAACAGGAGAAAAACATGGCAAGGAACAGATTTTCAGATAAGATACTCAAAGTGGTAAGGCAACAAAACATAAACACAATTGTTTTTGTTAAAAAAAAAAAAAAAAAGCTTATCTGTACCATTTACTGAGACATAGTGTCCTAATTTAATGCTACAAAACTGTAGGATGTAGTATTTACTTTAGTGCACTGTGGCCAAATTAAGATTTGGCCTAAGAAAATAAATATTAACTAAAACCTACTTTTAAGTCCTAATTTTGGGAGGAAAAAAGATTTGGTATATAACATTATAGAATTTAAAATGTCATCTGAGTTCCAAATTAATACGTGAAACTATGGGTTCAAATCTGTAGTCGGCTTAATGAGAAAAAGATTACAGAACATGTTAAGTCATAATTAACTCTCACACAAAAATACCTAATTCTTTGTGATAAACTGACTGAATTTATCAAAGATTTCTCAAAATAACATTAAGGAAATCTTTACTGCACTAATGTTCTGGAATGACAATCAGTAGCTAATCAGTGATTAATCTATCACTACAGAACTAAATATGCATTCTTTTCATTAATTTCTTATGCAATGCACTAACACTGAAAGAACACTCCTGGAAGGTAGAGTTGTGATGACTTTTTTAAAAGTTTCTCAACACAAATCTGCTTCCTGTTCTCCATGGGAAATACAAAATTTCAAGATGTTTTAAAAGTGCTCATACCCCATGTGAAGGATGACCTGAGATGGCGCCGTGAGTCCTGTGTTTACTTTTGCAACTGCTTCTTCCACTTCTACCAGAGGACTTGCTGCTGTGATTCTGGTATCTATTCTCAGGGTCTCCATAGTGATGTCCTGGCTCACATGCCATGTAGTCATTCCTGTATTCATCAATATAGCGTCGACTACGATAACCTTTTTCTTTTATGAATCTGCTTTCCAGATAATAGCTAGAGGAGAAAAAAAGTTTGTTTTATAGCAACATTAAACAAACAAAAAAACCACCCAACACCAAATTCTCAAGTTGCTTTTGAAGTACAGAGGATTTAATTACGTGTGTGTGTGTGTGTGTGTGTGTGTGTGTGTGTGTGTGTCTGTGTTGGGAGCCCTAGTGAGGGCATCAGGTCTCAGTCCTGCTCCAGCTGGAGTGACAGGTCACAGTGGTAGGGTGCCTGAAGTGCTTACATCAAAAGCTGTAAGTCCTGGATGAGCCATCTTCCCAGTCCACAGCTGCCTTCCTTACCTGTCGGTGGCTTTGGAGTGATTGTGTTTGCAGCGATTGTGCTCCCCGGCACTATCTGATCTCTTCCTTCTTTTATAACTGCCAATGCTTCTCCATGTTCCATAATCCCAATCTCTGTCATTCCAGTCAGGACAATATGTTCTCTTTGAATGTCTCATCTACATGAAAGACAAACGTTCCCAGTTGAATTGTACTTCTGTGGTGTTCAGTAGTAAAAGCTTTCTTTGCAAATTCCCACTTGTTTTGATTTGTTTTTTCTCTTCCCAATATGGTCTCACTATGTAGCTCTAGCCATGTAGACCAGGCTGCTTTTGAACTCATAGCTCTGCCTACCTCTTGCCTCCAGAGTACTGAGATAGTTCTGAAATTACTGTCAACCGTCTGAATTCATAAGTTATTGCATTGTCTCAGATTCTGGAATCTGAACTTCATTCAGAGATTTTTCTACCTTGTTCTCACCATGGCCAAATTCAGAAGTGGAAAAGCGGTTTCCATCTAACTTGGGCAAAATTTTACCACAGCCCTTCAAGACAAACTACAGGTTCACACCATTCAATTTCTGCCAGAAACAAGTCTCCCTTCAACACAACCAAATGCCCTAATTTTTTTTTTAATCTACGTTTAGATGCTATGACGCGTTTGTTTCCACGGCTCAATAAAAATGCGGTTCAGAGCCGGGCGTAGTGGCGCACGCCTTTAATCCCAGCACTCGGGAGGCAGAGGCAGGCGGATCTCTGTGAGTTCGAGGCCAGCCTGGTCTACAAAGCGAGTCCAGGACAGCCAGGGCTACACAGAGAAACCCCGTCTCGAAAAACAAAAAAAAAGAAAAAAAATAATGCGGTTCAGCAGACGACCTCGCTTTCCAACATCCCTTCAAGTAAACTTCCTGCTGATGATATCCTTGACTGTTAGCAAAGTGAGACAGGGAAGAATATGGAGCCTGAGAAGAAAAATGGCTCATCACAGGTGCACAGGGGACTGGCTTTGCTCTAGGCTGCCTCAGCAAACTCCAGGCATCACTAATGAAGCCAGTTTACTCACAGGGCAAGCCGCGATGACGAAGCGATAAAGCTGTTTATAGAGTGGAGGCGCTGGGTGCTCCCTCCCCTTTCCGGTACATTTCACAACTTTGTTTACAAAGAAAATTTCTTCTAACTTTTTTTGGGGAGTGGGGAAGGGCTGTTGGGAGACGGGGTTTCTCTGTGTAGCCCAGGCTGCCCTGTGAGTTCCGGGATAGCTAGGGCTACACAGAGAAACCCCGTCTCGAAGAAAAAAAAAAAACAAAAGAGGATTTTCACTGTCTCTAGCTATGTAACCATGGCCGCCTAAATCCTAAGGCCCTCTTCAAAGCACTTGCAGCTCTCTGACAAGCCCTGTCCGTGTGCCTTCCATTTCTAATAAGCTCAACTTTGCTTCCTATCAGGCGCCTCGGGAATCCTCCGCTTCGTCGAAGCTGGGCTTTGCCTCGGTGGAGGATTTCCTACTAAGAACTGGGGTGACAACCTGCCGTGAAGGTGTACCCACAGCGCCCACGGCTGACAAGACCAATCAAGCCCCCGTGGGTCCGCCCTGGTCGACAAGACTTTTCGCTTCCAGTTTAAGGAAACCAAGAGAGAAGAGAGAGAAAAAACGCCCCAAGAAACTGCGTTTGCGCCACTTCCTCCTGAGTCACCAGGACCGAGAGGAAAAATAGGGCGAGGAGCCCCGATGGACGCTTAGGCCGCGCGCGCCCCGGTGCCGCCACCCCGGAGGACCAGCGCGGCCTCCCCCCACCGCCATCGCCCCGGACGCCCGGGCGGCCATCACCGTCCCCGCCCGCGCTCAGAGGCTGCGGCCAGAGCTCCGCAGCGCTGGCCGAGCGCCGCTCCGGGCAGCTCCGCCGTGAGGGGCCGCGGCGGGGGTCCTCGCGCGACATCCGGGGAAGTCCAAGGAACAGATGGGCGGCGCAGCGCCTGGACACCAGGAGGGACCCTGGTAGGCACGGCACCTTACCGTTCCGCAGAGACTCCGACCCTGGGCGCAAAGCTCGCAAGGCGACGGTGGGAGGCGTGCTGCCGACGGCGACGAGCTGGCAGCACAAAATGGAGCGCACTGCCGCAGCGAGAGATTCTTCTCGAAAACACTGGTGACGCAGAGGGGGCGGGGCCTAGGCGGCGCCGAGTGCGCAGGCGCGGGCCCGAGTGGGCGGGGAAGAGGTGTGGGCGCTGGCCACATGGGTGCGACTTCTGAGGATGCCAGGCACCGCAGGATACAGTAATAATCTCCTCCAAGCTCACCAAAAAAAAAACAAAAAACCGAATCTGAGTTCAGGAACAAGAAAGACTAGGGAAGCTAGGTGAAAAGTAGGACGTGCCCTGACTGCAAGCGTTGAAGCGTTTTAAATTACACCAACAAAGAAGCTTTGGTTAGTAATTGACTTTGACTAAGGCTGTGACCTATTTTTAACTAGTTTTTAGTAGTTGGGTATGACATGCATCGAAATTGAATATATTCCCCCAAGTTTTTAGAAATAGAAGAAATGGGTGCCGGCGTGGTGGCGCATGCCTTTAATCCCAACACTCCGGAGGCAGAGGCAGGTGGATCTCTGAGTTCAAGGCTAGCCTGGTCTACAAAGTGAGTCCAGGACAGCCAGGGCTACAAAGAGAAACCTTGTCTCAAAACAAACAAACAAACAAACAAAAAAGCAAGCAGGGGCTGGAGAGATGGCTCAGCGGTTAAGAGCACTGGCTAGTGCTCTTCCTAAGGTCCTGAGTTCAATTCCTAGCAACCACATGGTGGCTCACAACCATGCACAGTGTGATCTGATGCCCTCTTCTGGCTGCAGGTGTACATGCAGATAGAGCACTCATATCCATAAAATAAAAATTAAAATAATTTAAAAAACAAGCAAACAACAATAACAAAAAAATGGGTGAACAGGACCTTGATTGTATAAGTAGACAGATTAGTAAGATGTGTTGAAATCCCATCAGCCCACCTCCTATTTCCCTAGTAACACTAAAAATGTAAACATCAACTTTGTAACTCCTTTTGCCTCTATAGTGAAAGAAAGGAAGGAAGGAAGAGAGATAGAGAAATTGTTAGGGTCTGGAACTCACTGAAGAATCACCACAGACTCAAATAGTATGCAACCAGGAATGGGTGTTTATTATCTAGCACACAGAGGTCACCACTTAGGTAAAAATGGCAACCCAGGACCAAGGCACACAGGCCTTTTAAAAACATTTAGGGGAAAGCCAGGCATGGTGGCGCATGCCTTTAATCCCAGCATGTGGGAGGCAGAGGTAGGCTGATCTCTGTGAGTTTGAGGCCAGCCTGGTCTACAAAGTGAGTCCAGGATGGCCCATATTGCTATACAGAGAAACCCTGTCTACAAAAAAACAAAAAAAGAAGGGAATTCCTGGAAAGATTAAGTAATTTTAATATAATTCCAGCATTCAAACTAAAAACGCAAGTGGAAGCAAAAGCGGAGGGAATCTTTAGCCAGCATCCATGAGTTTATCATAAGACAAGAAGGGATTCCTCCAGCAGCCTGCATCCTTGAGTAACTTGGAAGCCTTATCTTTTCTCCAGCTAGATGGCCAGCCTGCTTTTGCTTGTCTATTGTCTGTGACTTTTCCAGTAGCTGCTAAAATGCAGAAGTCTGTCATGGAGTCTGCCTAGCAACTCCCTGAAGTCAAGACTTTTTTAGGGGGAGACCTAGAGTCCTTCAGGGAATCTTTAATTAGGGGTCCCCAGGTCCTTTCAGAATACCTCTGGGCCTAGGCAGAGGTCTAACACTCTGATCTGCTTGAAAGATAAGAACATTAAGTACCATTACCTCCTCCCTTAAGAGTTAATCCAGGCCTGGGCAGTGGTGGCACACATCTTTAATCCCAGCACTCAGGTCTCTGAGTCCATGTTCAGTCTAGTGTATGTAGCAAATTCCAGCCCACAACCAGAAACCGGAGAGGAGGGTGTTGAAGTTGGCTTAGCAGCTGAAGACAATTCCACCAAGCCTACTTGAATTCAATGCCCCAGGAAACACATAGTGGAAGGAGAGAACTGACTTCTGCAACAACTTCCTACACGAAAAATAAACATATTTTTTTTTTCAAGACAAGGTTTCTCTGTGTAACAGCTCTGGCTGTCCTGGAACTTGCTCTGTAAACCAGGCTGGCCTCGAACTCACAGAGATCCACTTGCCTCTTCCTCCTAAGTGCTGGGATTAAAGGCATGTGCCACCACTACCTGGTGAAAAAATTTATTTTTTTAAAGATCCATTTTAAAAAATTTAAATTGATGTGTATGAGTGTTTTGCCTACATGTATATATGTACATCCATGGGTGCTTGTCCAAGGAGGCCAGATGGGTCAGATCGTTTGAAAATGGATTTACAGATGGGTGTGAGCCACCAAATGTGTGCTGAGAAGAAAACCTGGGTCCTCTACAAGAGCAAATGCTCTTAATCTTTGACCCATTTCTCTAGCCCATATATATATATATATCTATATATATATACACACACATATATATATATATATAGAGAGAGAGAGAGAGAGAGAGAGATCTCAGACTGTCAATCATCTGGCCAACTCCCTCCTCCAAATCTAATTTACCTAAAATTGGGCTAAAAGATGGGAGGTCGACTTTGCCTCTTCTAGTTGGCTCGTGGTTTTTGCTTTCTTCCAAGAGGGAGCACTTTTGCTGGGAGCTAGTTTTTGAGACTTCTGCCCATCACCATGGAGGAGCCATCAGATAAGTTCGACCCAATTGTGGACCCCAAAACTCCTCAGATGAACGATGAAGATTCCTCGGATAATTCAGAAGTCCTACAGCCAGAAATGTTAGCAAAGGTCATGAAGAAACTGACCCTCAACCCCAGAGCCAAACGGTCAGCACGTCATTGCCGTCGTCAACACCAGATTGAGAACAGACCAATGGAGAACAGAAGTGAAAAAATCTTACGGGAAGTTCAGAGCGCGTTTCCCAAGAGGAGAGTCCGCACACTGTTGTCGGTGCTGAAAGATCCTGTAGCCAGAATGAAAAGATTTATTCGGATTGAGAAGAAACTAGGAAGTCCTAATGGAAATGAGTACGAAGAAAACAAGGAGCCATTCAGATGTCTGCACTTTCTGCCTATACCAAGGGTGGGATCCTTCTGAGAATGGTAAAATAGGGAAAAATTAGGACAATCCATTCAAATTGTACACTGTTCTGAGTGCTGGTGATGGCATGCAGCAGCTGTGAAAGCATCTTTTTTTTTGAAGATTAAACTTTTCCTGGTGCTGGGGAAAAAAAAAAAGATGGGAGGTCCTATACTTATCTTTCCCAGAAACCACTCCTCTTTACAGCCACTTAGAATGCTACCTGCCCCCCAAGTGGGGCCATAGAGGAGTGGCAGCTGCAATAATAACTTTGTTTTGTCACCAATTTGAAGATTTATAATCACCATGGAAGCAAAGCTCTGAGCAGCATGTCTGTGAGAGTTTCTAGCCTGGTTTGAGAAGGTCCACCCTAAATGTAGATGGCACAATTCTTTTTGTTGTTGTTGTTGTTGTTTTTCGAGACAGGGTTTCTCTGTGTAACCCTGGCTGTCCTGGACTCACTTTGTAGACCAGGCTGGCCTCGAACTCACAAAGATCTGCCTGCCTCTGCCTCCCAAGTGCTGGGATTAAAGGCGTGAGCCACCACCGCCCAGCAAATGGCACAATTCTATGGACAGTCTTGGACTCAGTTAAAAGGGAACCAGGAGGTGGAGAGATGGCTCAGGGTTAAGAGCACTGACCGCTCTTTCAAAGTACCTGGGTCAATTCCTGGCACCCACATGGCGCCTCACAACCATCTGTAACCGCAGTCCAACATCCTCCTCTGTGAACACTGCATGTATATGGTGCACAGCCATACAGGCAGGCAAAGCATCCATACACATAAAAATAAATAAATATTTTTCAAAAGGGGGCGTGCCAATCTAATAACCAGCATTAATCTCCCTGTGGTTTTTTTAAGCTTTTTTATTGAGTCTTTGTGAGTTTCACATCATGCACCTCATTTCCACTCATCTCCCTGTCTCTTCATATCCTCCCTCTGCCCTTGCAACCTACACTACAAAGGACAATAGAAAACAAAATTAAAAAACAACAAAACATTAAAAAATATCATTCTAGAAGCTGTAGTCTGTCTCACAGTATACCCTTTTGTCCACACATCTTTACTTGAAAGTGTTCATTGCAATGAGTCATTGGTCTGGTTCCAGTCTCTTGGCTCCTGTTACATGATCAATACTGGATCTTTATGGGGACTCCTCTCAGATATTCAGATATCTTTTTTTTTTTTAAGATTTATTTATTTTTGCCGGGCGTGGTGGCGCACGCCTTTAATCCCAGCACTTGGGAGGCAGAGGCAGGTGGATCTCTGTGAGTTCGAGGCCAACCTGGTCTACAAAGCGAGTCCAGGACAGCCAGAGCTGTTACACAGAGAAACCCTGTCTTGAAAAACCAAAAAAAAAAAAAAAAAGATTTAATTTATTTATTTTATCTATGAGTGCTCTATCTACACTCACACCTGTAGCCAGAAGAGGGCATCAGATCACATTATGGATGGTTGTGAGCCACCATGTGGTTGCTGGGAATTGAACTCAGGACCTCTGGAAGAGCACTGCTCTTAACCGCTGAGCCATCTCCCCAGCCCCTCTCAGATAGCTTGTTGTTGCCTTGAGTCATGGCGATTCTGCAGTTTTGGATCTGCAGGATCAGCTCTTTCATGTTGGGGTGGGCCAACTCATAGCCCTGGATCTGGGCCTGGGTGGTAGCTAAGCTAGCTGGTCAGCCCACTAGCTCTCCTGCATCCACATCTCTTGGGCCAGCTCTCTAGCACTGCACCAGCTAACTTGCCCAATGCCTCAGGCTGCAAGGGGCAAGGCCAGCTCTCCTACTCTCATGCCCTTGGCGTCCTTGGGTCCAGCTCACCTGCACATTCGCCATCAGGGTCAGTTCTACTGTGCTGCCCATAGGAGGCACAGGGCCAGGGGTGGGAACATCTTTTCCAGTCTCATGACCCCAGGGTGAGCTCTTCAGCCTGTCTCAGGTGTCAAGGAGCAAGGTGGGGGGAGGCCATCTCATCCATGGAATCTCTCTGATTTCTGACTGTGGCTACAATGTGACCAGCTGCCTTAGATTCCTGTTGCCTTGATTGACTGAACCCTTGCACAATGAGGCAAAATAAACCCAGGAGCTGCTTGTCAGGTGTTTTGCCCCAGCACCCTGAAAAGTAACCGTATTATGTGTTTACTTTATCCTAGTAATTTATAAATATTGGGTTCACATCATCACCTTTACTACTGTAATCTGTACAATTTGAACTTTGTTTTTGACACAAAGTCTCACTCATGTAGCACACAATGTAGATCAGGTTTTCCTCAAACTTAGGGAGATCCTCTTGCCTCTGCAACAAATGGGTTAATTTACATAACAACCAAGTTGGTGAATGTTTTGGCTTTTAAGCCATTTGCTCTCCTATCACAGCAATCAGTATTGCTTTTTCAGAGCAAAGGAGATAGAGACAGGAGATAACAAATAAACAAACATGCAAAAGTAACTTTTCATTTGCCCGATTTAATTGTCATCTTGGAGGATTACTGCCTCTGTCTGCTAACCCTAGGTCTAGTCCTGGAAGCTTCTAGCCTCTGCACAATCTAATCTAGGCCTAGAATGTTTTCAGCCTCCCAAGTCTTAATGCTAAATAAGCTCACCCTTTCTAGTTATTTCTGACCTCTGGCTGGCTCGTTCAACTCAGCTTTTCTGGCTGGAAACTCTTCTCCGAGCTGGCTGACTCCATCTGGTTATGGACTGAACTGCTCTGCTTGGCCTAAAGGTAACTCTAGCAATCTGTTAAATCTTCTGGCTCCTTCTCATTCTCTGCCTTGGTCTGTCTTCACCTGTATCTAGCTTGTTCTCTCTCCAACCTGTAAAACTTTCCCAGTAAAACTGCCTCCCCTTTCTCTGTGGTGCTCTCCTTACCTCTTTTGTGAGAGTTAGGCATATCCTATTTTGTCAAATCTTTCTGACTTGTCACTTTGCCTCTCAATTAGACATCCCTTTCAAACATGGGTGTTCCTTCTACCAACTAACTTTATCTTCATTGTTTGTAATTAAAGGTCTATACTAAGAGCATGTCAATTCAGCCAGAGGGATTAAAGGTGTGTACTAAGGGAGTGTCTGTATTCTAGCCAGAGCAGCCATGTTGCTGGATGAAAATTCCTCTACACAAACAGGCATGGCTAAGTGCTGGGGCTAAAGAATGATGCATGGTGAACAATGCCTTGAGGAACTGTAAGAGGATCCAGGAAGAAGGCAGAGGACCTTTGACCTCTAGTGCATTTTGTTCCCTGGGTTATTCTTGGACTTCATTTCACGCCTCCTGCAACAAGTATTTGCATTCAATTTATAAGACATGTTTATTCTTGTGGATGTTGGAACATAACTATAGAACACGATCTGGTGAAAGGATGTGCTGGGATGTGCTGAGTGTATCCTGAACCTGGATCTGGCCTTCTGCCTTGCTTTCCTTTCTCAGATATAATCCATGGCACATGCCAGGTATTGTGTTTAAACTAGTCTGTCGAGAATGTTCTGGGAAAGGGCTGCTCTGTTAATATTTAGTATGTGCTTACTGACCTTTATTTACATGTTTTTACGAACTCAATCTTCCTTGGATCATTGCTTTCTTTGTTGCATTATGTATAAAGTACACTGAAACTGAAGCATGGTTGTCTACAACTTCAGAGTGTAGACTGCCACATTCTTTCAGGTCCCTGGATCCCAGGTCTCGAAGACACAGATATGCATAGGTTGGCCAGAAAGTTGACACTCCACCACAGCTGTTTTGTTTTTTTTGTTATTCCAGACAGGGTTTCTCTGTGTAACAGCTCTGGCAGTTCTGAACTCGCTCTGTAGACTAGGCTGGCCTTGAACTCAGAGATCTGCCTGCCTCTGTCTCCCGAGTGCTGGGATTAAAGGCGTGCGCCACCACGCCCAGCCACAGCTTTTTTAAAGGGGAGACAAACAGGCAATCATGGTTATAGTTCTTTTAGATAAACTTACTGCCAGTAACACAGAGAGCAGAACGCTAAAAAACCCAGTCACTAATGTGACCAGTGTGGACCAGTCAATTCAGTGTATGTAGAAAGTATTTCATATTCTGGATCAGCAGTTCCTATCTCTGCTATCCTTATGGCTATAAGTGGGCAATCATTGTAAGAATAAGCCTTTCTTTTTCTTTTAGAGAAAGTTTCATGGGGCTGGAGAGATGGCTCAATGGTTAAGAGCACTGGCTGCTCTTCCAAAGGATCTGGGTTCACATTCCAGCAGTCATATGGCAGTTCACAGTTGTCTATAATAGCTGGGTGTGGTGGCACACACCTTTAATCCCAGCACTCAGGAGGCAGAGGCAGTTGGATCTCTGAATTCAAGGCTAACGTGATCTACAAAGAGAGTCCAGGATGGCCAGGGATACACAGAGAAACCCTGTCTCAAAAAACAAAACAAAAAAACAAAAAAGAAAAAAAATTCACTATGTATCCCTGGTTGGACTAGAATTTTCTATCTAAACCAAGGTGCCCTGAACTCACTGTTTCTAGAATGCTGGGATTAAAGGTATGTGAAACCACTCCAGCAGAATAAGTTTTTTTTTTTGGTTTTTCGAGACAAGGTTTCTCTGTGTAGCCCTGGCTGTCCTGGATTCACTTTGTAGACCAGGCTGGCCTCGAACTCGCAAAGATCCGCCTGCCTCTGCCTCCCAAGTGCTGGGATTAAAGGCGTGCGCCACCACCGCCCGGCGCAGAATAAGCTCTTAAGAACCAAAAAGTCAATGTGTTGGCACTATATTTAGCTAAATAGGATGGCTTATGATGATATCCTCATCACAGTCTTCTTTCCTTTTTCGAGTCAGGATTTGCTTTGTAGCACAACCTGGCCTCAAACCCACGATCCTGCCTCTGCCTCCCAAGCACTGAGATTAAAGGTGTGCACAGCCACCACCTGATGATGATTTCCTCCTTCTATCTGCAGAAAGTGAACAGTGAAGGGAAAAATCATTTTCCTAGTCTTAGCATGGTCATACTATGTAATTTGGGTGCTCAAAAAAATGCATGCATCTGAGGATCAGCATCTAAAATGGATACTCAGGCCAGGCGTGGTGGCACATGCCTTTAATCCCAGCACTTGGGAGCCAGAGGCAGGCGGATCTCTGTGAGTTCAAGGCCAGCCTGGTCTACAGAATGAGTCCAGGACAGCCAGGGCTACAGAGAAACCCTGTCTCAAAAAACCGTTAGATAGACAGACGATAGATAGATAGGACACTCACATGTAATAAGAACAAGGCATTGCTTTTTATTAAAAGTAGTCATATCAGACAACAGCAGGGATACAGTATATGCTTAAGACTGGGGGTGAAAGCTGTAGGGCTCCCAGATGGAAGTCATCACTGAAAACACTGGAAGGATCAGTCTCTCACATAAACACAACTGGATAAACCACAATGGGCGTGTTCCAGTGAACCATTTGCCGAGTATCTGTCCACCTCTGTTACACCTACTGAGCAAATGGGTTGGCATGAATAGTTATGTCCTTAATGTGTACATCATTAAGAGGTCTGTATGTCTTCTCATTTACTGGTAACTTCTCCAATTCATCCAAAGTCTCCAGACCATCTATTACCCTGAAAGAGAAACAAACATAGCATGTAAACCTTCTCATCTTGAGATATAAAGTATCTATAACAGTTATAGTCTCTGGAAGAGAGCGCTCCATCTCAGTGGTGCCTTCTCCTCTGATCATGTGACCTCCTGGACACAAGTAGTAAAGTGGAACACAAAGGTCAGTCCTATGCATGGAAGTCACCAAGAGACCGAGTGGCCTGAATTCAGAAGGCTCAGGATCCACACTTCCCCAGGTCTACTACTCACCTCCAACCCAGCACACCCACTGCTAGATACTGTTGTAAGAAGAAAGGCGCTGGGCTGGAGAGATGGCTCAGTGGTTAAGAGCAGGGACTGTTCTTCCAGAGGACCCACGTTCAATTCCCAGCATGGCAGTTCACAACTGTCTCTAACACCAAGATCTGACATCCTCACACAGACATATGTGCAGGCAAAACACCAATGCGCATGAAATAAAAATAAATTGTTTTTGCCGGGCGTGGTGGGGCATGCCTTTAGTCCCAGCACTCGGGAGGCAGAGGCAGGCGGATCTCTATGAGTTCACGGCCAGCGTGGTCTACAAAGTGAGTCCCGGACAGTCAAGACTACCCAGAGAAACCCTGTCTCAAAAAACCTAAAAACAAACAAACAAACCAACCAACAAACAAAAACTCTAGCCAATCATGGGGACTCTCACCTATTGTTATCTCAGAACAGGGAAGGCTGAAACAGGAGGATCATGAGTGTGAGGGAAGTCTGGGCTACACTGCCTTAAAAAAATCTTATTTCAAAAACCTAATAAGCTGGGCACGATGGTGCACGCCTTTAACCCCAGCACTTGGGAGGTAGAGGCAGGTGGATCTCTGTGAGTTCAAGGCCACCCTGGTCTACAGAGTGAGTTCCAGATAGCCAGGGATACACAGAGAAACTCAGCCTGGAAAAAAACAGAAAGAAAATGAGACTCAGTGTATAACTTCCTCAGGACCAGAGAGCTGATGACGTATAACCTCCAGGTACTTTTAGTTGTCCAACTGGTCTTTCCAGCATCAGAGATGCTATGAGAATAGCCAGGCACATACACTGATGTGCCGAAGATAGAGATGGCAAGAACACTTACTTTCCAAATACTGTATATTTCATGTCCAGATGTGGCTGCTTGCCATAGGTGATGAAGAACTGAGATCCATTAGTATTTGGGCCATTATTAGCCATAGATACAACACCTCTAACATTGTGCTAAAAAAAGACAAACCAAGGCATTAATTTAACGGTGTTGTTAACTGCAAATTCGAAAGGCAGATTGAAACACTCTGTTTTCTCAATATTCAGGGAACCAAGAAATCATTTAGCTAGCTTATTTCTATTACTATTAATCCAAATGTGCAGGCTGTGTATTATCTTTATCCCTGAAAACCTTGCATGTAATTTGCTTATGTAACTATCATATCTTCTAATCAATTTCATTTTCACCTTGGAGATGTAGTCACAAACACTTTTATTTCTATTTATGTATAACAGAAATATTTCTTACATTTGTATTAAGGAATAGTATGTTGGAATGAAAAATCCATCAGGCAACACAACCAAAATCTAGCAAACCACCACACCCAGCTTGGTGCTAGTTTTTTAAAATAAAAAATATTTATTTACCAAGGCATGGTGGTGCATGCCTTTAATACCAGCACTCGGGAGGCAGAGGCAGACAGATCTCTGTGAATTGGAGTAGAGCATGGTCTACAAAGTGAGTCCAGGACAGCCAGAGAAACCCTGTCTAGAACCACCCCCCCAAAAAACATGAGAGAGACCCATTAGGTACTTTTCCTATATTTCTTGCTAAATACTTCAAATTGGACCCACAGACAAGCTCTTTTAACATCACAACACAAGTGATACAAGACCCTCGAGCCTGTGCAGGCTAGAACTGGTACTTATTTCCACTCTGTCATCACTTACCGTGTGTGCAAACAGTACAAAAAAGGATATTAATTTCACAATGATTTGATTGTTGAGACAGGGTCTCACTGTGTAGACTTGGCTGTCCTGGACTTCACTATGTAGACCAGACTGACCTCAATCCACCTGCTGTTGCCTCCCAAGTGTTGGGACTAATATTCATGTGTTACTATCATATATAAAGTTTCCAAGTGTAACTGGAAGCACAGGGATATACCTTCAGATATTCACTGTATTCATCCTCAAACTTCTTGCCCCAAATACTGCTACCTCCTCTTCCAGTACCTGCAACAAGACAAAGAAATCAAAAGAAGCATCTAATGAGACTTCAATGGGGTCTCCCATTGAAGATTCCATTTCTAAAGCAGGAGGGCTGCTTTATACCATAATACATATTTATTTATATAGTGGTGAGGATCCAACCCAGGGCACTGCACGTGCTAGGCAAGTGCACTACCTCAGAGCCCTAGCAGAATTCTTGAAATGTGTGTGTGTTTAAGAGAGATAGAAGTTTGAACACAGGACTTTATGTATGTTATGCAAGTGTTCTACCAGTGAGTTATATATCTCTAGCATTCCCATTTTTTTAATTAATATTTTGAGGTAGTAGAGTTTCTTTAAGTTACCCTGGTTGACCTTGAACTTACAACCCTCCTGTCTTAGCCTTCCAAGAACCTGAGATAACAGATCTGTACACCAGTTGGCCTCTAGCATCCTTACAACAAAGAGAAAACCCTCCTCATTAATATTGCTCATATTTTATAGCCGTGGGCTAATATCTCCTAAAATATTTATTTCCACTGGCTGGACCAAAATCAAGTGCATTAATTGATTCACAATTAATATATTATAATGCACGACTGTATTCTCAGTACCCATAAGGTAGAGAGAGGCAGGAGGATTGTTGAGTTTGAGGCAAATCTGGGCTATGTGAAGAAACCCTGTTTCACATCTCAGCTGTTAAGAACACTTGCTGACTTCCAGCATTTGGGAGGGAGGCGGATCTCTGTGAGTTTGAGGCTAGCCTATTCTACAGGAATAGTTTGAGGCCAGCCAGGTCTACACATAGAGAAACCGTGTCTCAAAAAACCAAACCAAAGGCTGGAGAGATGGCCCAGCTGTTAAGAGCACTGTCTGCTCTTCCAGAGGTCCAGAGTTCATTTCCCAGCAACCACATGGTGGCTCACAAGCATCTCTAATGAAATCTGATGCCCTCTTCTGGTATGTAGGGGTACATGCAGATAGAGCTCTCATATATGTAAAAATAAATAAATCTTAAAACAAAACAAAACAAAACAAAACCCCCAAAAAACCAGTGTGGGCAAGAACTCAAGCCAGGAACAAACCTGGAGACAGAGCTGATGCAGAAGCCATGGAGGGGTGCTGTCTACTGGCTTACTCAGCCTGCTTTCTAATAGATCACAGACCACCAGCCCACCCACAATGGGCTTGGCCTCTCAATCGATTACTAATTACATAAATGCCCTACAAGCTTGCCTACAGCCTGATCTTATGGAGGCACTTTCTCAAGAGAGGCTCCCTCCTCTCTGAGACTCTAGCTCACTAGTTCTCAACCTTCCTACTGCTGTGACCTTTTAATATAGTTCTTCATGTTGTAGTGGCTCTCAACCATAAAATTATTTTCTACTTCTTAGCTGTAATTTTGCTACTGTTTTAGATCTTAATGCAGATATTTGTGTTTTCCAACGGCTTAGGTGACCCCTGTGAAAGGGTTGTTTGATTCTCCCCCAAAGGGAGAGACCCCCAGGTTGAGAACCACTGCTCCAGCTTGTGTCACATCGACATAAAATTAGTCTGGACAATATGTACATGCAAATATATATATGCATGCGAGAACAACTGGTGGAAAATGGTCCATGAATTGAAGGAGATCAAGGGTGGGTACATGGGAGGGTTTGTAGGCATGAAAGAGAAATGTTGTAGTTAAGATATAACAAATCCCATGGGCTGGAGAGATGGCTCAGTGGGTAAGAGCACTGGCTGTTCTTCCAAAGGACCTGGGTTCAAATCCCAGCACCCATGTGACAGTTCACAGCTGTCTGTAATTGCCGGGCATGATGGTGCACGCCTTTAATCCCAGTACTCGGGAGGCAGAGGCAGGTGGATCTCTGAGAGAGTTCTAGGCCAGCTTGGTCTACAAAGTGAGTGCAAGACAGCTAGGGCTCCACAGAGAAACCCTGACTCAAAAAACCAAAAAAAAAAAAAAAAAAAAAATATATATATATATATATATATATATATATATATGTATATATCTTTAAAGAAACAAAACCCTAAACTTTTCTGCAATTATAAAAGTAGCCCTGTTATAAAAACTCCATTTTATTTTTCAATTATTTTACACATTTTTCATATAATATATGATATGATATATCCTAATTTCATTAGTAGAAAAACTTACCTGTTGGATCTCCTGTTTGAACCATGAAGCCCTTAATATTTCTATGAAATACACAGCCATTGTAGTAATTACTGGCACAAAGAGCCAAGAAATTCTGAAGAGAAAAAAAAAATGATTATTGAGAAATTGTTTGGGCAGAAACATACTTCAGATAAAGGTCCAGTTACAGTCACTGAAAACGCTATCACATTTAACTATGACTTTTAGGCATCAGCTACTCTACTTTTGGAATAAAATATTCACGCTTTAGCCAGTCCCAGAAGCCCTGCATGCTCCTCTCCAGCACCCTGCATATCTTAAGAATTATTTTGCAGTTACTCAATTTCCTGCTCTTGCCTTCACTCCCAGCTGGAGTTTTAGCTCTCTGAGGGAGGAAATGTCTCTTGCTCCCTACTGTACCTTAGACATGGCTGGATAGTCTTTTAACAAATAATTGCATGAATGAAAAATAGTTGACTCTTCTTGCTTTTATCCTTGTCCAGCATGCCCCAGTAATCCTCTTGTCTTTCCTCCTACCCACCAGCAATGCAATGACAGGGAGTGACCATACCCAGCATTTTCCATGGGCTCTGAGGATTTGAACTCTGGTCTTCAAGGATAAAAGCAGGATAAGTTGAACAGAACAATTATATACATGCAGGCAAAATACTTAAAAATAAATATATCTTTAAAGAAACAAAACGCTGAACTTTTCTGCAATTGTCGAAGTAGCCCTGTAATAAAGACTTTATTTTTCAATTATTTTACACATTTTTTTTTTCATAAAATATATCCAACTTTCCAAATTTCAATTAGTGGGAAAAAATTACAAAACAATTCTCTTATATCTTAATTATACTTCCTAAAAAAAATGAGGCAAAAGAAAAAAAGATCCTGTAACATTACGGTTACAGGAAGAGCACCTACCCATTCATCTGTATTTATTTCATATGTGTGGTGTGTGTGGTATATGTGCACATGAGTGTGAGGTAAGCGAGCCTTTGTGTATGTGCAGGGGCAAGAGAAGGATGAGAATCCTTTGCCCTCTCGCTCGGGACAGACAGTCTCTCACTGAACCTGGGGCTGGCTGGTGTCCAGCATGCCCCAGTGGTCCTCTTGTCTTTCCTCCCACCCCCAGCACTGAGCTGACAGGTAAGTGTGACCATGCCCAGCATCTTCCATGGGCTCTGAGGATTTGAACTCTGGTCTTCAGGCCTATGCAGCAAACACTTTGATCCGCTCTGTTACCTCCCCAGTCCCACCCTCCTTTTTCTTTCTTTTATTTTCAAAATTATTTTTATTTTATGTGCACTGATATTTTGCCTCATATGTATCTGTGTGAAGGTGTAGGAACTCCTGGAAGTGGATTTGTAGACAGTGATGAGCTGCCATGTGGGTGCTGGGAATTGAACCCGGGTCCTCTGGAAGATCAGCCAGTGCTCTTATCCACTGAGCTGTCTCTCCAGCCGCCCATTCTCTTTTTTGTTATTTAACTCTGACATCAGGAAAAGTGGAAATTCAACCTGAAATTATGCTAAGCTTTTTCTGATAGTGCATTCACACAGTTTTTTTATGTTTTAGGCTGAATAATTCAATTTCAAAGTGGTTACCTGTTATATTACAGTGTTTGTTTTAAGAATGGCTCTCACTATGTAGCTCTGTCTGGCCTGGAATTCTCTATTTAGACCAGACTGGCCTCAGAGATCCACTAATCTCTGCTTCCTGAATGCTAGGATTAAAGGTATATGACACCATATTAGTAGATTTTTTTTTGGTTTTTTGAGACAGGGTTTCTCTGTGTAGCCCTGGCTGTCCTGGACTCACTTTGTAGACCAGGCTGGCCTTGAGCTCAGAGATCCACCTGCCTCTGCTTCCTGAGTGCTGGGATTAAAGGAGTGAGCCACCATGCCCGGCAAGTAAATTTTTAATATGCAAACGATGACACTTACCTCACATGTTTTGGGTGTCCTCTCACAGAAGACTTCTATTTTGATATCTCCCACATCTGTATGCAGTGTCACAGACTAAAAGGAAAATGTGGAAACAAATGATATTTCTTTCAGTAACTCTAGGTTCTGTATTATTTCTCTGACTGGATATTCAAGATGGCAATCTAATTAAAAACACTAAAGATGACTTGTAGCCTGGTGTGGTGGTGCACACCTTTAATCCCAGTACTTGGGAGGCAGAGGCAGGTGGATCTCTGTGAGTTCCTGGCCAGCCTGGTCTACAAAGACAGTTCAGGACAGCCAGGACTACACAGAGAAACCCTGTCTTGAAAAACCAAAAAAAAAAAAAAAAACAATTCCTTCATTTACTAAAGACAACAAACCCAAGGTTGTCCTAGTGTATGGAGCTGGCCTCTTCTTTTCTTGGGGTATCTGTTGCTTGGTAATTTTTATTTTTTCATATCTTATTTCAGAGATGAAGAAAACTCTTTGGGGAGTTCCCTTATCTTTTTTGAGTCAAGTCTTGCTATGAAGCCTGGGTTGGCTTCACAGTGGCTGCAATCCTCTTGTAAGTGCCCCAGCCTCCTGCACCTTTCTTCGTTATTTTCAAAAATAATTTTTTTGGGGGGGTTTCAAGTCAGGGTTTCTCTGTGTATCATTGGCTGTCCTGGAGTCACTCTGTAGACTAGGCTGGCCTCAAACTCACAGAGATCCACCTGCCTCTGCCTCCTGAGTGCTGGGATTAAAGGTGTGTGTCTCCATGCCCAACAAAAACAATTTATTTTTATTTTATGCGCATTGTGATTTGCCTGCACATATGTCTGTGTGAGGATGTCAGATCTTCGTGTTAGAGACAGTTGTGAGTTGCCATGTGGGTGATGGGAAGTGAACCTGGGTCCTCTGGAGGAATAGTCGGTGCTCTTAACCACTGAGCCATCTTCCCAGCCCGGCGCCTTTCTTCTTACAACAGTATCTAGCAGTGGGTGTGCTGGGTTGGAGGTGAGTAGGGATTAGACACAGGAACTACCCTCCTGCTATGGTACCTCAGCTCTACCTGTGCTGCTCCGATCTGCAGGGAGAGCACACACACTGTCTCCTTGTTTATTTCTTTTGGTGTTCTCGGAGGCAGAGTCTATATAGACCTGGATGGTCTGGAACTGGAACTCCTGTAGGCCAGGTTGGGTGCAAGTCAGCCTCCTGAGTGCTGGGATCAGAGGCCTGCGCAATTACACCAGCAGGGTAGCGTTGTGATGACAATACCCACTAATTTACTCTGTTTCCGCCACTCTACGTACACACAGTCTCCCTCCCTCCCCTCATCTAGGTATGCACTCCACCACTGAGCTACACACTCAGTACCTTGTCTGACTTCCTAAAAATATTCATAATTAAGAAACATGTGCTGGGCGTGGTGGCGCACGCCTTTAATCCCAGCACCCGGGAGGCAGAGGCAGGCGGATCTCTGTGAATTCAAGGCCAGCCTGGGCTACAAAGAAAGTCCAGGACAGTCAAGGATACACTGAGAAAGCCTGTCTCGAAAAACCAAAAACAAAAAAAGTAACGGGCTGCAGAAGATGGCTTGGCAGTTAAGAGCACTTGTTGCTTCTGTTCCCAGTACCCACATCTGCATGTGACTCCAGGGGACCCAACACAGATAAAAACAAGCAGTCAACTACCCACTTAGAAGAGTTCTACAATACTCACCATCCTCCTTGAATGGTTCCAGGAAGCATTATATAATTTCTCAAAGCCTTACAGAAGAAACTTGAAAATGAGTTTCTAAACCTAAGAGAAAGAGGAATTGGTTTATTTTACCCTATCTTTCCCACCATAGTTGTTCATCTTCACGGCAGATTTACAGCAAAAAGCTTAGAATAGCATCCTCATATAAAAATCCGATCCTATCCAATGCAACCCCCCCCCCCCCCCACACCACTACTCTTCTTCAAGGCTCTTTCCCACCTAGCCACTGGAGCTCCCTTTAGCCGGGACATCTACTTAAGACGTCTGTCTGTACACTTCACAGTCTTTTTTTCCAACTCCAAGTCTTGACAATCGTATTTGAAAGCGCTTCACCCCTAGGTCCTCCCTATGAGCTTTCCCATAGTAGTGGTCAATAGTAACAGTATATTCTTCAGTCTAAAGTCCCAGAAACACCCTCTCCAGCCCGAGCGATCACCCCGTGTATCCGGAGAGATAAGTCGGTACCGCCGTGGGGCGCAGCAGGCGTCTGAGTGCACGAATAAAAAGATAAATGCCCTTACCCCACACTTACCACTCGGCTCAGCACCACCGCTGCGGAGACAGAAAAGACTCCATCCCAGGCGCCGGCGTGTCTGCGGGTTCCAAGGGAGTGTCTTTGCACCACCGGAAGTGGGGCGCGGGGCCCTTGGTACAGAACACCCTTCTTCCTTCCCCGTCAGTCTCTCCCTCAGCACACCGACTAGGACTCGGGGGACCGCGCACCTTACCCCTAGTCCCCACATCTGACAGCTAGAGGGCCCTAACGACGATCTCACAAAGAAGCAGAACCCGCTACCGCTCCACTAACCTCACGTAGGGGGTAAGAAGTCGGAAGCAAAACGCACCGGACCACTTCCGCCCAACTTTTTTCCTACACTGCACGGAGCTTCAGGGCAAAGCGGAAGTGGCCCATCCGAAGGATTTCTGCGACTGGTGAGTGAGTAGTCGACGTGTGAAAGGCTCGCGGGGCTCTCTGTTCGACTCGCTGAAGTTGCACATCGGGGCCAGCTGGGGTGATTATAGGGTGCCGCGAAGGGTGAAGAGAGACCACGGCGGAAAAACTCCCTTGCTGCTGGAGGGACGAGGGTCCTGACTCCAGGATTAAAGGCTGTGCCACATGGCCCTTGATTGCTGTGGAAAAGATCTTGAGCCGTGCATAAGTGAAAGAAGGAAGAACCATACGCGAATGTAAAGAGAGCTGTCATGCAACCTCTAAAATAGCAAATGGCAGTTCAGAGGGCTAAAGGTAGCCCGAGATAAGGTAGATTGGATGTGGACTAGTAAATTGTCCGATTTCTCTACTGTTCTGGAGTTCTCATTCACACCCACTAGTGCAGTTTCCCTCTCAAGTTAGTGGCAGTGCGAGGATGCTGATGAGTTGGAAAGGGAAGTCCTCTCAGATCTCAAGTGGTCTCAGGAGGCCCCGTATTATTTCAAGTAATATTTTATATGAGTCTGTATTGTGAGCACATTGTGTCAGAAACACAGCGGGACACATTCATGTCCTCTCACAATGGAAGTTTGTTGAATAACAATAAAATCACATTGTTACATCAGTTTTGTTGGTAGCAGTTTGCCGAGTATTCCCAATTCCCTTGAAAACTGGTTGAGGCAAACACGCTCCTTTTATTCAAAGCTATGGTTAACTCTCAGATCACACATCACACAGTAAATCTGTGTATTTTCCATTTTGAATTGTTTGTAAAACTGCCCTCCCACCATTCAGTTGAAGGGCCATGGGTACTTTTCCTCTCTGCTTCTCTGTGTAGCAGTTCGTGTTCATTCAGGGGCAGCAGCTCTGGTCTTTTCTTGCCTTAACTCTGCTCATTTGTGGAGTGAGCAGAGTTTGCCTCAATTCTTGCTCTTGAAATTGAAACTCCAAGTTTTCAATTTCAAGTAATGTTTGTGACGGGGTCTTAGGTAACCCAGGCTGGCCTTGAAATGACTGTATAGCTGAGATGATCTTGAACCTCTGATCTTGCTGCCTCTTACCTCCCAAGTAGTAGGATTACAGATATATGCCACCATACCCAGTTTATGTGGTGCTGGGGACTGAACCCTTGTGCATACTAGGCAAGCACTCTACCAACTGAGCTGTATCTTCAGCCCCTTAACTATTTTTGTTTTAATTATGTGTATGGGTAAATCTTTGTGTGGGTTTGTGTTGTGATCAGCAGAGATGCAGGGTGTAAGGTTGAACCAATGGTGAGGGGAGTAATGAGGGTGTGAGAGTGGCTGACCATTTATACTGTACCCAACCTTTTTAGGTGACATCCTAATGCCTTTGTTGGCTATGAGGTAGGTTGTTATGTCTCCTCTAATTTGTATATGAGAAAAAAAATAAGAGGTCAGATAACGTAGCTGAGCCCAGCATGCTGTAGAGTGGCAGAACACTGTCTGAATCTGGGTCAAGGTGACTGCTATTTTTACTCACATGCTTTATGTCTCAGTGCACAAGTGACCTGTACATAAATACCATTTCCTGCACTTTGGCTCCAGGCACGGTTCTGTCTCCTCTATGCTGTCATCTGCACACCTGATCCCTACTAGTGTCCGGCTCGTCCAGTCCTGGGTCTGCAGTTCCTCTCGTTCCTTCATGGATCTGAAGGCTCTTATTTCCTCCTTGAACGACTTTGCATCCCTCTCATTTGCTGAGAGTTGGGACAATGTGGGATTACTGGTGGAACCAAGCCCTCCCCATACTGTAAATACCCTCTTCCTGACTAATGACTTGACTGAGGAGGTCATGGAGGAGGCTCTGCAAAAGAAGGCAGATCTCATCCTCTCCTACCACCCACCTATTTTCCGGCCCATGAAGCACATCACTTGGAAGACCTGGAAGGAACGCCTGGTGATCCGGGCACTGGAGAACAGAGTCGCCATTTACTCTCCCCACACAGCCTATGATGCCGCACCCCAGGGAGTCAACACCTGGTTGGCCAAAGGGCTTGGTGAGAAACCTCTTATCCTTTCACATTTAATGATTTCCCTACAAATACTTTGAAATCTTAGAATGTCTTCCTAGTAAAGCTTTAGTTGTCTTTTTAAGGGCAACAGGTTTTTCTATTTTTGTATAATATTTAAAGTAACGTGTTGCTTAAATTTGGTAAGATGTGTTTTGTTTTTATATCTGCTGAGTGTTTTGTCTGCTTGTGTGTAAGTGTACCACATGTGTGCAGTGCCCACACAGGCCAGAAGAGGGCATCAGATTTTCTAGAGCTGGAGCTAGAGACAGTTGTGAAGAACCATGTGGGTGCTGGGATTGAACCCAGGGCCTCCTCAAGAGCAACTCGTAAACCAGCTCTCCAGCCTCAGTTTCATTTGAAAAATGAACTATTTATTGGGGGTGGAGAATTAGCTCAGCAATTAAATACATTTTTGTTGCTCTTACAGAGGACCTGGGTTCCCAACACCCATGTGGAGGCTCACAGCCATTTGTAACTCCAGTCCCAGAAAAACCAATGCCCTCTTCTGACCTGTGAACACACACGGTGCATATGCATACATGCAGGCAAAATACACATAAAATAATGAAATATCTAAACAAAATCTTTTTTAAAAAGAAAGAAAAATGAAGCATTGTAAATTACACATGGTGTGGTATAAGTCTGTAATCCAAAATCCTTCTCTAAGCATCCAGGAAGCCGACTCAGGAAGAGCTTGAGTTTAAGACCAGCCTGGGCTATATAGCCAAGTACCGTGTCATCCCATCAAAGCATAAACAAAAGGGCAACAAGCCATGGAACTTTTTAATGTTGTTTTGCTGCTGGGTCTCATGTAGCTCAGGCTGCCCTTGAACTCTATGTAGAGGACGGTCCTAATGTGTTTTCTGTTGCTATGAGAAACGCCAAGACTAAAAAGCACCTTGTAAACGAAAGGGTTTGTTTCATCTTCAGGTTTACAGTCCACCATGAAGGGAAGTCAGGGCAGGAACCTGGAGACAGGAACTGAAGTCGAGGCCATAGAGGAACACTGCTTACTGGTTGCCCCTCCTGACTTGCTCAGCTTGCTTTCATATACAGCCCTGGACCACCTTAGGGTCCTGGGTCCTCCCACATCCATCCTTAATCAAGAAAATGCACCACAGACTTGCCTACAGGCCCTTACATTGAGGCATTTTTTTCAGTCGAGATTTCCTTTTCCCAGGTGTTCCTGGCTTGTGTCAAGCTGAGAAAAACTAACCAGCACAGGAAGGAAGGACAGTGTGTTAGTTTCAGTGAGTAAGTGGGCTTGAGTCCTCACTGCTGGACGGGCTTCCTGTTATTCAGTCAAATAACATGAGTAACACCCCAGGCATGCAAGCTACCTGCAGCAAAGCAAGCAGGATCTCAGCTTGCTAGCCTAGATCCATAGACTTCAAGATTTTTGTTCTTGTCTTGTTTTACTTGTTCATTTTTGCTATTATTGTGTGAATGTGTGAGTACACATTTGTGGACATCGGGGGACAACTTTCAGGAATTGTTTTTCTCCTTCCACCATGGGTTGCTGGAACTGGACTCAGGTCTTCAGGCTTATGTGACGCATTTATTTATCCAATGAGCCATTTCTCTGCCCTCCCTGACCCTGCCTGGAGAAGGGCCTTCCTTTGTAATTCAGTCTGGCCTAAAGCTTGAGATCCTCCTGCTTCAGTTTCCCAGCGCCAGAATTAGAGGCATGTGGTCCACATGCAACACAGCGTCAGGATCTCACTGAATGCTTACATCACAGCATGAATGAGTGAAATCAGCGTGGGTTAGCTTTATTTTGGTATAATTGTTCATTTTGGGCTAGAGCAATTAAAAAATAATTTATTTATTTTTATTCTATGTACATAGGTGATTTGACTGCATGTATGTCTGTGTGAGGGTGTCAGATCCCCTGGAGCTGCCATGTGGTGCTGGGAATTGAACCTGAGTCCTTTGGAAGAACAGCCAGTGCTCTTAGGTGCTTAGGGCTAAAGCAATTTTTGTTGAACTTGTTTTTTTTTTTTTTTTTGATCTTGTTCTTTTTTGTTTCCTTTTTTTTTGTTTGTTTTTTTTTTTTTTTTCAAGACAGGGTTTCTCTGTGTAGCTCTGGCTGTCCTGGACTCGCTTTGTAGACCAGGCTGGCCTCGAACTCACAGAGATCCACCTGCCTCTGCCTCCTGAGTGCTGGGATTAAAGGCGTGCGCCACCACCGCCCGGCTTCCTTTTTTTTTTTTTTAGTCTCACTATGTAGCCTTGACCTGGAACTTACTGTGTAGATCAGGCAGGTCTCAAACTCAGATCTACCTGGCTGCCTCTGTTTGCCCAGTTCTAGGATTAAAGGCATGTACCACCCCCATCCCCCACCTCCCACCCCCCACCCCCCACTCCTGCCTTAGAGGACTTAAACCTTTATTAAAGGTTTAAATTGGTCATTAAAATGGTCATTATAAATGTGTTCAACATATCAGTATTTGTGATCTATATTTTGTTATGAGTAGATTGGCCAAACATTGGATAATTAAAAAAAAAAAGAGTGATTCAGCGTAAAAGTTATGGGTTTCTATTCCCATGCTTGCTCTGAATAATGGCATGGAGAACCTATTATATTGATTAAAAGCTTCAGGCGCTATAGCTGGGCAGATACTCAGCTATTCTAACCCGACTACGCTGGCCTGACCACTTCCCAGCCACGCAGCCCGTTACCTGCCTTAGTCTTGCTCTGCTTTCCTTCTTCATCTGTGTCATGATGGGGACCTTTCAGTCCCCTCCTGAGACCCTCTTTCTGGTCCCTGGGCCCAGAAGTTCCTCCTTATCCTCTCCTGTCCAGCTATTGGCTGTTCAGCTCCTTTTTTTTTTTTTTTTTTTTTTTGGTTTTTCGAGACAGTGTTTCTCTGTGTATCTCTGGCTGTCCTGGACTCGCTTTGTAGACCAGGCTGGCCTTGAACTCACAATAATCCGCCTGCCTCTGCCTCCCAAGTGCTGGGATTAAAGGCGTGCACCACCACGCCCGGCTTTGTTCAGCTCTTTATTAACCAATCAGAAGGTGATGGAGAACAATGTTTACAACATACCAAGACAGGAGATGCTTCATAATAATGACAGTGCCAAAGTCTGGCCTGCCACCAGATCTCTGGGTAGAGAAATCAGCATCTGAATACACAGTGCACAAAAACATCCTCCAACAGTTTACTCTTTTTTGTCTTAAGTTTTCCTGAAATATGAGTCTTCCAGGAAATTAAATGTGAAAATAGATTTTATTTTTATATCCACACCAAATTTAGATAATGGTGACTGGTTATGTAAGTATGCTTGCATATCTAAACATGAAAATGAATTCTGAGACATCCATATAGATTCTACTTATAGTAGTTTAGCACTACAAAAGCATTAATTTTCCCCATAATTTTTTTCTTTAGGAACTTGCACTACCAGGCCCATCCACCCTTCCAAAGCTCCTAACTACCCCACAGAGGGAACTCACCGACTAGAATTCAGTGTAAATCACAGCCAAGACCTGGACAAAGTCATGTCTGCAGTGAGAGGGATTGGAGGTGTTTCTGTCACTTCTTTTCCTTCTAGGTACGTTCTATATTCCTCTGGTTTAAAAACTTGTTTTAGAGCCAGGTGTGGTGGCACGTCCCTTTAATCCCAGCACTTGGGATGCAGAGGCAGGTGAATATCTGTGAGTTCGAGGCCAGCCTGGTCTACAAAGTTGAGTCCAGGGCAGCCAGGGCTCTGTCACACACAGAAACACTGTCTCAAAAAACAAAACAAAACAAAAAACCCAACTTCTTATATATTATTTATTTAGTGTGTATATTTGTATGGACAAGTGCATACCATAGTGCATGTGTAGAGGTCAGAAGACAACTTGGGAGAAGTGATTCTCTGTAGCCAAGCTTTTGGCTACTTTATTGAATTTCTTTTTCTTTTTTTTTTTTTTTTTTTTTTTTGGTTTTTCGAGACAGGGTTTCTCTGTGTATCCTTGGCTGTCCTGGACTCACTTTTGTAGACCAGGCTGGCCTCGAACTCACAAAGATCCGCCTGCCTCTGCCTCCCAAGTGCTGGGATTAAAGGCGTGAGCCACCACCGCCCGGCTGAGTTTCTTTTTCTACGTCCCTACACCACCTCTATCCCTTCCAACCCTCCCCCCCCCACCGCCACGAAGTTGGAGAGAAAGAAGGATAGAAGGGAGAGGGGGCATAGATCTCTTTTGACTACTTCTTGCTGATTAAGGGAGTTGAGTTCCTTGGGGCAAGTCCAATCTTCGTGGTCAGGATATTTCCAACCAGCAATCCACCAACCCAGCAATCAGCAAAAGCAGCAGCAGGGATCAGCAGCAGCCTCCAGCCTCTTTGGGGGCTCTTGTGTTTATGTAACTTCTGAAGAGTCCTCAGAATTCCAAACATAAACTATTTACAGCTGGCAAAATCATGCCCCTGCTGGAGCATGAGGCAAATCATAGTCACTTGCTCTGGACAGTCTGAAGCAGCCCCATAATTCACACCTAGGACTTGGGTTTCTTTTTAACCCAGTTATGTTGAATAAATTAATATTAAAGGTTATGTGGGGGCTTCTGAGATACAGACTCTTAAAAGGGGCATACAAAATCAGCCTAAAGACTTGCTTCTGTCATGAACACTTGGCAGTGCACATGGTCCTGGTCAACAGGTATACCTTGGGAGGAGGGCATCAGGCTGACCAATGAGAAAACAGCCTGATGCATAATTAAGAGACTGCCAAGAGGAGGTTTGGAAAAAGCTGATGGACCTAAGAAACAAGTGGGTGTGTTGCCCCTGACCTGAGTAAGTTTGGCAGTCTTGGATGGATGAGGCCAACCCCAAGCAGAAGTGAGGCTGCCATAGGAATGCCAGAGCCGGCTGACCACTGAGTGACTGCTGATTGCAGTGTTCCTTCAGACAGACTGCTGACCAGTTGCCCTCCAAGTACCTGCCCTTGAGGACATCTTGATCTGGGTATGTTTTCTAAAGTGTTAGGATTGGTTGGTTGGTAGGCATTTATCGATAGTAATAAATATAGTTTAAAAGTTACGCTTACAGGGATTGAAACAAAAACACATTAACATATTACTGTGCTTTAAAAAAAAACAAAATTGCCGGGCGGTTGTGGCGCACGCCTTTAATCCCAGCACTTGGGAGGCAGAGGCAGGTGGATCTTTGTGAGTTCGAGGCCAGCCTGGTCTATAAAGTGAGTCCAGGACAGCCAGGGCTACACAGAGAAACCTTGTCTCGAAAAGCCAAAAAAAAAAAAAAAACAAAAAAAACAAAATTTTCACTATAGTTCTCTCCTTCCATTGCACGGGATCTAAAGGTTAAATTCATGCAGGCTTTGAAGTGAGTGCCTTTACCCACTGAACCATGTATATAGGTATACTTACAAACATATATAGGAATAATATACAGAAATATAGTCTCATTTTACACATTGTTTTGGTTTAATTTTTATCAATTCAAGCAGAACAGTTAACAAAGGCTAATTTTTATGTCAGGTAAGCAGAGCCTACGAACTAGAACTTAATTTTACCTTATGATTAAGGTGGAGACTAAAGACAAAAATGGCTTCAGGTATGCTAAAAGCTGAAGTGGTCCTCTGTACAGAAGCCTTAGTTATATTAAAAAGTAGGTTTCAATACTCTCATAGAGTAAAGACACTTTCTGCTAAGCCTGATGGGACATGGCTTTGATCCTTGGGACCTTCGTGGTAGAAAGAGGAAATGGAGCTGGGCGTGGTGGTGCACCCCTTTGATCCCAGCACTAGGGAGGCAGAGGCAGGAGGATCTCTGTGAGTTCAAGACCAGCCTGATCTACAAAAACAGGTCCAGGACAGCAAGGACTACACAGAGAAACCCTGTCTTGAAAAACAAATAAACAAAAAAAAGAAAGACTTCCAAAGTTGTCCTCTGATCCACACATACACTGTGGCATGTGTATACTTTGTACACACACACACACACACACACACACACACAGAAAAAAATGGGCAAAATCTCCATTTTCTCTAGCGCTGTTCAAAGATGTTCTATTTTACGGGACATGTTGAAGGATGTAGCCATTGTTATTTTAAGCCAGTAGGCTTAAGATGTCAGGGTTCTGAGCAGCTGTAGTTTAGAACCTTGTTCCATAAGATGTCAGAGGGTTCTGAGCAGCTGTAATTTGAGAACATTGTTCCATAAGATGTCAGGGTTCTGAGCAGCTGCAGTTTGAGAACACTGTTCCATAAGATGCCATGGTTCTGAGCAGCTGTAGTTTAGAACATTGTTCCATAAGATGTCAGGGTTCTGAGCAGCTGTAGTTTAGAACACTGTTCCATAAGATGTCAGAGGGTTCTGAGCAGCTGTAGTTTGAGAACACTGTTCCATAAGATGTCAGGGTTCTGAGCAGCTGTAGTTTGAGAACACTGTTCCATAAGATGTCAGGGTTCTGAGCAGCTGTAGTTTGAGAATACTGTTCCATAAGATGTCAGGGTTCAGAGGCAGGCGGATCTTTGTGAGTTCGAGGCCAGCCTGGTCTACA
>CAJQZJ010010085.1:9768819-9780742 GCA_907164525.1 Lophiomys imhausi
TGAACATCATGTCCACATCATATCATACACACACACACAGAGAGAGAGAGGTGAACATCATGTCCACATCATATCATACACACACACACAGAGAGAGAGGTGAACATCATGTCCGCACTTACATCACACACACACACACACACACACACACACACACACAGTGCTGTTTTGTTTCATTCCCGTGTCCTTGCTCCTGAACATAGACATAACTCAGCACCATAAAGTGATGTGTACATTTCAGTGTGGACTTTTTCTTTTTTCTGGGCTGGGCAGCAAATGCAGGACCTTGTACATGAGAGGCAAGCATTCTACATCTGGCCACACCATAAGCTGTCCCTTTCTTTCTTTGTTTCTTGGTGTTTTTTTGTTTGTTTTTACTTTTTGTTTTTTTGAGACAGGGTTTCTTTCTCTGTGTACCAGAGCCCTGGCTGTCCTGGACTCCCTTTGTAGACCAGGCTGGCCTCGAACTCACAGATATCTGCCTACCTCTGCCTCCTGAGTGCTAGGATTAAAGCCCTGTTTCTGTGCCCAGGAGTAGTACGGAATTTCTTTCACTCATCCAGAGTACAACATGGACTTTCTGCTGCAGGGGTTCAGAGTGCATAGATCCCAAGTCTAGTATCTAAGCATTTGTTCTTTCCTCTTCTGGCAGGTGAAATGTCCCACCATGATGTTCTGGATGCTGCTTCCAAAGGAACAAATGTCATCCTTTGTGAACACAGCAACACTGAACGAGGCTTCCTTTCTGATCTTCAGGAAATGCTGGGTGTTCACTTGGAGAACAAGATTGATATCATCCTGTCTGAGACAGACAGGGACCCTCTCCATGTGGTTTGAGATGCACAGGGACGCCATGATGACACGAGTCATCTGGGTAGAAAGAGGACTGCTCAGGAAGTCAGTGCTGCTGCCACCCTCTGCAGAAGTGTGACAGATGATGCCACTTCAGCTTGCTGATCTGGCTCACCAAATGTTATAGCTCCTAAGGTAAAAACTCTGTCGAGAGTACATTAAAGGCAAATATTAACTCTTAGAAAAAGTGACTAAAACCTGTAGGCATCTTTTTGTTTATTTCTGACAATATCCTATAACTCAGAATAGCCTCCAAATCACTATTTAGCTGAGGCTGGCACTGGACTCTTGATCTTCCTGCCTCCTAAGTGCTGGGATTAAAGGCATGCACCTAACATTTTTGAGAAGCAGTTCTGTATAGATGGGGTGTTTCAGTCTCAAAGATCTCCTCCCTTTGGTTAATCTTAAACATTTAAAAACAGACTTGGGGCTGGAGAGGTGGCTAAGAGCACTGGCTGTTCTCCCATAGGACCTGGGTTCAATTCTAAGCACCCACATGGCAACTCATAGACATAAAAAATTAAAAAAACAAACAAACTAAACTTTCGTCGGACATGGTGGTGCATGCCTTTAATCCTAACATTCAGGAAGCAGGGGTAGGCAGATCTCTGAGTTTGAGGCCAGCCTAGTCCACACAGTGAGTTCAGGACAACCAGCACTATCACACAGAAAAACCCCCAAGCAAACCCAGATTTGGAGCTGGGTATGGTAGTGCACAACTATATTGCCAGTATTTGGGAGGGAAAAGTAGGACATTTATAGTTCAGAACCTGCCTGGGCTGCACAATGAGACCCTGTCTCAAAAGAGAAACAGAGCAGCTAGAGAGGCAGCTCAGTCGCCAAGAGCACTGGCTGCCCATGCAGTGGATTCAAGTTCACTTCCCAAGAGTAACTCCAGCCACAGGGCATCTGACATTGCTTCCGATCCCCACACACACACAGACAAGAAAGCCAAGGAGCATGGATGTAGGTTTCCTGAGCAGTACTTCTGGGGTGATGTTAGTCTATGTGCTTTTAAGTTAGGCATCAGGATGACGTTTTCATCAGGACTTTAAAATCCATAGTGATCACTGTCTACATTTGTATTTATTCTAGTAATTTGTTTTGTTTTTATTTTTGTTGGTGAAAACACTCAAGATCTTATGTGTTCACCACTCTATTTGGCTGTGTGAACTTGGGAGAATGGGGCCTAAAAGTGAGGCGGACTAAAGTCTCATGCCATAGCCAACTTTATTCAGAACATCAGACAGTTTATAGTCTGAGGGTTGAGAGTTACCTGAGTAAAGCAAATAGTCACAAGGACAAGCCTCAGGTGGGAAAAGCGTGTTTTTCCATAGAGGCGTATGATCAAACAACCACAGCCGACTGTAATGAATCATCTAAAGTGACCTCATTCCTACTCACTACATCTGGGAAGGGAACAAAGGCACATTACAAGAACAATTCTGTATGTTTGAAGAGACTGTTATCTTGTTCTCTTGGCGTTTTCTCACAAGTCCCCAGAACTCCCCTCGCAGGACTCTATTCTTGTATTGTGTCTGACATTGTGACTGGAAGGCACATGTTGTACCACTGAGCTCCAAACTCACTTGTAACTTTATTGCTAATAAACGGTGTTAAGCATTCAAAATATAACTAATGATTACTACACAGCGTTTCCTGCAGTCACTCAGAAAGACACATTCTGAAAGTCTTCCCCCCCCCCCCCCCCAAGACAGGGTCTCTGTGTAACAGCCCTGACTGTCCTGGAACTCACTCTGCAGACCAGGCTGGCCTTGAACTCACAGAGATCCATGTGCCTCTGCTTCCCCAATGCTAGGATTAAAGGTGTGTGCTACCACTACCTGGCTTCTGCATGTATTTCTTATGAAGAGCCTAGAATGTTTGTGTGTAGGTATACGCAGGTCATAAATAAAAATAAGGGATTAGACAGGATGAAGAGATTTTAAGGAAAAGGGGGAAATAGGGAGGGTAATGGGATACCCAAGGTAAGGAAGCAGGAAAAGGAAGCATGGCTATTGGGAAGGGGATGAGTGAGACCCAAATACAATACTATATATGGAGATGCTGCAAGGGAACCAATTACTTTGGCATGTTAACCTAAAAATTAAAAACAAAATAGCAACAAAAGAGCTCCCCCAGTGAGTTACACCTCTAGTCCAGAAACAAATTAGCCAGAACTATAGCTCGTCAGGCTGTAACATGAGGGGCCATGCTGCTCAGATGAGTGACAGCAATCTGCCACAACACCATTAGATCTGGGAGACAGACTCCACAACTAGCACTATAAAATGACTCTACAAGCCGGGCGTGGTGGCTCACGCCTTTAATCCCAGCACTTGGGAGGCAGAGGCAGGCGGATCTCTGTGAGTTCGAGGCCAGCCTGGTCTACAAAGTGAGTCCAGGACAGCCAGAGATATTCAGAGAAACCCTGTCTCGAAAAACCAAAAAAAAAAAAAAAAAAAAAATGACTCTACAAACTGGTCTTTCATTTATTTTTATTTTTTAATTATTATTGCCAGGCGTGGTGGCACAGGCCTTTAATCGCAGCACTTGGGAGGCAGAGGCAGGCGGATCTCTGAGTTCAAGGACAGCCTGGTGTACAAAAGTGAGTCTAGGACAGCCAGGGCTACACAGAGAAACCCTGTCTCAAAAAAACAAAACAAAACAAATTATTATTATTATTATTATTATTTTTTTTTTTTTGGTTTTTCAAGACAGGGTTTCTCTGTGTATCAGCTCTGGCTGTCCTGGACTTACTTTGTAAACCAGATTGGCCTTGAACTCAGATTCCACCTGCCTCTGCCTCCTGAGTGCTGGGATTAAAGGCGTGCATCACCATGCCCGGCAATTACAGACAGCTGTGAACTGCCATATGGGTGCTGGGATTTGAGCCCGGTCCCTTGGAAGAGCAGCCAGTGCTCTTAACCACTGAGCCATCTCTTCAGCCCCAGTCTTTCATTTATTAACAATAACATCTATTAACAGAAACTATAAAGGCACATGCAAAGATGTGCACGTTATATTAGATGTTTGTTTATACTGTATGTTATAATAAACTAGATATATGAAGCAAAGACACAAGGTACATAGCGTCAGAGAGATGGCTCAGTGGGTAAGAGTGCCGCTCTGGGAACATAAGGCCTGAGTTTGAATCCCTAGCAGTCCTTTAGAAAGTTAGTCGTGGCTATTGTCTGTATCCGCAGCACTGGTGGGAAGACAGGTGATTCCAATAGCTCACTGGACACCCATCTGCCTACAAGGAGCCTCTGGTTCAGTGAGAGGCCTTGGCTCAAGGGAACAAGGCAGAAAGTGGGAGAGAACACGGGATTGTACTCTGGCCTCTGCACAGAGGCCCACACTCAACGTACCACAAAAGCAAAGTGCAAACCAGCAGGCTTCATGTTACCAATGTGTGTTTATTTGTTTATTAATGTTTGTTGTTGTTTTGAAACAGGTGTAGCTTAGAGTCAGGCATCCAGAACTCACTAACTAGTCCAGGCCTTGAACTCATGTTTTCTTCCTGCTTCAGCCTTCTTGGTGTTGGGATTATAAATGTGAGCTCATGTCTTGCTACTTTCTTTTGAAAGGAGAGAAACGATCTGCCTGCCTTTGACTCCTGAATGCTGAGGTTAAAGGTCTGTGCCAGCTATTTAAGAAAATAAAAAATGTCAATATACAAGAATAATGAAAATTTTTATTTTCTATTGTCCCGAAGCCCATTACTAAAATGTAAATCAGGATTTTACTTCTTAGCCTGTGTTCTCATTTGTACATGAAATCAAGGTCAAGGTACAGATATAGACTATATTAAATATGGTTTCTAGGTTGGACACGTCCTACATATCCCTTATACTTCCCTCACCACTTCAGCTGAACGGTGTCACCTGTCTTAGGGATGTGCTGCCCAAGTCCACGGGAGAAAGTGGGCCATCTTAGTCTACTAAAACCTTTTGTCGTTATTTCAGAAAAAGCAGGAGATGGACTACCCCCTCCTCATCAGTTCTGTGTGACCTCACCTTTGTACTCTGATGATCTGAAACAAGTGCACTTGTAGTAATTCAGCTCTGGAGTACTAAAAACTCTGGAGTACTCTAAACTGCCCTAAAAATTAGGGAGAGTATCCAGTGTAAAATAACCAAAAAAAACATCCAATTCCAAACAATCCCTGAGCACACTGTTCATCCAGCAAGAAGTCTCCAGAGAGGTAATCAATTAAAGGCACATTTTCCCCAACTTGATGACCACTGCACAGTATTGGAGTACAGCAGCCAGGCTAAGCAAAGTTCAAACTGATGATACGCCCCTTCTACAGTACATCTTGTATGCTGGACAGTGACCTACTGTTGGACGTAAGCCAGCATTCTTTCCAGAGGAGGCAGCTGGGGTGCAATGAGTCTTCCACATAAATTCAAGAGTTCAAGCCTCCTCCTCCTCTTCCTTCTCCAAGAAATCAGCCAATGTTCCGTTGTCAACAGGAATTAATAAGTATTCTACACCATCAGTTCCCTATAAGATAAGAGAGTATTTCATGTTAATCTCTTGTTAAGATAGCTATCTGGACTTTTCTGTTACAGGTTATGCAAAACAAGACAAACCTGGGTTTTTCAATTTTTATTTTTGTTTTGTTTTTTGAGACACAGTTTCTGAATGTAGCCTTGGCTGTCCTAGAACTTACTCTGTAGATCAGGTTGGCCTCGGACTCAGAGTTTTCTCTGCCCCTGCCACTGCTGCCCAACTGGATTCTATTTTTTAGGAAATGTTTTAAATATCTAAATAACCATTTATATACCCAGTAGAAAAATTAAGGCAAAGGGCCATGACTGTGTGTCTACTTTACACCCTGAGATATACTCCAGCACTAACTGGAGTCACCTGGCAGGCAGGTGACACTTCCTCATTGTGCTTTCAGGCATGTCTAAACTTCTGACACTGTCCTTTATAAAGCTCATACTTGGGAACCATGCAATCAAGCTACACACAACAAAACTTATAAAATCCCCTCAAAACTTTGTTTTCAGTAAATTTACAGTTTGGACCACATCCACAGGCTATAACCTGCTGGATCCTTCATCCCTCTGCACTTTCCAAGTCTGACAGTATTGATTTTTCTGTTCTACTTCCCCATTTTAACAAGTTTCATCTAATAACTTTTGTTTGTTTTGAGACAGGGCCTCACTATGTAGCATGGGCTGGGCTGCAACTCATAGATCCGCCTGCTTCTTCCTCCTCAGTGCAGGAATTAAAGGTGTGCACCACCACACCCAGCTTTCACTTGGTTCTGAAGACATCCAAGTAGCTTTCACCTAAAAATATCTTCTGGGGTTGGAAAGATGGCTCAGGAGTGACAGCATTAACTGTCCTTCCAGCAACTCCACAGCAGCTTACAACCATGTGTAACTCCAGTTCCTCTTCTAATTTATACAGGAACCAGGCATGCACACATGATCCAGACACATAGAAAACATGCATGCATATTGAAAAAAAAAGCAATTAGAAATAACTTGCTAGAGTCATTCCTCTTTTAGCACTGTCTTACAACATTCCAGAGCTGTCCCTAATACGACTCCTCCTTTCTCCAAGCACAACAGGGCGAGTTCTCACTACCACACCATCCCACATTCCAAACTCCGGATGTTTTCAGTCTGCAGCTTCCTGGCCTCTCAGAAGCATCTGACACCACAAAGTACCATTCATTCTCTTGTCCCTGAGTTTCTGTGACATTGCTCATTCCTTTTTTACTTTCTGGCTTTTTCACTAAGGAAATGATGTGAAACATTTTTCTTATATAAATTTCCTAGTAAATAATGTGCACTGACCCTCATATCCAGTGCTACAATAGTAGTCTTACCTTCTTCACTCTGACAAGTTTGTGGTCCCTAAATTCAGTTAGCTGGGCTCGGAGTGTGAGATCACTGTTAACAAGGAAGGCTTCCCGACACTGCTGGTAAAAATCTTGAAAAGGAAGTCCTGGAGAGATGAAATGAGGTAAGTAAATCAATATTTTGTTTGCTTGTATTTATTTTCTTTCCCTTTCCTTTCTCTGTTCCTTCTTTTTAGATAGGGTCTCACTAGGTAGCTCATCAGCCTAGAACTGAGGGCTGGGGTGAAAGGTGTGGACCACCTTGCCAGGCGTAAATAGTTTTTGTTTTTTTGCGACAGTGTAACCTTGGCTGTCCTGGACTCACTTTGTAGCCCAGGCTTGCCTGAAACTCACAGAGATCCACCTGCCCCTGCCTCCCAAGTACTGGGATTAAGGTTTTTGCCACCATGTCCAGCATAATCAGTATTTTCAAGACAAGATTTACTTATTTTTTAAGTTAAGAGTGTGACTTAGGGGCTGGAGAGATGGCTCAGGGGTTAAAAGCACTGACTGTTCTTCCAAAGGACCCAGGTTCAAATCCCAGGTGGCACATGCCTTTAATCCCAGCACTCGGGAGGCAGAGGCAGGTGGATCTCTGTGAGTTCATGGTCAGCCTGGTCTACAGAATGAGTCTAGGACAGCCAGGACTGTACACAAAGAAACCCTATCTCGAAAAACAAAAAAAAAACAAAACAACAAAAAACCAGAAAACAAAACAAAACGAAACAGTGTGACTCCTGTGCAGAGTCCAGAAGAGGGACTCTCTTGAAGTTGGAGGTACAGGTGGTTGTGAGCTGCCCAGCTGGGTGCTGGGAACAGAACTTGGGTTCTTGGCAAGGGCAGCTGCTGAGCTGCCTTTTCAGCGTCATCGTTTAAGACCCAACACAGACACCATGAAACAACTCTTCCATGTTGCATACTTTGGGTCTTAGAGTCCAAAGTGAATCAATGGACGAAAGCAGTCACTTGTGACTATTTAGCACGTGACCTTGTGGGCAGTCTTAAGCAGTACAAATAAAATTGACTTTTAAGGAAAGTAGTAACTTAAAAACTGTTATTACTAAAATTTTTGTACACATGAACAAATTTTTGCCAAGAGGGTGACAAATAAGATGTCTCATATATGAAAACTATGAAATCGCCAGGCACACACCCACAGTTGCAGAAGTGCATGGGGTTCTAAAGTAAGTGGGTCTGCTTCCAGGTCCCATTAGCAAGCAATCTAGTGAGCAGAGTAGTGTAACCGTGAAGTGCTGGAACCTGGCTGCAGGTTTGCACAGACAACCCACCACACAGCAGTCACTAATCTGCTGTGCCAAATGCAAGGCTCCCAAGGGAACACGGGGAAAAAACACATTAAATATCACAAATGTCGGATACCGATGTAGGAAGGGCTGTCCTGGTTATCCAGCTGGAACTTCATCAGTAGCCTGAAAATCCCTCTACAAAATAAATAAAATCAGACTCAACAGAAAAATACTCTGTAGCAGGAGATTTTGTTTCTTTCTCTAACAAAACCATATCCTCACAGGGAGGAAAAAAGCTTTTCTATCTAGGAATACACACGTGCACACACATACACACAATGCACACAGACATACATGTATGCGCCACACACACATGCACATATTTTCTCTAATAATCTAAGGTAGGTCTGCTGACACCTCTGTAGTTTCAGAAGACTGAGCTGGGGTTGCATGAGCACAATTGCAGACCTCTGTCCTATGCTGGGTGTGGTGACACAGGCCTTTAACCTCAGAACTCAGCAAGCATAGACAAGCAAAGCTCTGGGTTTGTTCCAGGAAAGCCTGGTCTATACATTGGACTTCAGGGCAGCCAAGACTACACAGTTGGAGACTTTGTCTCTAAAGCAACCAACTGAACCAAAAACAAAACAATCTCTAGCTGAGTAACACAGCAAGTACCCATGTCACATTCACAAAAGAAAATCAACAAAAACTCTCAATTTTCTATATAGTCACAACTTAGACATTTTTTGTCCAGACACATAAAAGTTGCCTGTATACATGTATGTGCATCAGGTGTGTGCCTGCTGGATTCCCCTGGAACAGGTTATTAATGGTTGTGAGCCACCATATGGCTTCTGGGAATTGAAGAGCAACAAGGGCTTTACTTAAATTCTAGGCCAACTCCCCAACCCCTAACAATTTGTTAAGGAAAAATTATTGTAGCTTTATTGGTCAATTTCATAGGCTAATATTGAATATTCTCCCTATTGTGTAATCCAGTACTGGTAACTATTTTTATTATCCCTCCTTTTTTTTGTTTTTAAGACAGGGTTTCTTTGTGTATCCCTGGTTACCCTGGAACTCACTTTATAGATCAGGCTGGCCTTGAACTCACAGAGATCCGCTTGCCTCTGCCTCCCAAGTGCTGGGATCAAAGGCGTGCGCTACCACTGCCTGGCCATTACAGACAGTTTCAAACTGCCATGTGAACGCTGGGATTTGCACCTGGATCCTTTGGAAGAACCACCAGTGCTCTTAACCCATGAGCCATCTCTCCAGCCCTTTATTATCCTGCCCACAGCACAGTCACCTGAGAAGGGCCTCCTAACCGAGGACATTCTCAGGTCAGACTGGCCAGCAGGGTGTCCGCAGAGGCAACTGTCCTCACTGCTAACTGGTGTAGGAGGGCCACACCTACTGTGGGTGGCACTGACCTTTAGGCAGGTGAGACTGGGCTACAAGATAACTAGGCAGGAGCCTGTGAGCAAGTCAGCAAGCAGCACCCTTGATGAACTGTGGCCTGGAAGTGTGTGCCAAAGAAATCCTTTTCTGCCCAAAGTTGGTTTTGATCATGATATTTACCACAACAGCACTGAAGCTAAATCAGTTCACTGGTAAACTAAGCAGTACATCCTCAGGTGTACAAAATGGGTTTTGTTTTTTGAAGAGCTAGGACTGAATCGAGGGCCTTGTACATGGCAAGTGGTCCCCATTCCTAGTCCTTAAATGTGCAGATTATTTATTTTCTTGGTGGTGCTTGGAGTTGAATTCAGGGGATTCAGTGTGCTAGGCAAGTGATTGAAAACTGAGCTACATCTCTAGCTCTAAATTGTGTGTGTGTGTGTGTGTGTGTGTGTGTGTGTGTGTGTGTGTGCGTGTGCGTGCACACGCACGCATGGTTAGTTAGGAATACAGTTCAGTGGTAAAATGCTTGATTCAAGTATGCAATGTTCTGGGTTTACACGTTAGTACTACATTAAAAAAACATGTATCTTTATATATAACTATTTTATTTATAGTTTTCATTCTTACCTTGCATTGGGAGTAAGGCTTTGTAAGACATGAATCAGAGAACTAAGTGGAAGAGATCCAGACTGTTTAACCAGAAGGGAATTCTCGTAGGAGGTTTCTTCAGTATAAGGATTATATGTAGTAGTTTCATACCAAAGCCAATTATAAAGACTCTGCTTTGCATGATCCCACACTGCAGAACAAGATAAAAGCAAAGAATTACAAATGACTGCCATATAGTCTATGTTACATGAGGCTTCATTGCAGTAAAGAATAAGGAGACATTGAAAGAAAAGTGCCTAAAGGCTGGGAACGCAGGTCAGTGGTAAAGTGCTTGCTTGTTTCAAGTATACAAGGTTTTGTTTTGTTTTGAGACAAAGTCTCATTATGTAGCCCAGGCTGGTCTCCAGTTCACACTCCTCTTGCCTCAGCCTCCCAAATGTTAGGGTTACAAGTATGAGTTACATTACTTAGATAACATCTGAATCTTTATTTGTACATTAAACACAGATGAAAATATCTAAGCACCATCAGTAATTCTTTTAAAAACTAAATAAGGCAGCTGGGTGTAGTGGCACACATCTTTAATACCAACACGTGGTAGGCAGAGGCAGGTGGATATCTGAGTCAAGGCCAGCCTGGCTTATACAGTGAGTTGCAGGACAGCCAGAGCTACATAGTGAGAACCTGTGTCAAAAACAATAATAATGATAAATAAATAAAGTAAAACTTAATAAGGAGGCTGAAGAGATGGCCCAGCAGTTAAGAATGTGTATTCTTGTAGAGGACCCAGGTTCAATTCCAAGCACCCACATGATAGTTCACAATCACCTAAAATTTTAGTTCCAGGAGATTGGATGCCCATGAGCCTCTGGTGGACATAAACCCACACAGGCAAAACACATATAAATAATATAAAAAGAAATATTAAAACCTTAGTAACTTAACCTTCTGTTTTATCACTTTCACAAAATCCTTGGGTTTGTAAAATAAGCAGTGGACGTCATGAAGCATAGGATGGGACAGAATAACGAGTCTCCGCTTCTTCACGTAACCTCACATGGAAACATCTCTGCAGTGTGGATTTTATTTCCAATAACTACTTTTTCAATCAAATTCAGACCCCCTTTTTTTTGGTTTTTCGAGACAGGGTTTCTCTGTGTAGCCCTGGCTGTCCTGGACTCGCTTTGTAGACCAGGCTGGCCTCGAACTCACAGAGATCCGCCTGCCTCTGCCTCCCGAGTGCTGGGATTAAAGGCGTGCGCCACCACCGCCTGGCTCAGACCCCCTTTTTGATAAGTTGAAAGTTTACTGAAAAGCAGTATGGAATTTTTGTAAGAATAATCTTTCAAGGAGGAGAGACAGAGCATGCAACTTACTGAGAGGAGCATTGAGATGATCAATAGACGCTATCAGGTACACATTATGTAAAGATGACAGCTGCCCAAGAATCTGTTGGCTATTGTCTCCTTTTAACATGTGGCTATCCAAATTGTGGATAAGAAGGAAGAGTTCTAATGACGAATCTAAACGGAAAAGGAATTCATTTATTATCTTCAGTGAGGATTGTAAAGTCTTTAGTGCATACAATGCCTAGGTATTAAAGGATATGTCAAAGTGAGGTGTTAAGCAGGCACTGTATAAATAAGCAACAAAACTCAGCCACAGGTATAGAAATGCTTTATAAAAATAATGGAACAATATCTGGAGCTGGGAAGATGGCTCCATTGGTAAATTGCTTGCTGTGCAAACATGAGGGGACCTGAGTTGAAGCCTCAGCACCCATTAAAAGACAAAAAGAACACACACAAAAACCTGGGTATAGCAACTTAAATTTGTCATCCCAGGGTTAAGAAACAGAGGATGAGATACAAGGGTCCTTGGGGCTTGTTGGTCAGCCTAGCCAAATTCTTACCCGATGTTATGTGAGAACGGGGGGGGGGGGGGG